>JABUIW010000212.1:1200291-1238956 GCA_013363375.1 Menidia beryllina
CACACACACATTCATCTTGTTCCACGGATATGTACACATTCACATGAGCAGCCATGCATGTGCAGCCAGAACACACACATTGCACTGGCCAGTTTTCTGCCTCTTGTCCGGGTCTGAGAAACAAGCTACCTGTGTTATTTATGTATTGTGTTTGATTGTGTGAAGATACTGTACTTCATGAAATATTCAACCTGCTTTTTTAAAAAGAACTCGTCTGTTCTCAGTTTCCGACTCCAGCTTTTTCTTTCTTTTCCTGTTTCAGTCTACCACACACACAGGCCCCGCCACCAACTACCAACACACACACACAGACACACACGCACGCATCTCATTTCTATGTCTCTCTGTTGCTGTCTCTCCACAAATAGAGCATGATCTCCTAGCAACAAGGCCTTTGAGAGAGATGTGTGAGATAGATTGAGTGTCTGTAATATAGGGGTCTCTCTAGGTGTGTGTGTGAGCGCGCGTGTGGGTGTATCTTTGTGTTAAGGTTTCAAAGCCAAAGAGATGATGAAAGTCATCAGAGCAAGGACATCACTTTGAAACAAAAGTTAATCTATGAAAAGCAAGACCGGGCCATGGCCTGGGTTTAAATGTTTGTGTTTTTGTGCGTCTGTGGCTATCTTCCTGTTGGCTTGCGTCAGCCTAAGTCGTATTATGGATAAGAGAGTGAACGTGTAATTCATTCCTGTATGTACACTCTCCTTGCGGAGCGTGTGCACAGCAGGCACCAGATGTGAGGCGCAGGCCGTGATGGTTTTCTGTCCGAGTGGGAGAGCTGCACAGAGTCCTCAAGAGCAGCGCAGGTTCTTCTCTGTAAATCATGTTGATGTAAGAGTGCGGCACCATTACTGTGGTTATTTTGCAGGATGGAGAATAGAAAAAAAATAGGGGGTTTAATTTCATTACCGGCAACAAAACTAATTTTCTTTTTAGTAATGAATTGTGTTCTTCCAAATGGCGCAATCTCAATCCCAAAAGGTGGACTTTGCTCTCTAACCTGAAGCACTGCTACACATCGGGAAACACCAAATTAACCATCAGAAAACAATTCATGATTCACTTAGTTTGTATGCTCCGTTTGAGGGGTCTTGCTCTAGTAAAATGGAATTCCCAACTAAATGGGACAGTTGTAAAAGTGTTGTTTATTAATCAATTCATTTGTTTTCACTCTATTAGTGTGCGAGCCAGTCTGCCCGTCTCATCACCACAACGCTCCAGATCTTTAGTAAATGTAATTCATGTTTCATGCTCAAATAAACTTTTGTATTTGTTCCAGGAAATGTTCATCGTTTCTTTTCTATATGAAAAGATACGAGTTGGATTAACTGCCAGCTGTTTTGGAGATGAAGAGTCAGTGTTGTAAATAGATCAGTGAAAAAAATAAAATATAAAATACATATGATTTGTTTCTTTTGCGTGGAAACTAATCCAGAGTTTGGAGAATGAGTAAAATGCATTTGAGGAAGAAGCTGACGTTAACTTGAGTTTTTTGGTAGTCGTATTCAGTAACACCTCAAGTGATGGTGCTGTATTAAATGGCTCCTAGTCTAATTTCAACCAATGGGAACACAGCACCCCGCTGGTCTCGGGCTGCGAGAGTCAGCACAACTCAGGTTTCTTTTTTTTCTTTTTTTTTAAATACTACTGGATTTTTTCTTATTTCAACACTTACCTTTGCCATTTGTGTGGACTCACATCGACTCTGAAACTGACAGCGCCCACCTTTGGACATTTATCAGATGAGATTAATTGATTTTCCTGTCTGCAGGACAGCTGGCAGCTTATACTTAGAGGACGCTCACACTACAGGATGTAATTCTCAGCTCCCATTCACTGCTCGGATCACGTTCTTTTTTTATTGGCCTTTTCACTTTAATGGGGCTGATTTCAGGCGGCGGCGTGAACTGGCTCAAAACACAGAGCAGACCCGTAAAACGTGATGTCACCAGATACAGAAATGAGCCCCACCCCCAAGTGCACCTTGCTAGCAAACGTCTGCGCTCTCTTTTAGAAAAGACAGACCCAGGTTAGCGACATCTTCTGCCTGCACAGAATGGTGATTAACCTCATTCAACAGTGACACAGAAGCCGCATGAATTCATATTTGACACCACACTGAGGCTGTATTTTTACAAAAAAAACCTGGGTCCACTTAATGACCACATGCTTCAGGGGGCAGAAACAGAATTGAAAAAAAATCTGATTCTACGACTTAAGCTACCCGTACTGTGAGGGGGGGGGGAAAAACCCAGATCCGAGTCACATCCAAGCATAGAAGGAGATTTAGGCAACGTTTGATAGTCAGGAAGGCTTGAAACAGAAACTGTGGTCTATCACAGCCTACAGAATGCGGCGTAAAGCCTCTCCCTCGTGACATTTTAGTTACAGATGTGTCCCCAGGTAATTTATGGTATTTACTGGACCAATTGTGAATTCATTGTTGTCTCAAGGGCACTGGGAATAAACATGCCACTTCTGGGAATGGGAAAGGATTTAATAAACTCGTTTAGTAGATGTACTCATAATTACATAAACACATATATACACATATATAAACATATATATAGATCATCAATAAATACGTAGCTTAAACTTAATAAACTTAATATAAAACATAATTCTAATTAAATTTGTATTTTGAGTTTATTTTACTTAAATATTGGAGCCTTTTTAGTTTATTCTTCTACTCTTCTGGCATTAATGTGTTTTATAAACTGCCTTAATCCTGATGTTATTTCATACTACTTGCCTCAGAAATGAGTTGTGGCTTTCGTTTTTTACATCTGTCTCAAACAACATGATACCAGAGCCGGGAATTTCCGACGCAGCCGAGCTGTAGAATGGAGATGAGTTCACACAGGAAAACCAGAGAAGGAGCTGGTGGAGTGATGAAGTGTTTGCTGACAAAGTGTTTCTTATCAGAGACTAAGTCCAGATGGTTTGTTAACAAACCTTCTTTTTACCCCCTTCTTCACTCTATTCACTCGCTGCTGTCCGTAATTCTCATCTTCACTTTGCATTTCTTTCTAATTTCTCGGCCTTTTAATGCCCTTTCTGTGATAATTGGTGATGTCGATTAGCTTGCATTCAGAATGCAATTAGAAAAAAGCGGCCCCATCCACAGAAATGCAAGTCCAGATAAAAGATGGCTGAGCCTGTAACAGTAAGGTTTTATCTGAATAGCTTGACTATGGCGCCATTAGGTCAGACACCGCTGTAAAAAGTTTAGAAAGAAACTGTTGGCCCAGAAAGAGGAAAAAATACTAAAAGAAAAGAAAAACACATACTATCACCTTTTTTGATAATGAGATGTTAAATCATTTAGAAATGTTTTATAAAAAAACATAAAAGTAAAATGAGGGGAAAACTACGATACTGCTCAAAATGCATTAAATGCAGAATGCCTTAACACACAAGTCCCCAGTCGCACCGAGCTGTGTTCAAGTCTTATCCAAATTCTCTAGAAAACGAACCATGAGCACATGCAGGTTGGCACACGCGCACCGCCTTGCATGCCTTTTTGTTTGCATACATGCGTGTGCCAGCTCACTCGTGCTATTCTTCGCTCCAAATGGGAGAATGATTCAAAATAAATGGAATCCTTTTTCCAGTCCACTCCGGCTGATTTTGGATGCTTACTGCCCAACAGTAAGCATTTTTGCTGAATTGTTGGCACAGATTGGGCCGGGCTGACCAGACTTCTAACTCGCATGTGACGGTGTTGGCTCAAACGAAATGGAGCGGGATAAAGTTCATCAAACTGCACTCCCATATCAAAATAATTTAGCTGGGGACTGAATCAGCTTGTGCAGAGACATAACCCCATTTAAACAGGCCTAAACGTCATCCCTTGTAAAACCTTATCAATCAAACTCCCTAAAAGTAGTTCTTACTTTTGTCAGATGCAGATCAAATAGAAGTTTAATTAGAAAATAAAAAACATTGGATCATCAGACAGTCTCCATCCAAGTCATTTAGAGACAACATGTTCTTAAAACGATGGTCACATGAAGGACGGCCTTTTACAGAGAGACATACAAGAGACGGAGCGCCTCAAAGCGTCACTCAAGACAGATCAGAGCGCCGTGGGGTTAGGAGCGCTCGCATTTGTACGGGGTACAGAGCTGTTCACACAAGTGGCACGGCTGATTCGTCACTATCGCTTGACTGAACCGCGCTGAGAAGGTTCTAGGAAACGACATTACATATTGAATTACTGATCAATTTTTCACCAATGATATCAATTAAATAAAGGGGGGGAAGATGTTGGGGTAAAGAGAGTTAATGGAAGTGAATCGGACAAGATAAGCGAGATAAAGACAAAAAAAATAAATTAGAACATGTATTTGGAGAATATATTTACTGTTTTCTTGTACGTTTGCTCCTCTTATTGCTATGATGTTGTGCCATTACTGAGAAATCCCACTGAATCAAAATTGGCCTCTGTTCTGAACTTTGAAAAATGTTGTGGTTCAGACATTGAGCCTTTCTGTTGTCGTGTCACCTCATCTCTCTCCTCTCGCCGTGACCCGAATGTTAATCTCTAAAAAAAAAAATCCCGTTTAGGGATGTCTCAATTCCTAAAAGTGCTGGTGGAGGAGAGAGAGGTGAGAAGAGGGGAGCTTTGCCAGAGGAGCTATGAGCTGGCTCGCACGGGGTGTGTGTGCTCTGAGAAGGGGGGAGATCATAAAGTACAGCGTTCCAGGCCTGCAGTGCATTTGTGAAAACAGCTCAGGTGAAAAGGGATCAGAGAGAGCGATAACCTCAGATATTAATCTGCTGGAGAAAATGATAGAGACTCAACTGTGCTCAAAAAGGCCAAAAGAGAGTGTTCACACACACACACACAGCACCCATGTTATATCCTATAGATATCCCCCTTCTCTTCTCCACCTACTTCTTCACTGCCCCTCCTCCCTCTTTTTTGAAATCCTTCGGATGGTTGTGTTGAGTGAAGGTTGCCATCTCAGCAGGCAACAGGGTCAATTTACAGGAAGAGTGTGTGTTCCCGACACGCTCACTTTTATTAAAAGCAGCGTTATGTTTCTTTTATTGCCGGGATATTGTCGTATGGCTAGAGGAACGCACAAACCCTATTTTTTTGTCTCTAAACTACATCTGCTAGTTGCCGTCTCGTGATTTGAGTGAGCCTCGATGACAGATTGCAATCCAAAACAGATTTTCATGTCGGGACTTTGTGTGTTTTATCGATGGTGCTCGATCAGCACTCTGTCATCCGCTATGATGGAATAGATTTGTAAATATGTGTGCGTATTATGTGTTATTTGCTTTACGTGTGTATCTCTGAATGCTTGTACTTTTTTGTCAGCATGTTTGTTTTTGTTTTTTTTACTTTACTTTCCCAATTTAATTTTAGTCTCTCCGTGACATCCCCTTTTGAACTATTTTATTGCTTTTTTTTCGGGTTTTTCTGGAGGCGGTTTTCTGCAGGAGTATTTTTCCTGTGTCTTAAGAAATGCAAAAGCCTTGTTTTGTGTGAAGGTGGAGTGTCTAATTGTGCGATGAAGCAGACTTGCCACTTGTGAACAAAAGTCAAACGATAGCATCATTATGTTGCACTGCTCTATTCAAGGGTCGAGGAGATATTTCCAGAGTTTGCCCTCTCCGTGGGAGTTTGAATAATTTAACTGTAGAGCAAAATGGCTACTTAAGAACCGGTTCTTTGTCTCTTTATGCACATTTGAGCTACACTTGACTTCTGGGTAGTGGAACTGGCTTTGTGAATGTTCTTCTGTTAACAATAACTTTGCATAATGTTAACCTAATGTGAAGGTTTACATACCAATATGAATACTATGCAGCTTTGTGGAAGTAGGGAACTCTGAGCACACTTAAAACAATCAGTTGTGGTTACCAATTGAATTAAGTGATTGTTGTATTGGCTCCAAACTCATAAATGATCCATTAATGCTATTGAATTAAGGAAATGACTCACTAAGAATAAATAATACATTTATAAAACTACCAGAAATGAAAAATCTCTACATATGCCTATCCTTCTAGTTTCAATTCAATGCAATTCAATTCAGTTCGATTCACAATAAATTTTATCCGAGTCACTTCACAGATTGAGCCAAATTCAAATAAAATCATAAGCTTAAAAAAGCAAAGCCTGAGGAAACGAACATTTTTGATCCAGTATTTTGACCTGTCCTCTGACATCTGACCTTAATCACTGTCCATCCATCGAAAAATAACCTTTAACTTTTTATAAGAAACCAAGTAGGAAAATGTCTTCATGCATCTCTTTTTAATATTTAAGTATGAAACCCCTTGACATTAAAATTAATTTTAGATATCTCATCTGAGTTTTTTGAAGTGTTAAAACACAACATAAGACAAACTAGCAAAGAATTCATGGGGTCAACATCTGCATGTCTCCTTATTAATTATTCATGAATGCACTCATTTTTCAATTTCCAATATGTCATTGCATGCTCACTGCAAATGCTTTTGAATTGTCGAAAAGAATGGCTCTACTTTTTTCCCCTCTCTTATAATGAAGTAATTTCATCCTGTCTATTGCCTTTAACTATCATAATAGTTTGGCCTCATTCCTCTCTACATTTTAAGAGAACTGACTGACAATACCATCATCATTCACATATTTTTTAAAGTTTCTGTTTTTAAACTAGACGAATCTGCAACAATGACTGAAATGCGTCCCATTCACACCACATAATGAGCAACAGTCGATCATTTTTTATGATCTCGGCAGAGTATGACAATACCAACTTAGACAAGGGCTGAGATTTCATTTAGGTTGTATAAACTTGTAAAACTAATCATGCCGTGAAAATCAGCTGATTGCAGTGCTGTGGATAGACAGAGGGCTGTGTTACAGAAACTGGGCGGGTGACACGCCAACGCGTAAACAATGAATGATTTATCTTAAAGCTCAATTAAGGCTGACTGCTACTGACGGGTGGAACCATCTAACCACTTTGAGTGCACACCCATATTCATATGCATGACCTTGCGATGGTTTATTTGCTGATAGAAAGTTTTAGAAATATTTGGTTTTTCATAGTGTACCGAATCAGAATTTGCATATATAGGCATATTTAACCAATTATGCCAAATTTAATGTTCAAGACACCAATTTCTCACCTAAGAATAGCTGTTGAAATATTATATCTGAAGGCACAATTGTTGTGTTTTGTGTTCAATCCTCATACCTCATACCTTCTATTTACCTTATCATTCTAAAATATACCTGTTGATGTATATGTTTTCCTTTTTGTGGTTGTATTTGGGGACAAGATCCAGTTTGGACTTCATCCTTTGCATATAAGGCTGATGATTATAATAAGGACAACATGGGAACAATTCCTTAAAAGGGCACAGACCTTCATTATTGCCGGTCTTTGGTCATGTCATCTTGATGCAGGATTGATTTTGTTACATTAGGTTGGTAGATGCAAAAGTTAGAGTTAGAAAACAGTTTGTTCTACATCAAGTTTATTTTTTTATTTTATTTTTTTACTAACGAGCATCAAAACCAGCATACAAAAGCTGAATTGGCTCCGGACTCCCATTACCTTGCTGACTTTTCAAGGAGTGATAGGATCTTGGAGTTGGATGGTTTAAATCTACTTTTGAACATGTCTTAACAAGAGGCTGCTGGGAAGAAAAAAAGTCCCAAGATTTGCAAAACATATGAATAAGAGAGGTTCAGATCATCTTCGCTGCTCACGGAAATGTGGGGGCGTTGGAATGCAGCCAAGGAGCATCCTGAATCTCTTTTAAAGTTTTGATTAATTGATAGCACCCAAAAAGGTTGAACAGCTTGCAGAGAAAGTCATGTCAACATTTCACCCCATCTTTGATCTTAAAAGCATGGCTTTTGGGCTGTGTTGCAAATTTCATTCAGATGCTTCTCACCACAATACACTATTAGACCAAAACTCAATTAACGGAATTGGATTTTTCTTTTGTTTAAAGCTATACACAGATGAGCACGCAAAGGACAGAAGTATGTGGACAGGAAACATCTGACTTTTTTCAGAATATGCTGACATCTGTAGTATTGTTTTCCCTCGTTACTTAATAACAGTGAGCCTGTGTGTGTTTTCATGCAGATTATTGTGTGTTTGTAGTAGCGACATACGAGTCTTTGCAGTAAACGCCAGTGGAAAGGGCGTGAAGTCCTCCTATTAAGCCGACTTTATTATGCAACATAACCTTCTGGGCTCACTCGCATAAACTTTTGCACAACTACTTTAATCAGTTTTCTTCCACTCCACTTAATCGGTCTCTCTGACAGGTCTTTTTTTTCATGCATTTCTTTTGAACAGGCAGCACAGGCAGATTTCTTACCCTAACGGTAGTCTAATGGCACACATTTATTTTCTTTACTGGATAAAGGAAGAAACTAAAGAAATAATTGCTGAGCACATACGACTATAGTGAGCATTGTGAATTAGGCAAATCTAAATCTAAAATCTAGATCTTTATATTAGTTTAAATACTTGTTTTTGCTTCCATACATATTAACCAACATGGTAGACAAGCTAAAAAAAAAAAAATCTGGCATTACACCTGCTGGGTGGCAAGGAGCCAAAATAAGAGATGAGAAAAGAAAAGAGCAGGAATGAATGCAAGCAGCCCTTTTATATTGTATTGCAGCTTGCCTCTAGGAAGCATCAATAACTCTCACAAGAGGATACTACACATCCTAGAATTATTCCTGAATGATAAAATATGCATTGTATAAAATGTCATTATTGGTACATGTAACAATTGCCAGAATTGAGCCATTATGCAAACAAAACACAGAATGAGATACAAAAAAAAAAAAATTGGTATGCTAGCTCATTCTGTTTCCTTAAATCCCCCAGTCTCAGGCAACCTGGACGATAATTTGTTGTGTTTTTTTAAGGAAACTGATTTTTGTCCTTATTAATGCAACTTGATTTTATGGCTAGTTGTAACTCTGCGGGCTAATTAGCCTGGAGGCAGTAAGCCAGGTTCTGGTTGAGAAATGGGGGATTTACGACTGCAAGTGCAGGGGAAAAAATGTGTGAGACTACACCTAAGCCAACCCCAGCCATTCAGAAAGAAAGCAAAACACATTTGCTATGTAGACGCACCGGCTCAACCCTTTCACTGTGTTTGATTTAGGTTTTTATACAGAGGTAGACAGTAATTTATTCTGGGTGTATTAAAAGACTTTGGCCAAAACACATCAAATTCTGAACTAGAAAAAGTGGGTATCATTAATTTTCTTTAAGATGAATATCATGCTTTATACCTACTCTATCAAAGCCTTGCACATACATGTGTTAAAGCCTCCAACCAATACTATTTAAAACTACGGCGACCATGCCTGTACGAGTGTGTCTCAAAGTGTTCGACAGACCATAGAAGAACAGTTTTACTAACCTAATTTGTACAGATGACCACATTTTTGCTGTCCATTTGATTTGTGATGTGCCTCCACGTAGCAACTCTTTCTTTAGATATAAATTTATCATGCATGTGTGGCATGCAGGCTCTCAAAGTGTAATTTATGCTCATGTTTTGATAAGAGCGAGCTCTGTGTTTATGGAGCCTGCAGTTGTCCTTGTGCAAGTGTAAAACCAGGAACAATCAACACCATAAATCTCAAGGTCCTCTTTACCACAAATCACCAGCTCTGAAGAGACGAGTGTATAAATCCGGAGAGTCTGTTTTCGAACAATAACATTGTTCCGATGCATTCCGCAGCATGTTTCCAGTTACTTCCCCATTTTCCCGAAGAGACAAATCCCCATTAACAACTGAAAGAAGTCAAATCCCATTTAACACAGCGATTGCACCGCAATGTTGCCGAGATGACCTGGTCTTTATGCAAACTTTCTTTGACCGTGCAATTCCATTGTTCCCCCCCGTCTCCATACCTCTCAAACAACAAAAGGCCATCAAGGCACAACAGCTCCACTTCCAACCGGTTGTCTGAAAGTGTCAGAGTGACAGGGAGATATTGTGCGCGCGGGGGCACAGGGACAGAGGTTTGCTGGAGGAGAGGAAATTGGAAAATAGGAAGAGACAGACTAAACCCAATCCTATCGGGAGATGAAGAGATATGCATGGGGAATTTCCAATGAATGGACAGTGGAGCTTAGTCCTCTGATTTATTGGAAGGTCATTGTTGTGGAAGCAGATTAGTGACCTAAATCACAACAGGGTCCCTCTCAGGTACAATCTAGCTATGTGCCTCCACATGTGCATGTATATGTGAGTTTTACGGGATGGGATCCAGATTTGGTGTGTTGAATACACTCGGCGTGTTTCTGCATAAACAAAAACCTCCTGGAGTGAGTGCACGGTGCATAGTAACCGCCTTAAGTGAATGTGAAAGACAGATACTGTAAACATTTGGAACAATTCGTTCTCTTCAAAGGATATAGGAGGATGGAGTTATTATAGCTCAGTCTGAATGCTAATGCAGTTGCAGCTTTGGCCAAAGAAAAACAACAGCGACTGTAGAAATCTAGCATATTTTCACAGGATTTAAAAATCTACGTACTTATTGACGTTCCTAACTTATGCCTACACCATTTCTAGAGTATCATCATCATCATCATCATCATCATCAATCAGATGTTAAATTTAAAAAAAAACTATAAATATTAGCTGACTGTGTCATTTATCGGGAATTTACTCATGTGTCGAGGTCTGTTACGATTAGTGTGTTTATTACCTTTTAGCACATGATATTGAGGATGCGGATTAATCAAATAGAAAAATGTAAAGGTGTCGTGTCCTTTTTTAAACAGTTGATTGGAGTTTTCCGATGTGTCCTTGGGATGCAAGCTGGCTACCTGAGGCTCACTGTGGAGCAAACGTATTGTGTTTGTCACAACTGTGGAGCTATGTCCATTTGACCCAGAATGAGACCGCAAACAAAAAAGAACAGGTCAACAGAACAGAGCTGCAGTTGTTAAGGCTTCAAGAGTGAAGGGATAGTTCATGTAAAAGGGAACGCTATTGTATGCTGGAAAGATTGCTGAGGACACACAGCGTTGCTGGACTTGATAACATGTGTGTTTAGTACATTGCCTAAACTGGTCAAAAGTGGCCCTTTATTTTGCAATTTAAAACCCTTGGGGAGCTCGGATGTCTCTAAATTAATATTAATTAATACATGTGTATTTTGAGAAATAAATAAATAAAATAAACTTCTAAAATGCACATTTGTGCGTTCCCATGTTTGAACCTCAGACAGCAGTTGCCGATGTAGGGATCCACTCTTCGTCACTGTTTCCACCATCAGTCTTTACAAGCTCACCTTCCTCACCGTCTATGGGAATGACAACAACTCTTGGATCACGCTCATTCGCTTTAAAAAGTGTTTTTGCATTCATCCTATGTGTTAGTTATCAATCCATCCATCCATCCATTTTCTATACCACTTATCCCTTAAGGGTCGGGGGAGTCTCGGTTAACATTGAGCAATAGGCGGGGTACACCCTGGACAGGTCGCCGGTCTGTTGCAGGGTCACACAGAGACAAACAACCACACACCCTCACATACACACCAAGTGTGGGTAAAGTTACAATATTGGTCATTAAATCACTATGGCTTTTTTTGCAACGATGCACAGATCAACTTTGTAGAAATGTTGTCTTAAGAAAAATATCCTTTCGGCAAAATCAGTTTCACTACAGGAAAAAAAACTAAATAAGTCTTAAAATAACAAAAAATGCTTCTTTACGTACTCTTGAGAATTAATAAGTTTTTTATTCAACATTACTGCATATTTAAATATGTTGAAAAGTCATATTCAACTTGCCAATAGTTGGAGGTGTGTACTATGTGGCTCTGTTTCAAATTATACAAATCGTAGTGTTGATATTTTAGTCTGTAAAAATGAAGACTTATTCATATTTTTAAATGTTACATACACATATATGTATATATTGTCAATCAAAAGAAGATGCTAGTAAACAATGCTTTCTCTTACACAGTGTTACCAGTAGTTAATAGAAATGGTAGAGCATCTCTACCATTAATTATTCTGTAAGAACATTAAGTCTATATTAACAGCCTTGAGAAGTTGTACTTGGAGACTTACTTCTGTTACAGAAGCATCCACGTTATGTAACGCTAACTCGCACACTGTTACATGATAATGGGTCTGGAAACAAGAGTGAAGAGGGGACCAGTGCTGAGCTGAAAATCCACACAGCTGCAGGTTGTCCAAATCACAGCATTTCAACTAGAAGGCTTCAGTTAAAGTAACTTGCAGACCAAAACTCAGTAGAAGTTGGACATTTTCTTATGTGCATAAACTGTGTGACTTTGTTGGATCATCTACAAAAACTTGAGCCCTTTTTTTTATCTCTACGTTATGTGAGAGGAAAAGCCTTGGATTATAACAAGAAGGTTTAAGCTCATTCACAATTAGCTCCATTTGAAATTAATCATAATCAGGACTAAGATAATATGATGTTAAGGTGTAAAATCATAGATGAACAGCATCCGAAAAGAATCAGTCACATATTAAGCAGGGATGCTCGGATTGTTTCCCCCTGTATGAAGCAGTGATCTGAGAGTGGCTCTAAGCGGGTCAGTGTGAGCTGTCAGGACTCACTTGTGCATATTACATAACCTGGAAATGAACTGGAAACATACAAGCGGCTGGTGAGATTCTTATGAATATCTGCATTCACTGGTGCTAAATTGCCAAATGGAGCTTCAAATGACAACAAAGCTAGTCTAGCCGTGTGATATGTAGTCAGTCATGTGAAATCTGTGTTAATAAACAGAAAATTTAGCGTCCAAACGGCGCAACAAATGAACGAATGAACATCAGCCTGTGCCAAAGGAAAGATATTCAACAAAGGTGCTTGACAGCTTCGCATCAGAGTGTCAGCGAGGATTTCGTCTGCAGTCCATTCCCTGAAAAGGAAGTGCTCGCAGCTTGAAGCGTTTTAAGGCAGGGCCAGTATCATTTGATGCTGTTGGCTTCTTTATCTTTGCGGCTGCCTGCTGCATTTCTGTCAAGAGCTGATGACCGACGTTCTGGTCTGTTGCCCCTATTAACCCGTCGGAGGCAGTTAACAACAGCCAGATTACAAGCAGCCCTGTAATATGTTGTTTTACACCCCGACAAGTACAAAAGCAAGGAGTTAATAAACCAAGTTGTCGCGTAAAGGCGGTGGGAAAAAAAAGATAAGAGGGAGCCCTTTGGTCAGGATGAAAAATGACTCGCAGGATGATTTTTTTTTTGGTTTTTGTTGCCTATATTTTTATCTCGGTCGTCCCCATTTTGTCTGGCCATGGTGGGGAATAGAAAGTGAACGGGCATGTCTGCGCAGCTGCGAGCTTCGGCGAGCGCAGTCAACTGGAAAGGAATGGAAGACGTTATTGGAAAGTCAGACGGATACAAGGAGAAGTGTTGCAGGTTAGAAATAAGAACTGCTAAGAGTGAAACCACCAGATCAGGACATTTTCATCTGTCAGTTAGGTGCTGGGTTCTCACGCTCACTCTTCACCCTGGATCACATTACTTGTTTTATTATTTATATTTAATTTTTTTCTTGTTTTTTCTCTGTCCTCGAGTAGCTCTTTGGAATATAGACTTGTCTTTTTAGGACATTAGTGGCAAGAAGTTTGAAGGAGAGTGCTATTTTGGATAGGCTAAAGCTAATCAGAGCAGAATTAACACAAAAAACGAAAGCAGAGAAAACTTTACTTCAGATTTCCTCACTGAAGCTCCGTTAAAGGGGGAGTCATTCTGGGATAGGGGGTATGAGCAAACTTAAAGGTTCCAAACAAAATATCCGTTATTGTTTGTTCCACAAAAAGAAGGCACAAACATGCAAGGAATGATGCACGATTTTTTCCAAATGCAAGATAAGGAAAAAGATCAAGAAATAGCACATCATTGCCTTTTGGTTACGTCCAGTTAGCAAGAACTGATATTATCTGTACGGTCAGTTTCTTAATGTACTTACTACAATAACAATGTACCTTTGTCTTGATGCATAACTTCACAGATTGGTCACTCAGAGGTTTAGAAAAGGACACACTGCTTCACGCATACACTCCAGCATCGGACCTCCATGTGAAGCGACAGCAGGGTCAGTGTTGGCGTTTTAACCGCTGACCCATTTGTCTGGACGAGGAGCATTTTCCTCATCTAGCCCTAGCACACCAACACGGAAACTAACTCACACGTGGATAATTATGATAGATTTTTTTTAAAAAACATGTTAGCAGTAAGTAATGCATTTGATTGCATGTAAACAACCTGAGATAATGAGTGCCGTGCAAAAATCAAATGGTGCTCCGGTGTCTGTCTGCATGACCCCAGGATACATCGCTGTATAGCAGTTGATTCAATCAGCACAAGAGGGAACTGATATTTGCAAATGAACGAAGAGAAAAGGCTAGAAACGCTCGATGTGTCCGACACCCTTCCATTTCTGTGTGTCTGCTATTCTTGAGAGCTGCTCTGAAGAGCTGATGGATAATGTGACTCTGGGACTGAGTGGTTGGTTCTGTGGCTAACGGGGCAGCACAGTAGCAATTTTAAGCCACTGTGCATATATTTGATTTTTCTGGTCCCTCTGCTCTGAATACAGCAGATGAAGATGTTTTTTTGTTGTTTTTTTTGCTCAACTGGTGGAGGACCACATGCTTACAAGATAATATTTCTGTTTCTTTTTTACAGTTTTATCGCCTACTTTAACTTTTTAAAATATACACACACTTTTATTATGTCAAAAACAGTAACAGTATTTATATTTTAGCTTCCCTTCTATCTTGCAAGTGGGTTACTTTGAAAAAAACAAACGCAGGTTACATAAGTTGGTTTTATAGTACTTTATCATTCCAGCTGTGCTTTCACTTCGCTCATTGCTCTCTGTGTCCGACTTTCAGACTACTTCTTTTGCTGCATTGGCTTGTTTACCGTTAGCAGTTTGGAGATTATGTGTGTTGGTCAGAAAAGCGCATCTTCAATCTAAATTTGAAGCAGTAATCTCGTGTTCACCGTTTGTAAAAACTAATCTCCTACCCTTGAACTACCGCTTACCTGCACCGCAATAAATCACTGTGCATATGTGTGTGTGTGTGTAAGAGAGAGAGAGAGAGAGATGATAAATACATTTCCACAATATAGTAGTAACAGAAGCAGAGAAATGGTTGAAAATTTGAGAGAAAAAGAGATATGTACAGAACCAGCAATCACTACAATACGTACTAGAGATACTAGAAATCTATACATTCAAGCTATTCTGTCTAAATATATAAATATATACACACACATACACACTGACACACACATACATACATCTATATGTATAAATATGTATGTATACATTGGTCAGGGCAGTGAATAGCATGTGTGCAACATGTCCCGATCTTTCAGGCAGTGAGCAGCTCCAATCTGCATAATTATGACTGTGAAAATCCAGATGATTATTGCAAATGGTGATCTCCATATTACCATCTGTTCTGCTCGACTGCGCACGCATACACACACCCACGCACGCACACACACACACAGGAAGAATAAGAGCTCGACACACATACTATACGTGGACATTCAGAGATTAATGGACTTATTGACAGATGAGCCATGGATTTATTTTATTTTGGTCAGTGAACGGACCAACTTTGCAAATCATAAATTTGGGGGGGGAATCTTGATCACAGTCAGCGTTACAGTTCATTCATTTCCATCCTTTAAAAAACATCGTTTGTTCTTCTTTTCAAAGAATAGCCTAGAATGTTTTAAACTGGGATCAGAATACATTGTATCCCCACATTTATGAATAAGATAATTCATATTTCTTTGACCACAGGAGCCGATTTATTCTTCTGTGCCCCAAAGAGTGAGTCAAGTCAACTGTTTTTGAAACTTTGAATCATTTTCTCTGAACAGTTCTTTCTGAAAAGAAGGCAACAGCAAAAATCCTACAAAACAAGAAAAAAGCCTAAATAAATGCTTACGTATGGTACAATAGTGGCTTGTTTTCAAGGAAATCAACCGTTTACTGTCCTTGCCCACTAGATATAAACAAGTCATCCTGTCCCTCCTCGTTTTTTTTTATGTAAACAGGTATACCTCTAACAGGGAGACAACCAACCGCACGATGAACCAACACTGACAGCTTCACTAAAACAAGGGAGTTTACGGCACTTTGTTCAGTTCTCCAGTTCCCTGGATTTTGTGACAGGTTTGAGTGGCGCCTCAATAACCTGTTCAAAATTCCTCTCAGAACTGGTCGGAGGATGACTGATGAAGTGCACGGCAACCAGTGCGGATTAGTCCGAGTTCTTCTCAGGTCAACACACGACGCTCGCACACACACGCAGACACAAAGAACGGCTCGACTTGGAGGTCATTGTCAGCCTCGAGGCAAAAGCAGAACAGTCACTCAAGACACAAAGAGGAAGTTTCTGCCTGTGTGCACAGAAATTCTGGTGTATGCGTGACCTGGTTTGTCACTCTGGTGTGTTCAGCATCTATGATTACATGACGAGGATTGCTCTCTTTTTTTTTTTCAGCAGGTTACACACACTCACAAACACACGCGCACACACACACAAACAAAAGGATGGCTGCCTTTTTGCTCTTCTAAGCAAATATCTCTTTAAGCCTTTAGGCACAGTTGGCTGTTCACACTTGCTAGGATATTAGATACAGGCTCACTTGTGGTAATGAAACAGCAATATATTAGGGGGGAGAACTGAGAAGCCACAGTTCTTTCGGGAAAGCTCAAAACCTCCCGCAACACAAGACCATAGTCTTTAGTTAGCGACTCAGTCAACAATTAAATTAAGAATAATTTAGCTAAACACTGCAAAGCCCCTGGATTATTTGCCGAGTATTATTAAACTGTTTAAAAAAAACATGAAGAGAAGATAAAAAGCTACAAAAAGGAGAAGAGAACCCAAAGATGTTAAAATAACAGAGCAACAAGAGGAGTTAAGACAAACCAGCTGACCCAAAAAGTCATTCATGGCTGTACTGCAGGCGAGCAAACAAATGCTCAAAAAATAACTAATGCAATGTGTAGGAGTTTGATTTAGGTTATACGAAAACAGAAAGATTAGGCTCATATGGGTATTGTACAGCTCTTAAGCAGAGCAGAACAAATAAACTTGCTCAACACAACAGTGATTGGGTCCCTGGATGCATTGCCTCTGGCTTGGTCTGGCATTTTGATTGGTTTCCCTCAAAGCCAAGTGTTTTTTTTTTCCTTCTTTTTCTCTCCTAATAGTGAGTTTATTGAATTGTCTTTTGGCAAACTACACAAAGCTGAGTGGGAAATCAAGTGACCTTTAATGCTATAATGATCCTATCGTTACCACTGGCCAGAACGTTGAAATGTCCAAGGCCAGATTTAGACGTAGTTGGCCTTTTGTTGCTTAGGAAAGGACGAACATCAAAACACAAATTATCGCCGTGAGAAACAAAGATACACAGCCTAGCCGAGTTAGAACCACCGGTTTACATTTCCGTTTCTGTAAAACAGCGGCGTTAAACAAAGCAATTTATCTTTAGCTTGTGTTTGGTTATGGTCAGTTTGAAGGAGATCAGCAGTTAGTACATCAAAATAACCGAATTGTTCAAAACTCTATTAATCTTTCAGAGTTTACCTGCTCAAAGCGAGAAGAATTCAGAAAGCGAGAATTGTGTCCACCCTGTATTTGCATTAGTCCTTAGTTTTGCACCCTGCATACGCAGATTATTCCTCCAGTGAGTAAAGAGTATACCAGGGGACATGGCTAACTGGTTGTTTATGTGTGCACATGTGTGTGCCTGATTATACACCTGAGTCATTCATGGAAATATCCAGTGCGTAATGGTTCCTTCCATTTTCGACCTGGCAGAATAACAACGGACATGCAAAAATGCCACGTTATTTTTTTCAGCCCCGGTGGCCAAATCCCATAAATCATAAATCTCACTTTACGTCCGAGCGCTTCTCTGGCAAGATGTTGGCTTGTGTTAGAGTAGACGTGGAGTATATCTGGTCTCTCTTATCCCTCTCTCAGCCTGTTCTCCACATTCACATCCAGACTGCATTTCTTAGTTTGTTTGGTTTAATGGTTTAAGCAAGCACAGTACATTTCTGTCATCATGGTTACTATCATAATTACGCCCAGGGGGACAATGTGGTCTAACAAAAGCTTACACTATATCCAAATGCCGAACAAATGAAAAGTGCTGACTGAAGCCCAATTAAGATGCACGTTTTTTTTTCTTTGCTCTTTTAGTTTCTCTTTGGATTGAAAGAGCTACTTTACCGCAAGTCTTCTTGAAATGTCATAGCACATAAATGTGCTTTACAGTGGGGGTTTGTCTCATTCTCAGAGTTGTATCCATCAATGTGGATACCTCATGCCGTCATGATAGCACAGTATGGGAAGTACTCAAAGCTCTAATAGTGTCCATAATTTATTCTGTGTTCTTTAATGTTTTTTTTTACTTTTAGTAATTTAACAGGAGCTCCTACTGTCCACAACTTTATGCTCCTGTTATTGAACATTGCTCAAAATCACCTGTTTCTGAAAGTAATCCGAAAACGTTTCTTGGCCCGACTTATAATTAAGTACAATACCACTTAGAAAAGCCCCTGGACACTCATTTAGATGTGCCACAGATCCTCAGTCACTAAATTAATGGAAATAAGTGATCGTGTAAAAGATATTAACGTTTCTGTTGTGTAGAACTCTTAGTTTGGAAAATAAAAAGATACTACACAGACTTTTTATATCTAAAAACCTTAAAAATTTCTCAAAAATGTACTACATTTCCAAGTTTCTAGAATTCTTAAAAAATAAATCCAATGGTTTTAGCCGTTATTATTAACATTCTAAAAAAAAAAGAAAGTATTTTGTCTGAGTAATTTTGTAAAAATGAAAAGATCAGAAAATTATAATCTAAGCCTGATTTATTTTGGAAGTGGGTCCGGTCCCATGGATGGAAGATGTTGAAATAAGAATTTAGATGGCAATAAAGGCATAATTGAATGAGAAGATTAAGCCTATTGCTTTTTAACATTAACTTTGGCTGTCTTGGTTTGGACCTGTACACAATGGCAATGAGCGAAAATGTTTTTTTTTTTTTTTGGTCTACAATTTTTGATCAGGGCCTTTATGGTTTAAGAAACGTCTTTTTTTTTCCCGCCTGTCGCTCAATGTCATACAGAAAATAAAAGAGGTGCAGGGTTATCTTATAATATTACCAAATGGTAACAAAAAAGTATTTGTCGGTCTAATCCCTGAACCTTGCAGAACTCTTTCCCATGAAGAAGACCTACAAATAATCAGCTCTACAAACAGAATATAGACTAAATATTCAATTGTTTGTTCAAATGCTGAAATGGCAAGAATAAGAGTTGAATTATAAAACAACAACAGCTTCATTGTAAAAGTTCAAGCTTTCTTTCCAGAGGACTTGTTGCCGTCTCGCATCATTTCAATTCTCCAAAAGGATTTGTTTTTCAGTCCCAGAATCTGACAGAACGTCATGCCTTTTGGAGAAATACAAGCAATATCAATCTAGCAACTGCTAAACGGAGGGTCTCGCAAAAATAAGACGCCCTTGTCACATTGTTTCTGGTTTGGAATCTTTGTTTTTATCTTCTCAATACGGTTATTTTAAACAGGGGGTGGCGAGCTGACAGTGATAGTGACATAAACCAGTGTCTGTAGCTGACGTTTGACTGACGTCACATTAACTTTTCCCGCAACTACTGGCTCTGCAGACGTTTCCTGAATGGCATCACAATTCCATAGTGGGTCTTTTTTTTTTTTTTTTACAAGACAATTTTGGTAATTGCACCGTCGAAGATGTAATGGAGAGCAGGGTTAATAAATGTTCCATATATTGTTTGTGATGCATATTTGATTTTTTTGCTGGTTTTAAAAGGGGAGAAAAATGTCACAATAAGCTTGATTGAGCGCTGGCTTTGGGACAACTTATTATTTTTAATCCTATAATGCCAAATCTATCATATTTGATACGTACGGTTTCTGAAATGTTTTGCGCCTGACACCTTTTGCATAATTTAATGGTAAAAACTTTGTTCAAAATCCTATTGTACACAATCAGATATACCTGATAACAGGGGGCAGAAGACTAAACAAAAAATAATCTTGACTTATCGCATAGTAATAAATGATTAATATTAAAAATGTGTTTCTGTTTTTTCTTTTTACATATTTAGTTAAAAGGCTAAATAAAGACTTCAAACCAAAAAAGGTTTAAAGGGTTAATATCTGGATCGATCCAGTTACACAAGAAGCACTTTCCTAATTTCAAATATTTGTTTTGGTTTTCCTTTTTGCTTTTGTCCAAGGTGCATGGGATTAGTAGGACCTAATAAGTTTAATACCTAGACTCTGTCATGGTACAAATTTATTATGTATTTTAAGCTTTTGATTTGCAATTTGGAATCCGAAGGTCTAAATTAGTCTGATTTGTGGTGCACAGAGGCAAAATTGCAATGTCCTCGTCTGGGTTCTCAGGAGGATATTCATGCTGTGTCTTTACTTTCTTAATATTTGTTTTCTTTGGCCTTGTAAAGTTTATAGCAACTACAATAATAATACTTTTTCTACATATTTCCAGCTTCATGAAAGTTTTACTGTGGTTCATCTCTAGGTAAAATCTGATTATAAGAAGTAATAGAAAGCTGGCCCATTTAGACATAAGGCTCATTAAAAGCAAATATTTGCCGAAAGCACGTATAGTAACAGATGGTGTTGTGTAAACACGAGCAAGCCATTTAAGACGAGACTACTTCTTGGAATAATATCTTCTGATTGTTGCCACTTAGACACAATCTGTAGGCTACTGACCATCCCCACTAAACTTTGTTTTTTCTCCTTTTTTGCTCGTTTCCAAACCAGTGCACATGTACAATAGCCAACAGCTACTGATACAATATGCAACCTGTTTTGTGTTTATTGTTTATATGTTTTCATTTATATGTTCATAAGTCATTACAATTTGCCTTGGACAAGCAAAGTATGTGTTGCATATTCAGTCCAGGTCCAGTTTACTGGTAGCAAATGTCGCTTCAAACTTCTCAGAGATACTTTCTTCAGATTCATGTGTGGAAAGCAGTTTTCACAATCATCACGATTCACTCACTGCTTTATTTAGCCTCACTACACTAAAAGGAACCTTGTTCCAAGTGTTTTTTCCATCACATCAGGTTGCGGTTTCATGAACTATAGATGGTAAATATTAACATTCTCTCAGTTCAGGTTTCTCTGAATGGCAGCAGTTCATTTAGTTGTCAGCTCTTCGCCTTTTGGAGGCATGGAAAAAGTATATCACTGTATGCCTGAAATACCTGGGCACTACAGTCCATCATAACCCATGTAATTTGTGTCGAGTTCGAGAAGGGCATATTGGAAGTTTGTTCATACATCTGAGGGAACCTGAGGCTGAATGTGGTATCATAAGCTTTTGGCGTAGCTGTCAAATGGTTCCTCCTGGGCAAAGTGCTTAAAAGATGGTATCACCTAAAAGCACTTTTTTTTTTTTGTTGAACAGAAAGACGAGGGCATCTGAGAGTTCTTTGATATAAATGTTGGGGAGACTCTGATGAATAAACTAAATTAAAAAAGGCGAGCCAAAGATTAGGCTTACATCAGAAACTCCAAAAACAACTAAAAAAAAACCTTGCTTTCAAGTACATTTGAGGGTAAGATTCTTACTTACACGCCAGCATGGAAAGGACCCCCACTGCTACTCGTGAATGTGTAATGAGACTGCATAAGTTTGCAGTGCAATTAAAACACTCCAAAATAGCTTAGAGTGAAAGACAGTTGATTATTTTACTGCTCTAAGTCTCTGTCTACTGCACCATCTTTCAGTGAACATCACAGCTCAGTCTTTTACTCTTAAGTTGTCTAACAGGTGAACTTTTCACAACAGACCTGTGTAACCCGAGCTCTCGCAACACATGGCAAAGACGGTGCGTAACAAATCATGTTCCAGTTTGAGAGTATGATATTCCCCCTTTTAAGAGACAGGTCGTTTGTGACTCTGAGGGAAGAGTAATTGCCTGCCAGTTGGAAGGTTTGTGGTTCACCTCCATGCTTCCCTGTCAAATGGGTCAAAATGTCAACGAATCCTGGAGAATGACACTTACTCTGGCCCTCAGCTTTGGATGGGGAGGTGTTTTTTTTTTTGGCTCAGAGCTTTCAAAGAAGCCGCAAACTCGGCCATTTTCCTTGACAGGTAGTGGCAATCGTCCAGGATGCTGAAATAGAGAGGTGTCTTCCTAATATGTGTTGCTTTTCTTTTTGTTTGCTGGCAGTCTTTCTGTTCCTTCGGAGGGTAATGGAGCTTTTCTGCTTTGGGCTGTTTCTCTTGGATTGTTTTATTCCGCGACACGACTTATGTCGCTGGAATGCTTTTCTCGGTTTATTACGACAAAAATAGCATGGAGGATCTGCTGAGTAAACAAGTGTGCTCACTCAAATACACTTTCCTACAGCAGTTCACAGGACATAAAAAACCTCCACACAAGCTGCTCCTCGGGAAAGAGGTTTCCTATGTTCTTAGAACCTGCTGGAGCAATTGTACGGGTTTGGGGGTCAAATATAGTTTCAGCTATAGTTTCCACCGGTTCTACTTTTTCCTTTTGCGTATTTCTTAGCTGTGACTGACTTCCATGTGGCCTTACCCTAACCCTTGTTAGAGTATTTGCCTGTGGGGTGCCAAGGTATTTCTAGCTCTCTTGAATTTATCCTATGGTGTTCTCCAGTAGTTTTACCCCTTTAGTTATACTCTCATTGCCTCTTCAATATGACTTTTTTTTAGTTTACATTCATCTAGCTTGATGTCCTTTCTCTATATCCTGGTGAGGTGTGTCGGTGAGACGATGTCCTAGTCATTCCTTTCATACATATCGATGTGATCCATGTAAAGAGGGTGGCCGTGGTATCCTAGCCAGTCTTTGTGGTGATGTGGCAGAGCTGGTTCAGGCTTACGCAGAGCAGAAAACTGGGACAGAGCGTGTCCTTATTAGATGCCATACTTATTAGATGCCATATTTGATGTCCTATTGAGTTCTTGACGAGGGCTCCGAGTGTGCTGTTGATGTTGGAAAGTTCCAAGCATTCTGGTGTCCATGTGTGCAGCATTTGTACTCAATCCACATACCACACTAATTTGTATGTCTTATCGTTTAGCCTCGAGCGATCAGTAGCTGGTGCGGAGTTCATCTGGTGTTACTTTTCATTTCTGTCTGGACCACGCTCATATATTGAGCCAAGGGCCTGCTCATTTACTGTGATCTGCTGCCATGTCTAGAGATGCAGGTCATTGGCTGGTAGTTGGTCAGACCTCCTTCTGGGAGTCTTATCAGAACTGTCAAACTTCAGGTTAAGCAGCCTGGATGGGTCCCACTTTCATCAAGGCTTAGAGTAGCAACCCTAGCTTAAATTTTTTGGAATGAACAGCGAGAGTAATAAAGACTGAAAAGGAAGTGTTGCTGACATTTTTATTCCACACACCCTTATCTCTGCCTTTTTCGGTCATACAGTAGATGATAAAGACTTCTGGGCTCAGATCTCCACAATGAGGTGGCACTTTTTGCTAAATATACCTTAATCATTTAAGCAACTATAAAGCTCTTTCATATTGCTGCTGTTAATACATGTATTTTTTTCTCTTAGTCAATGAATTGAAGAAATCAAGATCTTAAAAAAAATGCACTTTCAATAATCTGTCATTGTAAACAAATAAGAGCTGTTTTTTATGTTTTTCTTTAGGTGCTTTTCAACATCTAATTACACTCTTTTGTACATATGTATGGATTGCTAGTCTGGACAGAGTCATCTGTGTGGCCAAAGCATACACAGGCCACCAATCACGAATACACATTCACAAGCGGAGAGCAGGGTGATTAAGCATTCAGAAGTCACTAAATGCCAAGGTTGCCACATCAATACGCAATGGATTTTTTTCCACTATGTTGTGATGACTTGAGACCAGACTAACAAACAAATAGACAAAGCTTCCTGATAGTCAGCGTGACCAATCACTCAGTCCAGTGACTTGGATAGGTTTCTCTTTCATTCATACTCATCTAATATTGATAAGAAAGAACATTTTGTCAAATTAAAGGCACTGACATTCTTCCCCTATGAAAAAAAAAAGAATGAGCATTGCATTTTAGGATACTTTATGATACTCTCATTAAGTTTAACCTTACCCAGTATCACCCATCTATCCATTTTCTCCCGCTTACCCAATTCTTCAAGTATTATTATGATTAGTTGACAGGTTAATTATTTTGGGAGCAACAATTTTGTGGTATAAGTGGTTTAAATGTATCTAAACGTTTACACTTTATGCACAAAAATAGATAAGACTTTTGTGCATGGTTGTGTGCTCAATAATTTACATACCCGTAATATAAAAACAAATGTAATCTATTTAATCTCGTGAGTATTCCAAGAATTTACTCCAAAAAGACAGAGTTTCAAGCTATATATCAAGTATATTCTCATCTGGGTTTGTTGGGGTAAGACAAACTCATGTTAGACACTAAGTAAAAAGAGGAAGATGGGGAAATGGAGACATTTATGACCCTGATGCCGAGGATATTAATTAAAATACATCTTAAGTTTTAATATAACACCAACGCAGCAGTGTCAGCAGATCAAACTAAATCCTTTAATTTTTCTGTTCTTCCAGCTGTTTTCCTGTCGTTACTCAGCCTTTGTGAAAACTGTTCAACAGCGTAATTATTTTGTTTCACTACTTTTATTCCTTACACTGAAAACATTGATTATGAACCCTGTTTCCATCAGTATTTAGAAATGGTGGTCAGTATTTATTAATGTTTTTTTTTTTTTTGCGAAGGACTTCCCAGAAAGGCTTGCTGGCAAAACATAGAAATGGTTTAAATATTTAGAAAATAAAACACTTATTGCAACAGATTCATGTTGTGAATAATGATGTTTCTTGATGGAGCTTCTCAAGTCGGCGGGAAAAAAAGGATCTGTATTGTCCAGTTACCATTACATAATCAGTCTTTTTCATTATCATGCTTCTATTTTTTTTTTATTTTTTTTTTAGGGTTTTGGTATCATTTGATGTTTATTTCATTACTTTCTTCAGTTGTGTCATCCATTTTCCCCCCTTCATTGTGTTTTCCATAGGTTCTTCCATGCCCTCACCCTCCTGCCCGTCACCTGTCATTGACCAATCACATCCACAATCTAATCTACATGACAACCCATTGTTAGTTGATGCTAATGAACCAGACTCAGACGAGGAAGAGGGAGAAGAAGAAGAGTATGCTGCTCGATTGTGCCTACCTGTAACGCATGGTAAAAATGTTTACATTTTTAAATGGAAATATTTATTTAAAGTCAGATCTGAGTATTATATTCTATATATTTGCACGTTGTACTTCTTTGTGACAGCCTTAACCAGTACAAAATTAAATGCTGCTTTGTACAAAATGCTTTAAATCCTGATAAACTCCCAAACGGGGATGCTCAATATAATTTTAATATAAAATAATATAAATTATAATATAATTTGAATACAATATAATTTAATTTTTAAGCATTTATAGCCCCATTTTATACAGAGCTATTTATATATTTATTTGTAGCTGTATCTGTAGTGTAGAAGATGCTATACTGTTTTTATAAGGATTGAAGAGTGGAAAACAGGGAAGCAGGTCGTCCGTTATAAAAGTGCTTTAACATACGATATGGAGATCACTGCTTGTCTCTAAACCCATTGTGTCTGTGTCACGTGATGCTGTTCTAAAGTGAGGGAGGAACTCTCAGCTAGAGTGAAAACAGATTCAACGTGGACACAACCTTTTCTTACACACATGCTGATACATTCAGTCAGTGCAAATCTCGTAGAAAATAATAAATTACCCAAGTCAGATACACACCCAGATGTTTTGTGATCAGCTGCCAGGTCCCGGATGAACGGGAGCTGGGCTTTTGTCTTGGCCTTAGAGCGTTATGAACCCACACTCTTTACTGCTACATTACTATTTTTAAACATCATAAACTACCTGCTTACTGGATGTCTTTTTAGTTCACAGCTGGCAGGGAACTTGGAGGAGATACACATGCACTGTGCACGTATAAATACATACATGAAGAGCAACAATACTGAAAGAGTGGTCAAAAGCAACCAGTGTATGTGTGTGTGTGTGTATATGTATGTATATATATATATATATATATGCAATATTCACTGGGCTGCAGTTAAATCTCCCTTCGACTGTTAGAGCTTTTTGTATGTATTACTGTAAAATTTTGAACATTAAACGGACCAAAAGCGAAGAATTTCAATAACTCAGCTTTTTAAAGTGACTTACTTTTGGTCAATAACTAAACAAAACAAAATAAAAAACAACAACAAAAAAAACCTGTTTCAGGAGTTATTCATGGCATTTACATTTTTCTGTTTACCCAAAACAACTTTTACAGCAAACAGTGAAATGAATGCAATATGCAGACTATGTTTTTATTTTATTTTCAATGGTGTTTCGCCAAGTTTAGACAGCTGCCATTTTGATCACATTCCAAGCATAAAAGCTTATTTGGCCGAAGCTTTGCATATTGAGGATCTGCCCTGGTTGCCAACAGGCTTGCTCCTCGTGTCTGTCCACATGGCACATGTTAGCCTGAAAGCTGAGGATGAAACCTTAGTCCGCCTTTTTGAACTGCCGAGGCTACAGGGGTTGGAATTGCTTCAGTTCCCAGTGCTGATCTAAGACCTGGTTCCCTGTTAAGGGTGACAAGTACCAGATGTCGAGTTGTGTTGGCTGGCCAATGTCCCTGGATTAGTCTTTGTATAGTAATGAGTTTGATAGGAAACAGACATTGATGGTTTGAAGAAAGGGACTGTGATAACCACAAAAGCTCTAAAAAACGAACGAAAAGAAGACCGTGGTGTATAGTGATAGAGATAGACAGACAGACAGACGTCTGCTCATATATACATTGCCATCCAAACACAATCAGAAACAGCTCTGAAGCAGGATCTGGTGATGCCCAAGAGGTTGTGTATTTGTGGATCTGTGTGTGGTCCCCTTTTCCCAAAGCTAACCCTAACCGAGCCATGTTCACCCAAACAACTAGAATATTACTCTCCCCACTTCCTGGTATTTCAAAGGATGTTTCTTCCCCTTATTTGTCTATAGAGCTTTTTCATATTTTTTGTAATTTTGTCAACTATGGATACAAAGACGAGGAAAATCAGAGAGGGTTGAAGCTGACACTATTGTTGCATGAAATACAGAGACAAGTGCAAGTCGATGAAAAATCGAAGAAAAAAGGAAGATGAGAGCAGGCATGGGGATAATTTTTTGTTACAATATCACCTGATTACTTGGATGACCAAGTAATATACAATACAAAGTTTCCAAATGGGAAATCAAAAGAAAAAGAGTCTTCCCAGGGCCCGCTCGTGGAAATGATTGTTGCCATTATTTACAGGCAGCAATTATGGCTGACAGAGAACATAAACAGCCTAATTTGTGCTGGAACATCAGGTTTGACCCAATGAGCTTCATTTTTCAGGAGGCGCTGCACATAATCCATACTACAGTTTAGCTGTGCTTCATCAACTGCTCATAGTTCTGTCCTGTTTGTCTGGTTCTGATGGATCATAAAGCCAACTCACCAGTTTGTCTGCTTGAAACATAGGCAGTGGATTTCAGCAGTATAATCGGAAATTAATAGAACTCACAACTGTCGTGAAGCCGCGCTGCCATTTGTTGGAACAAAGATAATTGTCAAGCACAAAAAAAAAAATGTCACTACAGTGTTTTGTTCTTTCTCTGTTGTTTATCAGTTGCTCATTTCTTATGTTGCTCTGACTGCCAAAATTTGATTTGATCTGCTCGGTCCTCGAAATCAAATCCCTGACGGACGTAGTTTTTTGCTCTGGTATGTCATACCATTGCAACTTTCATTTTTTTGTTGGAACTGAAGCCAGAACTTTGCTCATAGACGCAGACAGAAGTGGTTCTGAGGTAGGCACTCGCTCCAAACGAAATCCTCAGTCAATGTGAGATATGTGGACAGCTTCCCAAGCTGGTGATATCATGCGAAACCCTACTGTCTTATTGCTTTTACTCCCACCAGAACGGAGATGAAAGGGGAGTTTTTCTGGAGTACAATTACATCCTGGAGTAGACTATAGCAATGGTACATACAACTGTATTTTTAACTGAAAAACAGGTTTTAATTTGTGGTTTTTCCTGTTGAAACACCTGGTATCCGAGTAGAAAAAGAAAGAAAACAACAAGAATGATGGATGAGTGACCACTATGTTGACCACTTGGTCACTCATCCTCGGGCAGAAAGGAATATGAGCTGAAATTTTCATTATCGCCTTTGTCTGTTCTTCTCTAAAAGCTTGGGTGGACTTGCGGTATTCGCACATTGGACCTGGGGGCATGCTGAAGCTGTACCAATCAGAGCTGTTTGAACTGAACCTAAAAGGTCAATAATAAGGACTGTGGCAACCTCGAGGTGGCATTTGCCTTCAAGGCAAGTGAGCAAACACGGCGTAATGCTGTTCTGCCCCTCCAACAATCTGTTTGCCTTTTTCCCCGTTGAGACCGAAGAGATGCCAAAGCCCTCCGCTGTCCAGCCTTTAGCTGTTTCGAGACGCCAATGCAATCAGCTCGGAGCAGGAAAAAAAAAAGCGACTTGAAAAAGGCAGTTTCTTTACCAGCAGCAGGATGACGCCAGACTGTATTGACATTGTCTATACTGATAGCAATAAGGTACTCAGACCGAGGCAAAGAGAGAAACACAAATAACACTTAGTGCTTTTTACTTTGGGACCAAGTAGGCAATTCTTCTCAACACCAGAACTAATCAATGAGTCACTAAATGAAAGAGGGGAGGGAGAGAAAGTGCAAAGGGAGGAGGAAAAGCATATTTCTCAACACCAGACCTGATCAATGACGGTGTGGGCAACAAAGGATATGGAACAGGAACAAAGGGGATGAGCCAGAGCATTTTAGACAGAAGGAAAAGAAACAAAAAAAAACAGGGCAAGGTCAAATGGAAAAATGCATTTTAGAAGAATAGAGAAGATGAGGGATGAGATGAGATGAAAGGAGATGAAATAAAATGAAACGTAATGAGAGTAAGTCATATCAGGCTAATGAATGTCAGGCTCATGGTGAGGATTTAAGCCTCAAACGCGCGCACAAATACACACGTAGGACAGGACCAGAAATACACAGTTCACGTCTGAGGTTGATTGCTGAATGGAGTCTCTTAAGTAAATCAAAATGTTGCGGCCGGCTCCTCACAAAGAGGTTGGGAGACAGAGCGAGGCAGACACGGACATACAGGAAAAGGGAGTTAAAGGAGCCGGGCGGACGAGAAAGACACACGTGTGTGCACGCGTTTTACAGCTAATGCGTTTTTCTGATGATTTAAGTAAAAGTACTTAGGGAATATTTAGTAATAACTTTTCTTTTTTTTTGTGGTGAGCCAACACAAAATGTTGTATGAAATAGTAGTAATTTATAAATGAATGTATGAAGTTTCTTAAGAATTTAAATTACAAAAAAGAAACCACAAACTGAAAAAAAATATTCGGCGGATGTAGGTCTATTAAGGAAAGGGAGGGGATCTTTGCACACAATTGTACCCAGGAGTCACATGTTGAGCTCAGTAAAGTCCACTTAGGCAGAATATCGGTATCCTTGGGCAATATATGGAACTCAAAATTTCCCTTGATGCAGTCATAATTAACCTGATTACATCCTGCATATGTAGCATGCAGATAGATATAAGAGTGTGTGAGTGAACAGATCAATTAAAACCCCATTTGAAATACTCAAAATCTGGAATGCATTAGAAAAATACTTCATTTGTCAAGACTCTTACATTTACATTTTTCTTCGGGTGATTAGCTGACAGATCATGAAATCTAAAATCAATCTCATTTATTCATCAATCAATCCTCTGTGCACTCGTTTTAATGCGGAGCATGTCTCGGTTGGGTACACCTTGGACTGGTCAACCTAATTTATCGATTTTAAAAATTATTCTTAAAAAAACAGAAGAAAAAAAATTTGGTGAATAGCACAAATGAACAAAGACGCTATTCGGGTAAACAGACAGTTTGGTGTGCAAATATATCTGTTTCAGCTTTCTAAAATATGTCAAGTTAAAGTGCTTTGGTGTCAAAATAATTTGATCCATTTAGGAAATCCAAAAATGAATTTTTTTTTTGTTTGTTTTTTAGTACTTAATGATAGACTATTTTGTAGCTGAAATTAAAATGGTTGAAACATTGGTTGTGTTGCCCCTGGATGCAGCTTCCACTGTGGAACACATTTTTGATTTTTTTTTTTGTTTGTTCAGAGGCTGGCTCCTTGAAGCCAGACTTTAAAAGACAACTGATTGCCTTTTTCCCTTCTTATGGATCCAAGGGCATTTTCTCTGTTTTAATATCTTCCCAAATAGCTCCAGGAAAGAATGGTTCTTATTTCCTCTCAGTGCCTCAAATACCCCGTTTAAAAAAAAAAAAACTATGTGGTAAAATGGTGGTAAAATCAAAATGGTAATTGAAATTCTAGGCTTTTTTTCGTTTTTTTTTTTGGCTGTTAAAGCTCACCATTAGAAAAACTGTAAATAAGGGCCGACTAACCTATCATTCAATGAACTGGGTGGGCTCTGGGCTTAGTCATTTATGATATTACTTATCTTTATATTGTAAAAACATAAGCACTGACAGTTGAAGTTTTAAAGCATGTAAGTAAAAAATATATGGAAACTGGTATTAAACGAACTTCAATTACATGAAACCCCGAGTGACTTAAACCTCAATAAAGAAAAAGAAAATCATCATTCTTTACTTCTTGCTAATAAAACAAAACAATTAAGAAATACTTGTATATTATAAATCCAAAACAGAAGCTCCTCAATAATGACAAGGCCAAAATAAGCGAGTTAAAGAAAAGATGTGGTGAGCTGACTTGGTAATTAATTGACCAGAGACAGATGACGACAGAGAGACATGCACCACATTAAGGGATGAGACGAAACAGGGAAAAGTTTAAATGAAAACAGGTTGGCTTGGAAAAGAGGGGAGGGGTGTATGATGATCTACTAAGATATTTTTTACCATTCTCTGCCTTACACATCAGTGCTTTATGTCTGTCTTTTTTAAATGTTTTTTTAGTTAATCAGTTCACATGCGTTTTTTAATTGTTATAAATAGCTTCATCTGTCTTTTGTCCTTTTTCAGTAGTAATGGTTAACCTTAAAATTATATCATTTTGGCACTTTCAGCCATCGTAAATGCTAGTTGAATGCGTTTCATTTAAATGTTTTAATCTCTCAATGATCAGTTACAGTAATTTCAATGAAATTTCATTTTCCAAAAATTATGAAAATTGATTATCGTTAGATCTATACGGTGACTCATTGCTACTTTGTGGGACTAAATAGTCATTTCAAGACACCAGAATGTATATTTCTCATGATCCTCATTTGTCATGTTAAACGAATTTAGATAATTGCAGAAGTAGTTTCTGAAAGCGATTCCAAATCCCTATGAATTATATTTTTTAGTGCATTTCTTGGAATTACACTCATTTCCTCTTCCTTTTGACCAGAATGGATATGCTGGTGTCAAAGATCAGTGTTGAAGATTTATGAAACCCTTTCTGACAGGAGCAGAACACTGGTGAACTAATATCCCCGTCACCATTGTGGAATGATAATCTGAAATGATGGTAATCCTAATTTTCTGCCTTATTTAATGCAAACTTCATGGTAAATTTGTTCTGGATGTTATTCCGCATGCTTCCTTTTTGATAGAAATGGTGAATATTACTTGAGCTAGAGAGATACATTTTGGAAATAAATGAAAGGTATATCCATTGATTTTAAGTAACTTTGCCACCTATAAAGTCTGCACATGTAAACTAGTGCAAAGGAAGTGCTGCAGATTGTCAGATTCAGATGTCTTATGAGCGATTCCCACACACATTGCCTAAATCACGCTTCTCAAAGACAACTTTTTTCACTCTATATATTTTTGCCTATTGTGTAAGCTCCAAAAATACTTTCAATTTAGATCCAGCTTCAATATAGTTCTCAACCATTTAAGATACATTTGCCTATTGTTGTCATCTTGGGTGTTCGACTATTACAATCAGTTGAATTCACAAGAGTCTGTTCAGGCTAGTAAATGTTTATTTGCCCTTTTCACATGCGATATTTGCAATGTGAGAAACTGAATTTCTTAAAGATTTGAAAAATGCATCAAGTCAAAGCCAACCATATGCATTAAACCAGAACTCATACTGTTGTTTTTAATCTACGGCTGTCAGATTGAGAAAAAAAAAAGGGGGGAAGCATACTTGTTTAGGGGTAAATTGCTTTGCCGTGTGGAGGGATGCCTCTGAAAAATGGGATTGTGCATACTTTGCAGGACTACTTGTGACTAATGGGATTTTTCCTACTAAAGCTGCCATTATAATGGTCTTGGAATACCTATTGTCAAGTCATAAATACTTGCCCTTTAACTTATGCCTTTCTCCAACTATGTTACCATATCACATTGCGTTCTTAGGTTTCCTCTTCTTCTGTCACCTTTCCTTTCACTTTGACTTAAATCCTCCACGTCGGTCACTTATTGTTTTGCTTGTCAGTTTTTTTTTCACCCCCTCCTCGCTGGTCTTCCCAACTGTCTCTCCGCATCTCGCTCACTTTGAATGTTGATGCGTCTTGTCAGATGCTGCGGCTGTAAAAACGCCGAATTCACAGCAAAGGCATTCAGAGGCAGGACTTGGTGGAAATAATGGAGAGACAAAGAGCACAGCTGCACCTCAAGCGCGCCTAGTGTTGGTTTCTGACATTCACACAGCAGGCAGCCTCCCAGGGCTCCAAAATTGTGGTGACCATCTCATTATCGCTTCTTAGTTGACATGTTTTGTTTAAGCAAAACATTGGCAGAAATATTCCCCTGCTAAATACAAAATACCTACAATTTTGTATTTCGCTTTTTTTTTTCTATATTAACTATTCTAAAAGTGAAAATCCCTTTTAATCTTAGCCTTGTGGAAACATCATGAGCCGGAGATTATAAAGCCCTGAATGAAAAGTAATTAGTTTTTAGTTTTTATCATGTTGTTTTCACAGAAAACCCCTGAGCTGCTCTATTACAGTGATAGTCAGCGCACTCCAGAGTTGCCAATAGCCTAAATGACTAACTCTGTAAACACAGCGTGTTATTCGTAATCTCTCGGCAACGCCCGCCTTAAGACACGAGGCGGATTTTCAGTCCTGGAACGTACGATTTGGTCGAAGCTGGTTTTTATGAGGCGACTGCCAGGATTATTGGCTTGAATTCAAATACTATACATTTATTCCAAAGGTAGGGGCATGGTTGCATGGGGCTGTAGCCCATCCCAACTGACATTGGGTCAGAGGCGGAATACGCCATGGACCGGTCTCCTTTCCATCTTCTCGGGCCACACAGAAATGAACCATTCATACTCATTCATATTGTCAGATTAAAGTCACCCGTTAGGATAAAAATACATGTGTTTGAGTGGTAGGACAAAGTGAGTTGAACCTCTTGTTGTTAAGCAACAGTGCTAACCACCAAACCCCTTGAAATCAGATCAATAGTGTATTATAAACTCCTAAAGGGAAATTCTACTCTGTAATCTTAAATTTGTACAGTCACAGATAGATAAGAACAGCTGAATATGAATAGCAGATAGCGGTGTTGTACAAATCGTCTTGGTTTACAACATGGACAGGAAGCACCATAATCCTGCTCCTTACCTCTCTGCCTGCAGTGTCAAGCCAAGTGGAGAATTTTAGGCAAGTTAGACTTGGAGGTTTGGCCCCCGCGCGTCATGCTGAAATGTGATTGCACATTTGATGTTTTCTGAAAAAGCCAATTATGGACACTCTCCTGAACTGGAGTGCTACTTGCCCACAAGCTACAGGGTCTGTTAAAATGTTGTGACAGTTCCTCACAGCAACGCGGTGGGTACTGGAACATCATGAAACCCATTTGTTAAGTCTGTGCTTTTCGGTCTGTCTGGCACTCCCTCAAACCAAGAATCATTTGGTTCACTATCATTTCTTCTATATTTTATTCTGATTAATGGCAAAGAGTCAGGAGATATTTTTTTGTTTGTTTTTTTAACGCTAGCTTATACTGAGTGTCAAACACAGTGGTGGGCGGGAAGATCATTTTAGTTTGTGTTGCAGCCCTGGACCTGAGCTCTTCTATACAACAAAGTCGTCAGAGTCATTTTATGCCTTTTGTCCGACAGCTAAGGCCTGACTGGGACTGGTCATGCAACAGAAAAGTATCACAAGCAAACTGAAAAATCTGCTGCTTTATAACAGAACAGCTACAAATAAAAAGAATCAGGATGTTACAACGATCCGTTTAAAAGTCCTGAAATTCCTTGGAGGACATAGAAATATTTTTTTATGGTGAATATAATGAATATTGTCAAACCACAACGTAGAAAAGAAAACACTTTAAACAAAGAAGTATTGTAGAAAGCTTAAAAGACGGAGTGCTGCTCAAGGTGGTTGCACTAACTTTTAAAGTGTGGAACACACATTCCATGCTAACAATGCATTTTATTTTCTTAAGGAAGAATTCTCCAGGAAATATTTTAGAAATCCACCAGGTACATCTTTTTCGTTTTTCTACTTGCATACCATCTGGATTAACAGGAAACTGATAGATTTTTTTATGTTAAAAGTAAAGAACCCAAAGCAAAAGCGTTGGTCTCGTTAGATATACATGATGAAGGCTTCTGAAAAGACATATGGCTCTGCTCGAATTGTGAAAAAAGCACAAAATTGCAAGTATGCAGTACATAGCCTGTGTGGCCACCTGCTGTTTCTGTCCAACGGCAGGACTGGAATACAGAACGGAGGATGTGTGGAGACTCTGAGCCAGTCGCATTATTGTTTTAATAGAGCTGAGCTAATCACAGCATGATGTTGCATCAATATCTGAGACAGAGGAAGGGCTTCTCCTCTGAGAGAAATCCCTCTGTTGAGTAATGCAGCACGAGAACACAACACCTCGCACCCAATCTTATTGTGATAGTCTTTTTACATCGCAATCTTAATTCAGGTGGTATTCAAAGCCACATCAATGACTTAAAAATCCAGCACCTCCCTTTATTGGCACCCAAAATTGTAACTTTTTTCCAGCTCATATCGGTATTACAAGCATTATTAATTGTCTCATCACTATTATCTGTTGAACTACCCTGTTGTTCGAGTGGTGGTATGCCTTAAAATAAATATATATATATACATACATATATATGCCGATAGAAATATTTTCTAATCATTTTTTGGGGGCCTGGTTTACTGGTGTTGGTCTTAACAGCCAGAGTGGTGCAGTTTCCACCGAACGGCTACACAGACTGCCCACGGCACGGGAAACAGGCTTGCCTCACTCCCCTCTCCTTCCTGGGAGTCCAGAGGTGGAATGAGTTTTCATGCTTCGAGAAACACGAGTCTTAACTCCTCTACTGACCCCTTTCTCTGGGTTGATGACTCTTTCGCTTTCTAAAGGATATTTTCTTCTTTCTCAAAATTTTTCATTTCTGCTCGCTCTTTGTCTTTCTATCTGCCTCAGACTCATGCTGGGCCCCTTTTTTTTTTCCATGCTGTCGCTCCATTTCATCTAAACTCCACTGATTATTGTTCTGCTTCCTCAAGTGTTTTACATTTGTTTCCTGTGTTATGCCCTGCTCTGTCTGAACCCGCTCCTCTGCTCTTTCATGTTCGGTCTTCTGTAAAAAAAGTGATGAAGTTTAAAGGGGTTGAATCTAGACCTTCATATTAGCACATAACATGGCAACATGTCACCGTTTTGCCACTGAGGGGCAGTCTCATGTCAGACAACGTGACCTGTGGGCTTCTGTTAATTGTGTTCTTTTATCGCGTTACTGAAAAGACAGAGCTCAAAGTAAACTTAGATTCACTTTGCAATCGAATTAAACTGAAGCTGTTTTGCATTGGTCAAAAAACCTGGTGTTTGGTACAGTGGGAAGGTGTTTATACAACGTTCATTGCCCAGTAAATGTCTAAGCAGTAGACAGATTTCAATTTCCTTCAGTAGCCATTCAAAAACTGATTTATTCTCTCCATGCTGTATAATAGCAATTACATTCTTAATTTTTCCCTTATCTGGGTTCAGTGATCCCTATTTTTTATTTGCTAGTGTATCGATAAGGTGAGCCAAAAAATGATGGGCTAAAGCAATTTCCTTTCCAAAGTTTCAAATGGTAGCTAAGCAAAAAGGCCATCCATAAACATGAACTATGTTTATAACCACTTTTAAAATAATGTAAATGGCTGTATCATACATACAAACCATGTTGGTTCATATCATTCACATGACACCACATTTTTAAGGAGAAAAGGTAAAGCGAACAGAGTGGGGTCAAAAAACTCATTAAGATAAATCACAGCAATGACATTACAGTTAGTCAGGAAATGATAAGTTGTAAATCATTTCATATACGTCTGCCATTTATGTCTATCTTGACAAAACTCACGAGTACAATAGACATGAAATGGTTTCTGTCAAACCCAGTATTATCACTATATAAAAACAAAAATATAGAAACTAATAAAGCTAATTTGGAATTACCAACTGCCTGATTCTTGTGGTAAGGATGAAGAACTGATTCTGTGTTATTTGTCTATGAATGAGCTTTTTTGGTAACATAACTGTATTTCATCATTTTAGAATCTACATGGTTTTAATTTGGTTGTCCTTTGCTTAAAATATTTGATTGTTGGTTGGTGTTGCAAATTATTTAACAGTAGCACATGCATGAATATAACATTTGTCAAATTAAATGGAAATTCCACCATATAATTAACATCTAAATCCAATTACTGGCTTTTTACTCTGCAAATTATTAGTGCCAGGTACCAGCATAGATTCAAGATCTTAGGTCTACCAGATGACATTTCAATATCTTAATTTGGTGTCTTACCATCAGAAAAAGAATGAGCGAAAGAATGGGCTTTTGTACAGAGGATTTAATTTAAGACTCTGAACATAAAGGACTCCATAAAGGTCAAGTGATTAGTATAAATTAGCAAACTCAGATCGGATTGAACAGACCACTTTTTGTCCTGTTGTACACCTATACGATTTTTTATATTATAAAGTTGTTCTATATTGGGCCAGATAACCAAGTTATCCCATTTTGATTTTCATTGTTTGTCCAATAACATGGCCATTTTATGTGAGCGCATTTAGGGCATGAATAGAAAAACATATAACAAGGTATTTGTATTGTTGTTAGGTACTGTAAAATTGCATCAAATTTGGACAGATTTTGAGCCGCCAGTTTCTTCAGCCTGATGGCAAGTTTCTCACACCTAATGATTAAATTAATCAATTGAGCCATCAGGTCAGTCAATTTAATATGATTAGTATTCACCTTCATTCACCTTCTATTGTAATTTAAATGCTAAATAGCTAGTAGGAGAAGGACTAATGCAAACAGAAAAAACATATCATATAGTCAGTTATGTAACATCTAAATTATATTATGTAATGCAGAGATATCTTCAAAACTGGACAATGTTTCAGATGAAGTCGTGATCATCTTTGTCAAAAATGTCAAGACAATAGAAATGAAAGGCAGAGTGACTAGGGAAAAAAAAAGAAAGAACCTAATTTTTGGCTTTTTTTATCTTTAAAAATGACATGGTAAAACAATATGAGATAGTATCAACACAGGTTTACAGTACGCAAATAAACCACATTTTATCCTTTTCTTCCACATATTTAGATCTTTGCAACAATATTAAAATCCTATGCACACATGCATTTAGACACAACTTTATAGTACTTTGCTAGAGAACTAACATCTGAGCAACTATAGACCTCCAAAGAACGACTTGATCGAAAAACACTTGACTGGTGATTTTACACTCAAATACTTTTGTTTAAAGTTTAACAGATGAAAATGAATTCACTCAACACTCTCTCATGGGCTTTGAAATTCCTAGACTTTTAGATTTATTTTAATGCCGTTTGAAGAAAAAAATGCATAAGTTAACGGAATCAAGTTAATAAAGGGAAAAGGTGTCTGTGGTTATGCAGAGGAAGAGTAAAGGAGAGGATGAAGTTAAACACAAACAGCATTTAAAGCACGTCAGTGATGCATAAAGAGAAAGCGTTCCAGAGTGCTGCAGCCGAAGACAAAAAGTAAGAATGAAGTGCAGTGCAGCCGCTGTCCATGACTACAAACGCAGCCACACACGGAGGATTTTTTGCTTTTGCTGGAGAAGAAGAAGGCATTATGCTGAAACGCAGTTTGATGATTTGCTATGTTTCTTTCTTCCTTTATTTATTTGTGTATGTTTAAAAAAGTACAATTTGCTCTTTAGATCAATGCTCAGTATCTTAGGAGATGATATGATAACCTTAATCTCTATGATGCTATTGTTTTCCTATTTGCATTCATTTTTTTAAAAATCATCTTCCATTTTAAAAATGCCTTGTTTGTCTTGTACATGCTACTAAAATACATTCTTGCCTTAAAAGTCCACAAAAAATTATTTGCAATGCATGTAGATGTGCGTGTGTGTGTGTGTGTGTGTGTGTGTGTGTGTGTGTGTGTGTGTGTG
>JABUIW010000212.1:1238966-1250152 GCA_013363375.1 Menidia beryllina
TGTGTGTGTGTGTGTGTGTGTGTGTGTGTGTGTGTGTGTGTGTGTGTTTGTGGTAATAAGCATGAAGCCTGGATGGTCTGGATTACTGGAACAATTACCCAGTTGGCAGTACAGCCTATAGCTGTACTTCCTCTCCAGCCAAAAGGTCCTCCTCCTCCCCTTCTCGCACTCCTCTGCTGTAGATAGCCTCTTTTCTCATTCCCATGCTCTCCAGTGCGAGTTGTAGAGACACACTAACAGGAAGTTTGGAAACGGAGATGTGATACAAATCGAATCTAGCTTTGCCGCTCATGCTGGGAGCATGGATGGAAAAGTGAGAAGAAACAGACTAGGAAAACAAAAAGAAAAGTTTGGGCCACGCCAGCTTTGAGAAACCTTTTGAGTACTCAATCAATATACAGTCAATAAATGCTGACCTATACGTCTCATACGATTAGTGAGAATCGGGTGGAATTAGCCAGCTGAGTAACGCACGCATCATTTGATTCTGGATGTTTTTGTCCCACTAGCACGGGCCTCGAGGGCCTGGTGATGCCCACCCCCATTAGTACCTGCTGAGCTCTAAATGGCTGTACGACTTGGTTTAGGTGGTTTTCGATTACATCATTTAACATAGGAGAACAATGATATTGAGGCACCTATATATCAGCTAAGCCTGGCATTGGATCGCTGTTTCACAACTTTACAGTGTTGATCTTCTAAGATATAATATAGTCACACCTTTGTTGTTGGGCGGGGCTCGTCAGGATGAATCACATGACCCCCTGACCAACCAGCTTTTTTATTGTCGTTTGCAGAAAATCCATCAAATCATCATGGACCAGCCTTGCCTCCGGTACCCCCGCCTCACCGCCAGCAGCCATCAGTTACAGCTCTTAACCAAGTTTTGAGCTCCACGCACCACGCTGGCCAGTCTCTGAATTCAACGCGGCAACTCACCCCTCCTACTGGAAGCCCGGCCCCTGTGGCTGGCCAATCACCAGCCGAGCTGCAGACCACGCCCCCCGAGAGTGTCCCGCTGCAAGACAGCTGGGTGCTAGGTAGCAATGTGCCTCTGGAGACAAGGTTAGTCTGATGTTTGTACTTCTTTGAGTCATTTACCTGGTGTTTTTGCCCTCCCGCATTGCTACCGTCCAAAGCTTTTGCGGAAACACACAGGTTTGGGGCTATCCATCAAGTATATAAAATTTTATTCAATGCAGACTGAAACATTTTGAATCAAAAGTCAACAAGTGAACTTCCTTGTTTGAGTTTCAGCGCACTCTGGGTTCTAAAAAATGTCAGAAATACACCAAGTATAACATTCATCCACTGAAAATATCTCTTTTGTTAAAAAATGCAAGTAGAGAGAATTATGTTTGCTATATGTATGCTATATTTGAAAATACACCAGTAACAACAATTGTATTTTACAGTCTAAAGTGTTCCAAATACTGGTGCTTTAACAATTACAAAATATGTGCATTTGTGTATGTATATCCCACCGACTCATGTTTGTACTTAGTTTACTTCACGGCACTTTTAAAAAAAAAGAATGGAACAGGCTTTTGTTTACTAGTTATTCTCATATTGAGATCCATAATTTTGGCATTAGTTATGGCTATTGTATCTTTGGGCGTGTATAACTTGTATAAGTTTTGGGAGAGCATGCACACATTACAGCTGCCTTCCTCTAATCCTCCGTGTTCTGTTCCCATTGTCACCAACTTAAAGGACCATTGTAAATAGAACTAATGTGATGTAAATGTAGGCCCTGTACTTGTGGTTTCTGAAGAGCTTTAAGTCTCGATGGCCTATCAGATTAGTTGTGGATGCTATGGCGCGCTCCTCTCAGCTAAGCAGACTTTGGCTATTCCTTTTACAGTTGATTATCCCTACCCTCTCTGATTTTTATGGACTTCGAGTTGAACAATCATACAAATGCAGCATCCAAGTCTCCCTTTTGAATTTTAATCACAGCATGATTGAGATACACCACTTGCAGTGTTTCTGGCAGATTCTTATCACCGGAGTAATCCGCACTCTCTGGAGTGTGTAAGATGTGTCAGTCGCGATACAAAAGTACCTCAAATTCTGTTACTTAATGCGATCGAGCCTGCTGTATAGAGCCGTTCTCCCTTTGTGTTGGTTGACTAATGTTGTGCACTTTTCTTGACAGGGACATTAGAGATTTAGGCGAGATAAAGATAGCACAACAGAACATTGGAGGACAATGTTTGCATGCTAAATTAGGTAGCTTTATGTTTGATTATCCACAAGGCCTTTACACACCTGACATCTTTTAATTCATCAGAACTAACGCACCACACATTAAGATTCAGATTATTAATTCAAATTATATATTTTATGACTTCTAAAATAAGGATGAGGGTCCAAACTGGCAATTTTCAGTAGTGGCAGCTGTCAAGTGAATACCATTTCCTCAGAAAATACAGAGGAGTACAGAGGGAGTAAATGGCTAGACTATGATTGAATCCATACAAAAAGGATTTTTGCTATTTTTTTTTCCATTTGCCCGTTTTAATAATGAAACAACAAATTCTATATGTTTACCAAGTCTGAAACAGTTCAGATCATTTCTGCTTTTATCAAATAGAAAAAAATTATGCATAATGAAGTTCCAAACATTTTATTTTTGGCATAAATAATATCCGGGAAGTACCAATTTGTTTAAATTGTATGTGAAGCCAATGCGCACACTGGCATAACAAAAGTTTATTCCAGGAATTACTACTGTTTCCACAAGGGACGAGCTACTCTGATATAAATAGATGCCGTTTATGCTGTACGCTCTAGGCTGAGAAAAAAAATTCTAGTTATCACACAGATCTGAGATAATTAGGATTCACAATATAAAGTGATTCATCTACTCTCTTCAGCTCTTCTTTTTTAAATAGCAAGTTGCAGTCAAGGGATGTAAAGATATTAATGGAAATATGAATCGGAAACCATTTAAACTAAAGATGATTTAAAAATATATACATATATCGTATTCCCAACTGGGGAATACTATGAAGTCTGCATGTTCTTTGAGTGCATATGTGGGTTTTCTCCAGCCACTGTCTAAAAAACATGCACGTTAGGTTATTTAGTTCTGAAATCTTGCTAGGAGTGTGTGCGTATGGTTATCCCCATTTGTCTCTGTATATCAACTTATGGCCTGATCGGAGTGTGACCTGCCTCTCCCTCAGTGGCAGCTGGAATAGGCTCCAGCCCCCCTGAGACTTTGAATCGGATCAGGTGGGTTTAGAAAATGAATGGAGGATGAAGATGCAGCTATTTTTTGGTGCCAGATGTTTGCCAAAACTGTTAGCTATCCCTGTATTTTCAAATAAACCGGATCCATTTGTGTCTTCTTAAACCACTGGGTTTATCATCGTTTTTGTTAGCTGATTGGTTTGTGTGTTTACATGCCACTTGGGTTTATTCATTATTTCCTATTTTCCTATGCTCCTGCCTAATTTCTAATTAGTACATATAGTGATGGTGAGAAACAAAAGTTGGAATCTGTAACAATAGAATCGCAGGGAAACAGCGAAAAGCTGCGTCTGCTTCTGTTTTGATGTCTCCAATGGCAGTTTGTCGCATTAGTTTGTTTTTAATTGGGTCGATATCAGGTAAACAAATTCCCAGAGTTCGGTTAATTAAACTCGACTTTCCAGTCATGCCATGTTCACAGCGGGGACGTTCTTGTGCGCGGCGTTAACTAGCAGGAAGGACGCAGACACGCTAATGTCCCTAATATGCAGAACAGGGAACCACTTTGGCTTTTAACTCACTCACAGCAGTGCATCTGCAGTCTTGGGGTTTTCTCTGACCACTAACTGCTGATTATCAGATTAAATTGGCGCTGGCCATACTGCTCTATAAAAAGGAAATCTTCCCCAAACTCACCTTCGATAAATTTATCCATCCATCTCTCGTCTACACTCGACCATCCATCTCGGCGTCAGTGGGGGGGCTGCACCCTATCCCAGCTGCCACTGAGGAAGAGGCAGGGTTTAGCCCGCACAGGTCGCAAATCCATCACAGGGGCCACGCAGAGATAAACAACACATAACTATGCACTCACACATTACTACAGTCAGTCTAAAGACGCCAATTAACCTGCACAGTAGGAGGAAGCAGAAAACTCACACTTCCTAGAACAACATCCAAGCTCTACCCACCCAACCCTGCTGTGTGCTTTATATTTGCTTAATTTACTTTGTTACGACTGTACATGTATATAAATAAGTTTATGTGAAATACTTTTTTTTTTTTGCTTTTCTCAATCGTTGGGATTCAAATACTGAATGTCCGTGGCGACCTTTTGGCTGTTTAATGGGGTGCAGGGGCTCATGGTTTTCCTTAAATGCCTGCAGTCTTCAATTTGATATCTTTGACTCTTCATCCTGTTACTCCCCCTCTGACTGCCTTTTCTATTCATCTCGTTATTCTCCCTTTTGTTCTTCTCTCCACATCTTGCCTAGTAGCAGGTATTAATTGAGGGACCCTTATTATAATAGGTGGTAATAGTTTAATCAGACAGCCTTGTTAGAGAGCAGTCCAACTGTAATTATAAATGCTTATTAGCTGGGGCCCTGTCATTAATTAGACATTGTGGCATTTGTCTTTGCTACAGTATATATGGCAGTAATTGTTTCCAGCACAGACATTTTCTTTTTCTCCAACTGAAACTGAAAAAAAGGAAAAACGGATTGGCTTTGACACATGAGCCCTAATAAGCTGTTTCAGCTTTTTAAGGAACTCTCAGTCACCATTTGTCAAGATTCAGCTTACAGATCTTTGATCTTACATGGACATCCAGACTGTTATGTGAAATTGGCTATTAAATATATGGTTTCAAGGATGTATGGTTTGGCTTTGAGGTGATTAGCAACATCGCCTCACAGCAAGAGGGTTCTGGGTTCGAGTTCCCAGGGGGAACCCGGACCTTTCTGTGTGGAGTTTGCATGTTCTCCCTGTGTCTGCGTGGGTTATTTCCGGGTTTCCCCGGCTTCCTCCCACCATCCAAAAACCTGCATGTTAGGTTGATTGGACGTTCCAAATTGCCCTTAGGAGTGAGTGCGAGAGTGTGCGGTTGTCTGTGCCACTATGTGTCCTGCGATGGACCGTCCAGGGTGTAGTCTGCCTCTCGCCCATTGACTACTGGGTTAGGCTCCAGTTACCCCTCGACCCAATAGGGAATAAGCGGTTATGAAAATGGATGGATGGGTGGATGGATGGATGGATGTATGGATGGTTGGTTTCAGGACAACTCGACAGTGAATGTGGGTGTGAAGGGGGTTTCATTTTACTGGCTGTTCTACACAGTAAAGTCACCTCGCCCTCCGGTCACAGTCACAGCTGTTGTGCACATTGGGCTTTTTTGGGTAAATGTTTATGTTTAACTTTGATTTCTATTATCACAAAAATGGTTCTGTTTTGTCTGGTTATCCCCGGTATTACTTTATTTTATATTATAGAATTCATTTGAATATCCAAACTTTAACTTAAACTTTTCAAGAGATATGTTTTAGCTTTGCAGGCTCTAAAACCTAGTGGTAAAGATTTGCACAGGTACCTGGTGCTGGCGCCTGAGGACAGCAGTGTGTGATGGTAATTCAGTTCATTTTACAGGTTCTGCATGTAAATCAAGAAATGCCTCACAGTTAGTAATCTCTACTACTGTATTTCTTCTCTCGCCTTCAAGGCACTTCCTCTTTAAAACAGGTACAGGCACCACCCCCCTCTTTTCCACAGCCACTCCTGGCTACACCATGGCAACAGGTTCAGTGTACTCCCCTCCCACCAGGCCATTACCCAGGAATACCCTGTCCCGCTCTGCCTTTAAGTTCAAGAAATCCTCAAAGTACTGCTCATGGCGGTAAGATGGAAATTCACTCCTTTTATCTCTGCTGACGTTTCTCAAATATAAAAAAAGAAAAAAAATTAAATGATGTGGGTTCCAAGAAGTCTCCAAAAATAAAGAGAGTCCAAAAACATTAGAAGCTTTAATGGAATGCACATCATATTCTACCTTGTATATATTTACATGTTCTCCAATAGAGATGACAGAAGGTTCACACTAACACTCAACGTGTGTGCGTATGTGTGTGTTTGTGAATATGAAATTCCTGAAAAAAAGAAATTCCAGATTTTTGTAGCTTGTTTTATAAATATACATATTGTGTCTTATTTTGACAAACAAGAAAAATAGTGCTGAAGTGAAATTTTGAAGAAGCAAAAAAGAGAATGTAGCAATGTCAAATTTAAATCCAAAATTAAAAATCAATAAGAATAAATCAATCCTACTTTCAAACCCCACATTAGAAAATTTCTCAGATGGTGGCAGTGAGACTATTTACTATACTGCTATTTAATAGAAAATATTAGCTCTTCCTAACTGATTGCAGCAGTAATCTCCAAACCGCTGGGACAGCACTGTTTACCCCTGTGTAGCATTTCTTCAGTCCACAAACATGGAAATGAGAAAAACCAGCTGTAGGACCTCTGATCAAGAAATGTCCCCCAATTCTTATCCGACACAAAATTCCAGCTGCTTTCTAATCCGGGGTCTTGATAGTATTTGTGCCAAATATGTGCCAAATGCCTCTAATTTGTTATAGGTCTGGATTACAGCTGGATCAGTCCAGCACCCTAATGCTTCTACTATGAAGCCACGCTGTTGTAATAGATACCGTAAAGGGTTTAGCATAATCTGCCTGAAATATGGAGGGCTTTCCCTGAAAAGAATGTGTGTGCATATGTTCTAAAATTAATACTTATATCATTCCTTATTCCTTTGTGTGTTTGCGAGACCTATTAATCATTCCCATATATTTTCTAATCATGTTTTGTTTTGAAAAAGTGGAGAATTTTTGGATCTTTCTGTCATATTCTTTGCATTTTCAATTTTGTGTTGAGGAACACAATTCTGGACTCCTACCTTTGAGATCCTCACATGTTTCTTTTTTTCTGATTACCATCGCACCTTTAGAATTAAGATATAATTTTACTAGATTTTAATATGTTTGCAGTCTGTTAGAATATCTCTTTTCAGAATTTAAAATTGTAAACACTTTAAATTGACAATGAATAATTTTTCAATCAATAATTCTTTCTGTCTTTTTTTGTTCAAATGCATTAATGTAAGACATTTGCTGTATAGACAGAGGATCGATGTTTATAAAGATATGCAGCTCTTTAGGTAGTTACACTCAAAAATAGAAGAAACCTTTATACTGTTGATCCAAATGTCTGATTAGAGAGTTTCAGTTATTCTCATGAAGGCACTGCAATATATGGGTGCCCCATTGTGCCCGATTGTTCCCCTTAAGGACACTGGAGTTTGATATTTTTCTTTTCTTCCCGTCTCAGGTGTACAGCCCTCGGTGCGGTTGGTCTTTCTGTGCTGCTCTCCGTCCTGCTCTGTTACTGCATAGGTAAGACAATGCACACAAAGAGCCTGTCCACCATAATGCTTTTCATGGGCTCAAGACATATACTGTAAATATTTTATTAACATTCAATATTTTTGATTGCATATGTATGCATTAATTTTAAGAAGGATGTCTGAATTTGTATAATTTTAAATGTCTGATTATTTTGGAGGTTAGGTAGGTCTACAGGTGTAGACTAAATAAGATGGATTTTAAGGAATTTTATGGAAGCTGTGCAGTGTGAAGCAATAGCAAAACTGGCTCATGTAAATGGGTACTTAGTATACAGAAAACAGTCAAATGTACACATCTCATAATTCTTGTTATCCAGAAAAAGCTCCCCAATTGTGATATTTGGCCGAAAATAAAGTTCAAATTTCAAGTATTTTACTTTCATTGGGTTATTCATTTGAATGAATGTGTTATTATTAGGCTAACCTTATCCAAGCCATTTTAAAGTATAGACGGATTACTTTCATTTGAAAGAAAACAAAAACATGTGAAATGTGAAAATTGGAAATGTATGGACAGAGATAAGCCTTCATGCCAAGACAAAGATTTCAGGTGTGCTGTAGAAATGATTTATCTGTAAACACACCAGTGGTTTCATCTACAGCTGGAATGTGCATAAATGAAATGGTTTCTGAGGTAAGAGCCCATTGGGGTGCACTTTCACAGCCGTTTCTATGTTCAGTAAAATGCAATGCAGAAAATGCTCATTGAAAGTAGGCCCAATATGTCCAAGTGGATTCTATGTATAGATTTAGAACGTAGGTGAGCTCATGACACACTCTGACACAGCAGAGTCTTGCTTGCACAATGAGCAGGAAAGTTATACGGGGTTGTGGAAACAGAGGCAGAAAAGACGAAGAACACGTTTTTTTTACCCTGTGGTCCCTCACCATATGTTTACGAATATCAGCTAAAAAGGAAATGGTGAAATGTGCATTGGGTCAATTCCAGACTGGCGTTTGAAGTATTTGCTTCTGCAGATACTTTAGAAAATATGTGTGTGATTGCTTCCACTGATAACCTTTCATCCCAACTGCAATTTGCTAATGTTTGGGTTTTTTTCTGTTGAATTTGATTGTTTCAGTTGTCCCATCAGAATTGTCCAAAAATATCCAATTAGGGAAGAGTCTGTCTTATGTCGCTGTTGTTAATCCTCTTACTTTACGGCATACAAAAACAGACACAGCCCTGCACAGTTTCCTGTCAATTAACCAACACTATCCCATGACCCTTTGCTTCTGTCCTCACCCGCAAGGGGGTTATGGGTAACAGGCGCGAATGGGAGGGCTTTCCTTTTAATGAGACGGACAGACCTGTATACGAGTTTGAAATAACTTCAGTCAGGTGTGCGGAGTCAGGGGAACCACAGCAGGGGTCTCCTCTCTTTAGCTGTATCCGAGTTAAATCAATCGCTTCTTTCCCACGTCACATTTAAGCTGTTGTGCACATTGCAACCCTGTTAGCGGAAGAAAGGGCTCAGAGGTAAGTTGAAAGTGGAGGAGCAAATTAAATGCGTGTGTAGGAAGCAGCCGGTATGCAGGAGCGCATCATCTGACCCGACATCACTGCTCTCACTGAGCCGATGCAGTCAGAGCTGCACGCGCTGCCAAAGGACACACTGATATTAGCACTCACTCTTTTGTATTTGGATCAGTATGAAGAAACAATTAAACAAATTGCTGTCAGGAGGACTAGTCATTTTTTTTATTTTCTTATATTACCTTTTGCTATACGATCTTAATTTGAGAGAAGTCGAGTTCGGGCGTGAGCACGTGACTGCTTTTGATCTTCACAGCACCACTGTGTGACATTATTTTGAGTGCCTCTTCCACAGCTAATTATCAGGGCCTTGATTTAATTATTCATTCGCCATTGGATTCTCATTAAACCAATAAAGCATACCGGTCAGAGAGGTCAACTGCATTATACATTTAGCAGAGCCTTTTATCCGAAGCTTCTTAGGAAGAGGCTACCGAATGCACCGGTGGGGTTTTAGTGTTTACCCACAGACACTTTGACGTGTCGAGTCGTACCGTCAACCTCCTGATTACTGTGCGACTTCTCTTCCTCCTGAGCTACAGCTGTCCCCAAAGTTCAGGCGGTTCAGCAGGTGTACCCGGCTGCGTAACGTGGCCTTTTCTCTCTGACCTCCTTCAAGTCAATCAGCTTTCAAATAAAGGCTACTGGACCACATAATGTCCCGAACAAGAAGGAAGCCCAGGAGTCATGGGCAGCAAAGAGCAGATGACACAGTTTTGTCTCCTTTTTTTGTTGAAAGTCCTTGGCAGTATTAGCCTGAATTCAGCAGAATAAGCTGGTTATGATGAGCATTCTCAGTATAAGGAAAACAAGTTTTCTATAATAACAGTGATCGCCTGAATTGTTTCTCTTTTTTGTAAAATTGTATTTCTTTTATTAACATTTTGGAAAGTGGCTTTGCTTTCTCATGATTTTTTTAAATCTTATTTTCTTCTATGATTTTTCTATTTTATTTTTTGTACCACTTACTGCTTTACGTTTGCCATCATTTAACTGAACTTCTACCTTTCTTTTTATTCTCATTGAATGAATCCCCCATGTTCTTATTGTACCTGGTTTTTTTAAACCCTCATTTCTTTTTTTCTTTGTCTTCTCCCCAATGTTCCAGCGATGCACCTGTTTGGTCTAAACTGGCAGCTACAGGAGAGCGAGACTTATGGAGCATTTGAAAATGGAGGAGGTGGAAGAGATACAACTCCCAACACTTTTGTGGTGTCCACAGACAACGGTGAGTTTTCACATGAATCGGACTTTAATCATTTCTTACTTATAAAAGTTTTTTTTTTTTTTTTAATTAATAAAAAACGTGAAGCTGAACCTTTAACCCACTAATTGGTAGATAAGCACTCTTCTTTCTGAGCTGCAGATGCTCGCATTGAGGATATTAAATAAACGTAGTGGGTCAGGCTGATTTGGTTTAGACTGGATGAAATTAAAGTATTATTAAAATCAATGTTTTAATAAGTGTCTTGTTCATCTCAACAGACCGTGGTTTAGAGGCACTAGATCTTACTAGGAAGTTATTCTTTTTAAAGAATCAACATATTTTTTGTTAACAAAAACCTTATAGGTTTTCTATGTTGTAAACTATTTAAGTACAATTGATGTATTTTATGAAGCTATTTGAGTTTAAATGAAAATGGGAAAAAGTTCAGGAATGCGAGTGAATGTTATTTCTCTGATATTACCTCAGCAAATGTGTTTAATTCCTAGAGAGTCATACACATCAAATATAGTATAATCAATTAATTAACTGCCAAGACTGCATATCATATGTTAAAACATATAAAGAAAACTATACTGATTCCTGATAGCTGTATGTTGTCGTTTCGAGTATATAACCCACCATTTTTTTCATTAAAAAAATTAAACATTTGAAGGATTAAAAAAATATCCAACCATACATCAGACTGCTATAACATTTCTGAAATGGAAATATGACTGTTGAGTTTTTCGTTTTTTTTAACCTTACAGGCAAGATGTTTCTTCTGGAGAACAACACCATAGACACAGGGGAGTTGGATGTTGGAAGACGAGCCATACAAGATGTCCCGCCAGGTTAAAAACACACAACATTTACGCACACCCAGAACATTTGTCACTGAAGCAATTATTTTATGTTTTGGTTAATCCACCTGGTCGCCAAAGATACTGCTTAACTAAAAAGAAAAAAGAAAAAAAAAGTTATGCCATTATTATTTCTTGATTAAC
>JABUIW010000212.1:1250552-1296164 GCA_013363375.1 Menidia beryllina
ATATATATATATATACACAAAATGGATCAGTTTGTAGCACACAGGGGAGCATAGAAAGAATATTGAGAAAATAGTATAGTAGTATGATAGGTTTCACTGAAAACATGGCTGCAGGTGTACATTTCTGCCCAGCTGTAAGACAGTATGAGCCATCAGAAACAGCAGGAGCAGTTGCAAAAGCAAACATGGAGGTATCATATCTGTTGTCAACAACAGATGGTGAAATCCCTCACTGCCATGTGAGTTTGAAAGTCTTAGTGAACGATAACACAATCAGCATATTGATGAATTGGGTATACCTTTAAGGATGATTTATTTCAAAGACTGATCAAGTATTCTGTAAAATACAGCTCATTTCACTTTTCTCCATTCAATGGTATGTTTAGGAGGATAAGCAAGGATAAAACAAGTTCCCATTGTTCGTTTTTACACTTTAGTCTCAAGTCTAAAATTCATCTGTAGAGGAGAAAAAAATTCATTTTGTTTGTGTTCATTTTAATATAAGACTAAAGATTCAAACATGCGATTGAAACGAAGAGATGGATAAAAATTAAGTTAATTTCAAATTTTCAAAACTAGAATTGTCAGAAACAAAACATCACTGAGATCAATCCACTTCTTCATGGCTTTTTCCAAAAATGACAGAGACTGAGTAGTGTTTGCTTGATGACAATCATCTGGTAGGTTATTTGAGTACTAGACTGACCTGAACCTCACTGGGTGAGGCCACAAAAATTGAACATGTATTGGGATTGGGCAGCTAGAATGATTGAACAAGGAGCTGGTCCAAGTTCAGGTGCCATGCTGTGACAGGAATGAAAAATGGCTGCACGTCATCCCTCCGTCTCCCCCTCCCTGCACGTTTCTGTCATAAGTGATTTTGCACTCAGGACATCATTTTCTCTCATCTCTTTCAGTATGACTTTGTGGAGTTGCTGGATGGTAGTCGTCTCATCTCCAAAGAGAAACGAGCACTCAGTGACGTGGACTCGGTGTATGCACACCTTGCGAGTTATCAAGACGAAGATTCCAGCGGGGGAGTTAGGCACACACGCTCAGTAAATGTGCTCGAGGCTGTATTTATTCAGTACCTGGACACAGGAATATGGCATCTGGCCTTTTACAATGACGGACGCAACACAGAACAAGTCTCTTACAATACCGTCGTCATAGGTGAGACACATTTATCGTCTGGAGTGCTGATAAAGTTATTATCTGGTATTATTATACAAATGCAGATCTGAATTAACCTGACAGCTTTCAGTTTGTTTTTAATTTTTTAAAGATTTAATTAGTTGTTCAAAACAGTTTTGTATTTCAGATATACGATTCAGTTTAAACCAGTTATGATACAATTAATTTGAGTAAAATCATAATTCATCCTAATGCAATTAATTCTAATCTAAATCTAAGCTTCTCCTCATACTAAGCAAGTAAAAAATATTTGCTGTAAGGAATCAACAGATTGCACAGATACTGGCACTATGGGAAAAATAAGAATCTAAACTCCAGAGGAGTGCAAGGAGAGATGCCTTAGAGGGGAAATCCATCAGCATTCTACTCCTATAGCAAAACAACTATGGTACATTTCAAGTTCAGCCACCCTTTGCTTTGTTTTGTTTTTTTCTTTCATCTGAGAAAACCCTAAACTAAGAAAGGAAGATTTTAAGCCAAACCTGAAAGAGAGACAGGGAGTCTGACAGTGGGTTTAACCAGAAAGGGGCATGATAGGTGAAGGCTCAGCTTACCATTATACTTTTAAAAACAATAGTAATGACCAGTAAATTTGGTGTATATTGCACCACTAGATCTTTAAAATATGATCATTTGGTCATTTAGGTCTTCACTTGTGAGTAGAGGAATATTCAATTCCAATTTGGAATTTAATAGGCAGTCATGGATGAGAATCTCAAACTATGATAGCTAGTTCATATTCAGCAGCCAAATACCAATTTGTTTTACCATGTGGTTTAACAGGTTCAACCTGAAGATCTATGTCCAAAGAAAATCTCTCCGTCTCATTTTTGTACTTTTCTTAAGTACAACCAAGTATCATCGGCATAGCAATTGATCGTCTCTTCCACCATAAAGCATATCTTGTAAAATTTTCATTATTAATAATTCATTATGTTAACATTCCTTATAGGAAACTTAGAAGCAAACTATCCAGATGTCTGGCTCCTTATCGATCTCATGTTGCATGACCTTATTTTTACAATTTTTTTACAATTTTTTCTTGATTTAATATGAAAAAAAACGTCTTATGGTACCTTTTGCATTTTCAATTGCCAACATTGGTGTTCTTCACTCTTCAAAAAGGTGAGGATGTTGGGGGGGTATTCAGTTCACAGTTAACTGCAATTAAATTTTCTTATTTTCAACTCATCTTCGACGTTTAACCCTCAAAAATAAGGATTACTAAACTGTTGAGACTGCACAATCTAAACAAGCATCTCAGACTGTCTTGCTGAAGTATCAAAAGCCCATCATCTTTAACTAAATATCTCTAAAAATGAACTGCTCATCTTCTCCCCCAAACCAACCCTAAAAAGAAATATTCATATCCGAACTGAATCACTACCTCTTGCTCCATCACAGGTAGAAAGAAACTGGGGTATCATGATTGACTACCAGCTGACTTTAAAGATCATGTTGCAATGCCGCGATCATGTTGACTTTCTATGTAGTTTATTGTCAGGTTGATGGTAACTAATGTTGCAGCTAAAAGTGTCTTATAAATGCATAAACAAACACTTAACATGATTGGCATGTCGCATTTTTATAAACATATTACAGTAAAATTGACAGTTTACTATGCTGTCTTGTTACTATTGATTTGTGGCTGTATCACCATTTGAGGGGAGCTTTAAAAGTCAGCTAAACTCAGATTGTCTGTCTAACATAACTATCTCCCTTGACATTCGGAGAAAGGCAGGGTACACCTTTGACAAGTCGCCAGTCCATCCCAAGGCCACACACAGACAACCACATACTCTTAGAGTCACTCTTAGGGGTAATTTAGTCTCCAGTCGGCCCAAACTGCATGTTTTTGGGCGGTCGGAGGAACCAGAGTTTCCGGAGGTTTCTCTAACCGTTTACGTGCTTGATACATTCTGCCATAATACACAAATATTGTTAATTTATCAAAAGCACAACTGATTGAAACTATGTGGATCTGTCCTCTAAACAGTAAACGGCAGCTTTTTTTTCCTGCAGAGCTGATAACGATGTTAAAAAACAAGAAAATCAAACCCATTATCAGTTAGTGAACCAATATTCCTGAAAAGGGCTGAATTACATTAATTGAGTTAAACAATATGATTTTGGACAGCAACATTAACACCCACACATTAACACATCACACCTTCATGAGTTAATTGAACTCAACACTTGTATTTCATACCTTTAAAATACTTCACCTGAGCTTCATGCATAGTCGGGAATCAGGTTGTCGTAAAAGCATAGTTTGGATTTGATCTATTAATTTCCTTAGCAAGGTAAACCTTATTGGATTATGATTGAATTATAATTATATGGAATATATATTTACTGGAACTGGACAGTAATTTTTAAAGTGCCTTGAGATGTCATTTGCTGTAATTTGTTAAGTGAACTGAAGTAAAATGTTAAGAGTTGAGATTCTCTCACAAAGTGGGGGATATGTGGGACTTGGCAAAATTACTGATGCCTCAACATACTCCACTTCCCACTGTGTGTGTGTGTGTGTGTGTTCACTGAGACATACTTGAGAGTTAAGAATATTATGTCAGAGAGAGGTGGAAATGCAACAGAGTGACTGGATGCTAAGATGTGTTCTATCCAAATCTTTTTTTTTTTTTTTTATCAGAGTCAATTATGGAGTGTCCTCAGAACTGTCATGGAAATGGGGACTGTCTCTCAGGAATATGCCACTGTTTCCCAGGATTTCTCGGGCCAGACTGTTCTAGAGGTAAATATGCGAATACGAGCACCATATTCTTGAGAACCACCAATTAAAACCAGAACAATCAATTGAAAATGACTCCGGCTAATATGGATACAGTACAGATAGAGCACAGAGTTTAACAAGATGAACATTTGAGCAATTCAACTTGAATCGGTCTATAACCTTTTTGTGGCTAACTGATTTGTCCCCCTCAAATGGTCTCGTACAGCTTCGTGTCCAGTGCTGTGCAGTGGTAATGGCCAGTACTCGCGCGGCCGCTGTCAGTGCTACAGTGGTTGGAAAGGCACCGAGTGTGACGTCCCATCCAACCAGTGCATTGACATCCACTGTGGAGGACATGGTATCTGCATCATCGGCGCCTGCATCTGCAACACCGGTTATAAGGGGGAAAATTGCGAGGAAGGTAAGAATAAAGCCAATTGGGCCCGTGGTAAAAGCCGGCAACAGTGGTCACGGGATCAGACGCACAATGTACTGAGCAATTTGATTAGCTGGTACCTCTGCTACAGAATTGAAATCGTAACATTGCAATTTACACAGAGCGAGCAAAGCCACTCACCCTAAAATTGAGCTCAACAAAGCAAGATGTCGAGCCATTCAAAATGAAAGACAAGCTCAACTGTTGGTGTTTGAAATGCATATGACCGTGTGGTTTCACGCTTCATAACACTACTCCTCATGATCAGAACAACTGGGTCAGTTCAAAAGGTTTTAGGAACACACCTGTTCCATCTGGAATTTGTGTATTTTACCGTTTATTCTTAAAAGCTTGTATTGTGTCTTTAATTCAGTAGTTGACACAAATTTATAGTAATTTATTTAACGTTAGTATAGTTCAAATGCTGTAGTCATATATAAAAGGGAACAGATTAGCTTACCTGCTTAAATATGAAATTTGTCCATGTAGCTGTACGTTTCTAAAAAGAAAAACCTGGATTATTGTGGGCCTTCTTGGCTTATGCGAAACAACCTTCCTGACATTATTAATGCGAGTTCCAAGGTTTTGATCTACAACTGTGGCACAAAATCATTTACTAAACATGTGCATTCTGTTTTTTAATCCTTATTAACCTTTCTGTCCTAGTAAGAGTATCATGACTTAATGGTTAAGTTCGTATGTTGATACGGTCATTTGGAGTAATTCATCTTATTATATTTTGTGTAAACCAGATGTCTCATTAAAATGCGAAATAATTGATCTGATATGCAACCATGTTTTCAACCCTGTAACTGTCAGATGGCTTCGGAAGGTCACACCATTTATTGGAATCAATGACATGGCATCTAAATTTGGAAATTTGTGTAGAAGAGGCCCATTGAAAGAAAAATGTTTCTCTGTGGATAACATTATCTCTTTTCATCACAATTATGGTAAAAAGCATCGTTTGTTTTTACATCTTGCTCTATTTTTTTCTGGAATTGAGAGTTTTTGAGCCAAACATGGTGGAGTTTTCAACTACCAAACATATCTCACCTTTATTAAATTGGGCATAAGGTTGGGGTAAAAGTTCAAATTCAAGATAGATTAGCCTTGCTAATTGCAAAGTGAATCCAAGGGGGAGGAATATGTTTTCCTTGTTTGCAGCTTTAGCTGTTAGCTACACACTCCCAGATCTTAATCAGCTTAACCCACTTGGTCCTGCTTAAATCTATCCAGCATTAAACGTATGGTGAATTACTAAAATTCTCCCCCATATCTTTCTCCAGTGGACTGCATAGACCCTATTTGTTCAAACCACGGGGTGTGTATCCATGGTGAGTGTCACTGTCAGCCAGGCTGGGGCGGAGCCAGCTGCGAGATTGCCAAGGCCATGTGTCCGGATCAGTGTTCAGGCCACGGCACCTACAACGCAGAGACGAGCACCTGTGCCTGCGACCAAAGCTGGACGGGGCCAGATTGCTCTTTAGGTGCGTATGAAATTTACCTGCAAGTGTCCTCGTTCTAATTCTGATTTGCCTCTCCTCCTCCTCCGGCATTGAATGTTCAATACAGAGGTAAATTCGAATACAAAGGTCAACTTTTATTGAATCCCTTTTTACTCAGGATTTCATTGGGGTTTAATATCACAAAGTCATAAGAGACAGAATTGGCACAAAATGAAAAGGAAAATAAACCACTCACCGAAACGGTCAATTACACTAAGCCTGTAGCGGTAAATATTATTCTGAGAAACAATTTAAATGTTCATTAGAAGTTCTTTGAGTAGGTTTATATTCATAAGAATAGCACATTCTGCATAATTCTGCACCATAATGGCAAAACATGTTCAAGTCCTATGAATGTAAGTTAGATAAGACATGCTCTGTTGTCTATAACTTAGCATTTTTAACGTTATAATCCACCTAAAAATATCTGGGGTGAAACAACACAAAGAGTTTAGAAAATGCACTCAATCTAATGGAAGAACAAACTAAAAGTCAGGTTGTGGTTGAACATAAAAGTCTGATGATAGTGGATAAAGTCAAGCGCAGCAGTCAAAGATAAGAAAAGAGGTCAAATATTTTTTAATGCTTTTGGTTAAGTATATAAAAAAAGTATATAAAAAAAGGTAAATTAGTTTCTTACAACAGAAGGAACTTATTTAGTTTAAATTTCAGTAGGGACTTTATAATTTTCTATACATTTATGCAAAAGTGCATTGTCAAAGTTTAAGGAAAGAGACTTGTGCTGAGATTTATGGCTCCTCGTTAGGCCTGAGCATTTCTGAAAGTTGGCATATTTTACCCCTGCATGTAGCTTGTTTGATACGTCAGCATCCATCCACAGCCTACAAACGACATGCCGTGTTAATTGGCAATACTAAACTTACTGAAGGGATGTGTGGGCATTGTTGTTTGCCTTATTGTCTTTAATTATCAACTCGCTTTCAATTAAGAAATTCCATTTATAAAATAACATTTGCATACTATCACTCTGCTTGAATCCCTGTTACACTTCCCATAGTATTTGACGGACTTTGGCCAATGACTCCATTCCACTTCAATGCATGCAAACTGGGACAAGGGCAACGTTCCAATTAAATGAAAAGATTCAACAGCGTCCATACCCGAGTCACTTAGATTTAACCTTAATTTGACCTGGATACTGACAAACACAAGTCACCAATTACAAGGTTTACAAAGGTTCTGTTTGTTTTCCTTTCTTCTGGGGGGGGTGGCATTTGAAATCATGACCCCCCAAACACACACACCATCATCTTTTTCGATGAATATTTCTGTCCCGTTACTGTTAAAACAAAGACAAATAAGGAGCTAAACAGACCTGAAGTGTCGCCACTGATGCGGAACGGTGGTGAGACAGAAAACACTGACGGAGGAATGCAGATCAGCAGCCAACCACAAGATATGCATACCAATAAGAGGACAGGAGTGTGTGCGCGTTGCATGCGTTTGTGTTCGTTCTGCATGTTTTCATGCTCATAAGAACCATCAAACGCACAAGCATTAAAGAACAGCATCTTTTGTGGAAACGCGCACAAAACTTTACCTCTGGAGTGTGGATCTTTCTCTAAAGATCTGACGGAACAATAAACACAAACACATCAAGCACACAAATCTGAACAGATTAGTCGACATACATCCTGAGGCACGACTTGTCATTGTTACAGCAGCGTATACGACAGTATAGCAGTGTTACATTTTGTGCGTGTCTCTTTCATCAAAGGCAGCAGAAAGCTACACAAACAGCTTTTCCGGTCCTTTCTCGAGCCTAGAGTAAGTTAAGTGTTGTTGCTCTCAGAGGAAAGGTAGAATTTACTTCAACTTGTCTACACGGCCTTCTTTGTTGCTGCTGTTGTATAATAAATACACTGTTACACAAATGATCAAATCCTGCTCGAATTAGACAGATGATGGATGTAGGTGATCTTAAGGGAAAAACATTTTTTAAATCGGCTTTTTTCCTCCCCGATACTTAAACTACAAGAAAGATAAATTATAGAATACCCCACCTCTTGGCTATTGCCAGCTGGGATGGGCTCCAGCCCCCCTCCAAAAAAACCTGAAGTAACAAGTGGTATATAAATTGAATGGATGGCTGTGTCAGGCACAATATCCTACCAAACATGTCCAATTAGGCTGAAATAGTTTTTCTTCAAACAAACATATTTTTGTTTTCTGCTGGTATTTTCTTAGTTTCATCAGCCCCCAATTATTATTTGCATAAAAAGCATTGATTTGGCATTAATTTGTGGAAAATCTTTCACTTTTTGGGCCATTTATTAATTTGCAGACGGCCACAACCGTGGTTCGCTTCAGGTACGGGCTCGATAAACATGCTAGAACTGTCTAACAAACTACTAAACTCTGGACATTGTGTGCATTTCTGTCTGCCAGGAGACTGATTTCAGTTTTTTATTCCTCTCACAGAGGTGTGCGAGGTTGACTGTGGCAATCACGGCATGTGTTATGGCGGCGCCTGTCGCTGCGAGGACGGCTGGACGGGAACCGTGTGCGATCAGAAGGCCTGCCACCCCCTGTGCAGCAAGAACGGGGTGTGCAAAGACGGGAAGTGTGAGTGTGACCAGGGATGGACAGGGGAGCACTGCAACATTGGTGAGTTGAAAGTAAAAGCACGCGCGGGCCCGCACACAAAAAAAACAAAAGCATCAAGATTTTGTTGGTTCTACATTTATTCATGGAACCATTTGGATATTTTTTATGTACATATAAGAAATAATTTACATTTATTTTTCTTGTCCATGGTTAATTTCTCTCTTACGTGCAATTTTGTCGATGAATATCTCTTTGGTGCAAGCAAACTTAAATACGTAATTGCAATGTGATTACAGTGATTTTCATTTTTAGGAATAAATATAAAATCTACTCTCAAATGGCAAGAAATAGGCTTTTAAGAACTTCAGCACATGCATTTTAAAAAATGTAACCCTAATTCTCTTACCACAGAGACAGTTTGACTGCTTCTATCTGATTGAAGAGCCCATATAACATCACCCACTGTGAAACAGTCCAACTCTTGCTGACTTTTTTTTATTCTGTTGCCCTGGCGTGTGGCAGATTTACTAGCACCATTGAACCCATTTGCCCAATAAAGAGTTAGATGGTTATAGTTGAATACATATGTATATTGCTTGTGTATGGTTACAGATTTTTTTAAAAATCATGTTTTAGTGATAGATAGAATTTGAATCTAATGGCTTGAGCTGAAGCAATGTGGATCATTTGTGAAACTTTCTGAAAGTGGAACTGGAACTGAGCCTTTGGTTGTCAGGCCACTCTTCTGTAACCATCTAGGAGTATGGGTCAGGGTCAGGGACACAGACAGCGTCTCCTCGACCTTTTACATAAGGGCTAGTATTTCTGTTTTGTTTTTTGTGTTGGATATGAATGTAAATAAATGCAGTGATTAGTAGAAGACAGATACACTTGGCCAATGGAAGTCCCTTTTTTATCTTGTGAAGTAAATATGAGCAGGTGTGTAAGGCTCAGTTTATAGCTCTGTCGCAAATCCATTTGCACCCACTGTCTCTCAATTGTCTCTTAACAAGTATACTCGTCATTTATTACTCTTGGAGGTGCACAGAACTAAATGAAGGTAGAAACACACCGAGGATGGATTTAGGATGCATTCAAATTCAGTTGCTCTGGCCAGATTGTGACAACCAGAACAATATTGTGATCATTTTGATAGAATTTGTATTACTCCGTAGAAATTCATTTTGTAGTAAAAGACATTAGAATGAGGCTAAGATTCTGGCTAATTTGAAATGAAAAAAAACACCTAATTGAAAATATTTTCCTTGAACTGGACTGTTGGAAACCACGCAGATTGTGCAGAGGATAAAAAAGGCAGATTTTGTCAAGAAAATCTCAACCTTTTGGGTTCTTTTACTTTTTTTAATCGTGCCAGTTGAAAAATCTAATTCTGTTAATAATCAAGGGGGGGGGGAGTAAATTAATATAAAAACTTTCAAGGTCTTAATAAGGAGATTGTTTAGGAGGATGGACGTGAACACACATACTCCGCACCGTCTAACTAGATGCTGCTACAACCAAAAGTAGTCCACCCCTGATTTTTCTTTTTTTTTTCCCCCTGCTGCCTGCTTTCTGAACTAAATTCTCTCTATCCATCTTTTTTCCTTTCTTCCTTTTTCGTTCTTTTGTCAAGCTCACAATCCGGACATTAGAGTGAAAGGTACTGTACTATTTCTTCGTCCTTACTTCATTGCTGGCTATTTTTCTTCCCCTTCCCTTCATTTTTTTTTTAATTTTTTAAAATTCTTTTGCTGGTTTGTTTACATAGAATGGAGCTGTGATTTCTTTAGCTCTATTTACACGTTTTTATTACTGCTTGTGGTAAGTTTTAATTTTGGATATATGGAATAAGTTACATTTTTTCCTAATACTTTTTATATTGAGTTTGTTTACCTTATCTTAATATCAGCCTTCATTTATGAAACGCATACCTTTTTTTTTCTGATCATTGTCCGTGTCCGCACAGCAAAAACTAGAGAATTTCAATATCATGGTGTCTTTCTTTTTTTTTTTCTCGTTCTTTTGTTTCCTTCTGCAGAGCAGCTTAACTTTTCTTTAATGCTGTGTTGAGGTCATCGAAATCATGTCTGCTTGTTTTGTTTAAACATCCCGTGACTGAAACAGCAATAGATTATTTTATAATGTAAATTTACAAAGCTGAATTTATTTACATACAAAATAATCCAGGCGGGGGGCCTTTCTGTGTGGGGGAGGTCCTATTCGTGTATGTGTGGGTTCCTTCCCGGTACTCCAGCTTTGTCCCATCGTCCCAAAGCATGCATGTTAGATTTACTGGAGACTCTAAATTGCCCATAGGACTGAGTGTAAATTTCCCTGGTTGCCTATCTTGTTTATGTCTGGCCCTTTGATGGACTGGCAACCTGTCCAGGCTATACCCTGCCTCCCGCCCAGTGTCAGCCGGGATAGGCTTCAGCTCCCTCTTATTTGAATGAGGGGACATATCAATTAATGGAAGGGTAAGTTATTTTATTGAGGCACAGAACATAAAAAGTTAGAACTACACAGTTAATTGAAGCTACTAGCAACACTATTATGTATTATATTATTAAAATCTGTACCAATCATGTTTTTTAAGGACATATCACAATGTAATACTATTAAATACAATGACATTAGAAATTCGGTTTATAAAGGGAAGCCTAAATTCAAGAATCTATATGACAAAGTAAATAAAAAAGTCATTATAAAATGATATGTGACTAACACTAACCCTTTTTTCTCCTAGTTCTCTTAATATCTGCTTCAAAGTGTGCGACTATAAGTTAAAGCCTGTTCTAACTTTCTTCTCCACCATGGAATTGATGTTCAATATTGCAAGCTTTAAATATTCAGTTTGGTAGCCAGTTAATATCTATGAAAAATAAAGGCAGAGATGGAGTGCTGCTCAAAATTTTAAACAGTATTTATAAACGGTATTTGTTTAAACTTTTATATAGCAGATAGAAATGTTAATTCCAGTGTTTTCAAAACCAAAAAGGGGTTTTGAAAACACCCCTTTTGACCAGTGATGTCAGATTATTTCTTTACATTTGTTGCCTGTTTTTGGCATCTTACTATGTGAATGTAAAACTGAATGTGATGTAAAAATTAAGTTAATGGCCATCTCTACCTACTACAAAGCACAAAGAAATGTTAATAACCCAGAGGTGAAGCAAGGACCCCACCAGCTGGACATACTAAAATCTTCCTCTCTACCACACTGATTAAAGTTTCAATTAAATATGGCCGCTGACTGTCTCCATTGCAGTTTCAGCCTACGCTTATTGGTTTGGGAATACTTAGAGCGGTCCAAAAGTGACAAAAACAAACAAAAAGAAAAAAATGATCTCATCTAAAAAAAAAAAAGTAATTATAACTGGGTATAGTCCTGTACCGAGTTATCTTAAGCACTTGATTGAGAAGCATCTGGTGGAAATGAAAGGAATTGTAGCTTTGTAAACTGCTACTTTGGGCTGATCTCACGATAGTTTCAATTTCAGCTATAATCATAGTTGCTTGAGTTTTTTTTTTTTTTTTTTTTTTTTTTTAAAGGCAAGTATGTACAATCCATAATTACCCTGTATGTCTTTATAACCATCATCTTGTTTCTTATTTGTTTTTTACATCACCTATATTATACACATTAAAATCCTTTTGTTTGATCAGTGAAGAACATTTTTAGGAAGCTTTCTGTGGTCAGTTTTAACTCTTTTTTTTCCTCTTCCCATTGTGAGACATTATGTGTGAAGACGGATCTTGATTGAGGCATTTTACTGCTGTATCTCTGCTATTCCATTCCCTTGATTTGATCCCAGCTCCTTCTCCTTTCCTTAGTCTACCATTGGCTGCACCATCCATCACAGAATATATTTGGCAGTGCTTGTTTTTGGTTTCAATTTCCTTTTTTTCCCTAATTTTCCTCCCTCTCTCCTTCTTGCCCTCTCCTGTTCTCAGGATATAAAGGTAACTCAAGCCAAAGACTTAATGAAGGCTTCACTCTGCCAAAATACAACTTCACACTAACTGTTACTGCTGACTACATTGAATTGAGTTTCATTATCTGCTCCTTTCACTTTCATCTTTATATTTCCTTTCAGCGTTTACTGTATCTGGTTTCTGTACTGTCATATTGTGTTGTTTTTTTCTGTTTCTTAAGTCTTCCGGTTCCAGTTATGCCTGTCATTGCCACTGATTTTCACAAAAAACGCACAATGTCAATGTAGTTGTACACGAGAGCACATTCACAAAACTGGAATGCATACACAATACCAAGCCAAAAGACTGTGTTTATATGTGTAGAAATATATTAATTATGTTCTATACACACACACATGCACAGACACATACATTCATATATATATCTATATATATGTATATACACATACACATGTCTATATGTGGGTGTGGGTGTGTATTTGTGCTTGCACAGGCGTGGGCGTTTGGGTGTGTGTGCCTGTGTAGGTGTGATGATTTAGCCAGCTGCTGTTTTCTTTCTATCTTTGTCTTTCCTGTCTCTCTTTTGTATTCTCTTCTATCTCTCCAGCTGTGCTTTGCATATGTCTAACAATCACTATTTTTATTAACCGTTTGTCTGTTTAATTTTTTTCGACCTTCCTACCTATTCAGTGTTTGAGGAATGCTTAATGGAGGCCTTTGGGGGGCATGCGGTCCAAACAATCCTGTCCTCTCTTTACTTCGTACTCTGTCTTCCTATCTACCTGTTGTGTTTTCACATGGATTAACCTGTGGCTCTGACATGAAGAGCAAAAGAAAAGGACTCCATCTTTAAAAATGTTTAACAATTGACATTGTCAGCTTGTTGGTTGTCAAGTACATCCAGTTTATTTATTTTTTTTGGTTTGTCTGTTTGTCCTGTCTTACATTATCATACAATTCAACCATAACGTCATTCTTTTCCAGAAATACAATCATGAAAGAACTAAATTGATTTCGATTGAATTGAAAATGCATTTCCAAGTGCAGCCATACAGCATAACTTTTTCCATTTTTTGGCTGAGAAAATCTTTGGGGTTCATGTGAAACTACAACACAATTGCATTTCATCAAAGGCTGACTCTCTGTTTATCTGTCAGTCTACGTCTCTCATATGTGAGTTTAGAGACCAGTTTGCTGTATTTGTCTATCAGTGTCTTTCAATTTGTCGGCCCATGCGAGTTCACTTATTGAAGAAAGGTCCATCACACTGACTAATAGTTGTCATAACAACTGAAGGCACATTCAAATTTAACCAAATATCTCTTTTCGTACTGAAGCTGCTGGCATCTTTGTGTTTTCAGTTGAAAACTCTTATCTCGATCACTGTCACTAAGTATTTCCTGTCTGTGAAAAAGCTCCTGAAATAATGGTCAGAACTAATTTAAATACTAAGCTGATTTTAATATATCATTATCCAAAATTCAACTCCACATCTAACATTTATAAGAAGTATATTTATGTATTATGTAATTCTAATGTTGATCATGACAAGGATCCATCTTTTAGTTTTTATGGTTACATTGTTGCAGGCTTAAATTGAGTACATTTCAAATGTGAAAATAATTGGACTAAGATTTAAACTATCAAACTATTTATTACTACTATTAGAAATAGTATGAGAGGTTGATTTCACCAAAACGTTTGCAAAAATTTAGCTTTTACTTAAATCTGTGCTGACTCAACTGTCCAAAGACAGAAAGTAAGGCTTTTTGGCTTGTGTGTTTGTGGTAGTCCACATATGCGTCTTTTTTAGCTTTATGTCAAACAAATTTGTCTGTTTCAATCCTAACAAAAGCCCAACAACACTATGTTTTGACTCAATGACCATTGAAAACTTTGTTTATCAATTTTTTTATGCTAAATGTATCACACAAAAAAAAAGTCTGTTTTAGAATGTATTTTGGCACTGAAATTTGACTTTTTCCCCATTGTTTGGGCTTTAATTCTATACCCTTGTCTTTGAACAGAGTAATTTCACTTGTAAGGAGCATTTTATAAAGCAGTTTGCAAAACCTCCAAAAATATGCAGTAATTATAATTCTAATTAATATTATTATTATAGACAATGTAATGATGGATTTTCTAATAAAAACTATATTAGAACTTTAGAACTCTCAATTTGATTAAATTAACAATGATTAAATTAACAACTCTCAGCACTCCAGTACGAAACGGTCATCAAATATCTTCAAAAACATGCATGAATTGAGGCCAAATTTTATACCATCTAAATGCCACCTTTTCTAACTCTTTGCTTGTCCCCTTTGCCCAGAGGGATGTCCAGGTCTCTGTAACAACAATGGACGGTGCACTCTGGAAGCCAGTGGCTGGCACTGCATCTGTCAGTCAGGATGGAGAGGGGCGGGGTGTCACGTTGCCATGGAAACACTTTGCACTGATGGCAAAGACAATGAAGGAGGTACACTTCTACCTAAACACTGTTATGGTGTGGAGATGGATCGTTAAATAGATAAACATTCTGTAATATGTTGAGGCAGCCGCTGTAAAAGATCATTTTGTTCCATTTAATGCCCCAGCTTCTGGAAAATGCTTCTGGCCATAATTCTGCACACCTTTATTATTCCGTCATTCACCTTTAATTAACATAGTTTCCAGCTTTCATTACATGTTGACAATGCAGCAAGTTTCCTCGATTCCCAGCCCTTAATTTGGTCAGTGTAATATTTGTTTTTCTTTGTTTCAGATGGCTTGACTGACTGTATGGATCCAGATTGCTGCCTGCAACCCTCCTGTCAGAGCCAGTTGTATTGCCAAGGGTCACCTGACCCAAGTGAGGTACTCAGTCAGTCTCCATCTCCACTGGCCCCACAGCAGGTAAGGAATTGCAATCAAAACTGGAATGTGCGAGTAAGAACCTGATTTTCCACAAATTGGCATCACTTTGCAGTGTAGCAAAAGCAACTCTCTACACTTGTGTTCTTTAGGCTGCCAGATCCTTCCATCAGCGCATTCACTTCCTTGTTGGCCCTGAATCTACTCATGTCATTGCAGGAGAAAGTCCATTCAATAAAAGGTAATGTTAACTTAAATATCGACTTCTTTTTTCATGCTGTACCGAATCTCATTGGCTCATGATGGGCATTTGTGTTCAACATGTCCTTGTTTTTCCATTGCAGATAAATCATTAAAACCCCAGCTCACAGCTGTACGCCTAGGCAGCACATTAGTGTAGTTGTTATCACTGCTCCCCCCCCTTAAAGCAGCAAAGCTCTGGCTTGGAACATGGTGATTAGCTGGGGTTTGCTGGAGAGTAGTTTCCATGTTTTAGCTGTGACTTTACGGGGTTTCTCCTGGCACTTCCTGTTTGGATTCAGCCGTCTTTGCTCATTGGTGTTTCTGAATTGGCTGCTGATCTGAGTATGAATGATTATGTCTTTGTGTTAATCCTGTGATGGATTCCAGTGCAGTTTCACATCCAGTGCCAACTGGAATAGGCTTCAGACCCTAGTTGTCAAACATGGGACTACAAGAAGGCCTTGCAGGAGGGCAGGGGGGACAAAGAGTAAATATAGACTCATCTATCATTTGCATTGGAATACACAATCTGACTGATGTGACCATGGGATTGGTATTAAAATAAAATCCCATTTAGATTTTGTGGGTCACGTCTCCTTTTTTTCCCTATTATAAACTCTGAAAATGTCACTCTTTTCAGACACCAACATTCAACAAGTTTTTTTTTGTTTTTTTTTATCATACAGCCGTATACAGTGTGTCATTTATGTGTGAATGGTTGGATCCAGAAATTATCAAAACGCAACAGGCTATTCAATCAGCCCAAAAAGTCTCGCATCACTCCTCTGTTCATGGAGTTTCACTGACCACCCCTAGCCTCCCGTGTCAAATTCAAGTCACTGATGCTAGTATACGAAGTGCTTAAGGGTACGGCTCTCCTCTACTTGATTACTCTTGAAAAGGCTTATGTCACAACTCAGTCACTCCAGAAATCAATGGATTGTTTGCTAGCAGTGACTGCACCACACTTAAGACAATCCAGGCTCTTTATGTGTCGTTCCTTGATGGTGGAATAACCTACCAAGCTCTATGAGAACAGGGGTGCCCCTGTCTGTCTTTAAGAAATTCTTGAAGACCCAAGACGTTTTCATCAAGACGACAAATTTGTGCTGTTGTTCATTTGCAGAACTTACAGATTCATTATTCCTTATAATGCCAAATCATCAGCTGTTCTGCCTTGTATGAAAACAAAATAACAGAGACAAAGGCTTCACAAAAAGATGTATCAGTTTAATTAGATCGAATAGCATGTGAAAGTTGATTACTCATGGCAAGAGACTGAATTGCAGGTCATGTTTGCGTGCAAGCAACTCTAAAAACCCTTCTGTGGTATAAAAATACAATACAAGTTCAACTATCGGCACTAGAGTACGAGGGTCTCACCACAGTGTACTCCAGCCATTTTTCCATCCTCTGTGGACTGATGCTGATAAAAACTACTCCCTCAGGTATGAATGTATATTGGCAGCTTTGCCCAAACAGTTTTCCATTACAGGGTTTGGTGCCACAATAACATCACAGGTCAGAGAGCTTAGGTTCGATCGATTATGATTACAGACAATCATTTTTTCAGAGGTTGCAATTATATTATGATTTTTTTTTAATCATCTCTCTTTTATTTTTCCAGCTTGGTGTCCATAATTCGAGGCCAGGTGCTGACCTCTGATGGGACGCCGCTGATTGGCGTCAATGTGACGTTTGTCCACTATCCAGACCATGGATATACCGTGACCCGCCAGGATGGCATGTGTGTACCGATTATTTAAAATTATGCAATAGTCACAATCTGCAGTTCTTCTTTTTTCTTTTGCTTTCAGTTATTTTTCACATTTTTTCCAGAATAACAGCAATTCAGCATCCTATTACACCTGCTATATCATGGCCTTTTTAATCATGAAATTAGAGCTATTCTACATAGATTCAGTGATTTAGCTTTAAACAGTAGGAGCAGGATATAACCTCATGACTTGTTCCTAACTAGTATGGTTATTACAAAGAATAGTTAGTAATAGGACTAAATAGTACTAAAATAGAAAAAGTGCATTCGGATTATGAATGTGACTCATGAATGTGGTTGTTTTAACACAATTGTGACAATATATCTGATTTTTTGTTGTGGTTCTCAAGAATCCAGATAAGTACAGTTGCCTTTCAAACTATTAAAAGCAAAGGACAGTTTTTGTCTCTTTTTGACATCAGGATTTGTTGTAAAAGTACATTTCTGATTCCAAATGAATGGCTGTTTGGTGTTGATATGCACACAGGTTCGATCTATTGGCAAACGGTGGGGCGTCCTTAACTTTGAGCTTTGAGCGCGCCCCATTCCTCACTCAGTACAGAACTGTGTGGGTGCCATGGAATGTCTTCTATGTGATGGACACATTGGTCATGAAGAAGGTGAGTAGTGGCACTGATTCTGTTTTTCCCCGCAATAGTCTAAAATTCCAATGAAAATCTTTTGTTTTTGTTGGAGTTATTGTTTTAATTTGTTATTGAAGATTGAAGTTATACAAAATTAATAAAAATGTATATGTTAACTCCTAATAAGTAACAAACAGAGGCACCGTCAATGAAGACAGACCCAAAACAGAATGACACACTTTCCCTGTTTTTTTCAGGAGGAAAATGACATTCCAAGCTGTGACCTGAGTGGTTTCATCAGACCCAGTCCTGTTATTGTCTCTTCACCTCTGTCAACGTTTTACAGACGCTCAATTAAGGATGGTCCCATCATACCCGAAACCCAGGTAATATACTTTTTTTTTTAAAAAACTTTTATAACTTGTCACAGAAGTTTGGATATTTTGATTATGATTTATACTATAATATACATTTGAAGTTCCAATGATGTGTTGACTTGCCTTGACTATTGCAGTTAGTTGGTCATTTAGGGTTGGGGATGATTAATGCCACTAGGATCCTCCTGGTCCAGACAGTTTTCTGTCATAATTTCATGCAGCAAACTGCATGCAATAGTTTTATGCTTTTGTTCAGTTGCAGAGTTGAGCTGTAGTTATTGTCTTTTTATTGTTTGTTTTTTTCATTATCAGGATTTGCTCATTTTGCGTTTAATTAATTTAGGAAATCTGAAGGAAGACGCAGTAATTACAGGGTTTGGATGGGTAGCAGCAGGTGGAAGCTGCAGACAGTGCCACTTTGCCACACTGCTGCCACAATATTATGCATTCCCCTGAGGAAGTAAAATAGATGATACCGTCTTGTGTCTGCTTTTATTTATTCGAAACCATTAACCATTGCTCTACAATTATTTGTGTTTCACAAGCATCTGTGTACATGTACTCGTATGGCACCAATAAAGCAAGCGCATTAAGGGAAAGTGGTCGACGCAAGCTTGTGTGCATGTGCAAATGCGTGCTGATGCAAGGCAAGTGAAATGAAAGAGCTTCATTGTGAGTTGATTCCATTAGAGAGAAAGGCAGTGAAAAGGGCAGTCTTAAAGGAGATGTAACTGACCTGCAATGAACACTAAATGTCCAGCTAATGAAAAGACTATTGTGGCACTTAAATGGAGAACACTGAAAAAGTTGAGTCAATTTGTTACCTTTTCTGTGTTCATTTTCTTTAAGTCTGAATCTTCAAAACTTTTAAAACGCTTATAATGTAAATGTTTGTAATAATGCCTGAATTTCAAAATGTCCAGTGGAGCTCAAACAATAAGGCAGATTAATTCATATAATAGAAAAAACAAAAGAGGAAGAACAAATCTAAGGAGCAGCACTTGGCACAAAATATCTAACCCTTTTTTAGCTTTAGATATTTGAATAAGTTAATAGATGGCTTCAACAATAAAATCAAGACAATCTTTCAACAAGCTATTAAAAAGGAATTCTACTAGCTATTGCTCCTTTTCTCTTTTCCACTTCAGCTGATGTAGAACGTAAGCTCTTCTTTATTATACATACTTTACCTTAAGTATAAGAATATCATAACTCAGTGCAAAAAAGGAGTTTTGTTTGCATGTGGCTGTCTCTCCTCAGGATTTCATGTATATCAATCAGAGGCAGATTATGACCTCATGGCTATTTCCGCTCTCCAAACATACATCTGAATAGTGCTGATGTTGAGTTCTGGTGAAAATTTTCCTAAAGTAATGAAATAATTACAATTATGACAATAGGAATTTTCAGTAGGGAAATTTTAGCCAATGATGTACACCAACACTACCAACCAACGCAACACTTCCACACATACTATTCCCATCAGGCATCCTAAGTTTGCTGCAACTGTAGGCATTTTAGTTCCTTCCATCATCTACTTGGCTCTGTGAAAAAGCCTTTTCGAACAGCCTGTTCCTGGGGTCCAATCAGATGTGACAGACCTATGAGTCTCTCGCTGTTGTGCTCGCGGCATCTTATTGAGCAGTCATGATTATTGCCTCCGTCTTTCACACAAGCCTTTTCCAGCCATTTCTGGGACCTCACAGTGTCATCCAATTATCCAATCTTTTGGTCAGATATTACATTAAAATGTATTCTTTCAATATGGTTTATTCTCTTTCAATAGCATACATGCATATACGCACATGGAGTACATATGTGTGTATATTATTACATATTACTAATATTATTACTTATTGTCATACATATTATACACACGTGTGTGCATATAATATGTATAACAATAATTAATAATAATATTAGTAATATGCTTCGGCTCCCCATTAAAGCAGTGATATAATGTTAGCTGTTGTATTACATCGCTTTTCTCTGCAGGTTTTACAAGAAGAGACGTCAATACCTGGCAGTGATCTGAACCTGGTCTACTTGAGCTCTAGGGCTGCAGGATATAAACCGGTCCTTAAAGTCTCCATGACCCAGTCTTCAGTACCTTTTAATCTGATGAAGGTGAGATGCCCATTATTTTATGTACCTCAAAGCCTTTGTGATGTAAGACTAAAACTCAGAACATTATTTGTCATAATTTGTTTAGTCACCAACTATGTCAGTGGGGCTCTAGATTTAAGCATGCCACTTTCATTTCTGCTCCTGTGATCCAGGTTCACTTGATGGTAGCAGTCGTTGGCCGCCTCTTCCAGAAATGGTTCCCTGCACAGCCAAATTTGTCGTACACCTTCATCTGGGATAAGACGGATGCCTATGGCCAACGTGTTTATGGGCTATCAGAGGCAGTTGGTAAGTTAACGTCAAACAGGAAATATAAAAACAATCCAATTAAAAAAAAAAATCAGAAATGTCTATTCTGAGCATTTAAAAGGCTACTGTTAGGTTAATTTGCATAAAATCAAAGGCTTTCTCTAAGGTTTTGTTTGTGTGTGTTTGTGCCACCCAAGAGGTTAAAAGATTGCAGGACTTTGTTTATTTTTAGGATGTCCCTTGCACAAAAGACATGTCTTAAGGCTATTGGAAACTTTTTTAAAAAGTACAGATTGTATCAAGTCCATCAATCCATGTTCGTATGATAGTATTTGTAGTACTAGTACTTCTGAAGACACATCTGCTTTTGGTTAATCCACAATTTATTTTGTGTAAATAGAAGCCTGAATCTTCTAGAAAAATAGTCTACACCACAGTTTACCGTTCCTTACACGTAAACCATGTTTTTTCGAGAACACGTGGCATTCCCAGCCTGTTCACCACTAACTAGAATCCCAGTTTTGGTGTCTCAGTACTTTAATCAGCAAACAAAGACCGTGTGGATTATTCTTTGCTCTTCTATTCACTGTGATTAGCCAGTCGAGCAGAACTGCAGTATGTATCTGTCCCTCCACAGTGTCAGTGGGATTTGAGTACGAGTCCTGCCTTGACCTCATCCTTTGGGAAAAGAGAACAGCTGTCCTGCAAGGCTACGAGATGGATGCCTCCAACATGGGAGGATGGGCGCTCGATAAGCATCACATCCTAGACGTGCAGAATGGTGGGTGCCAAAACATGACATGCAACTGCTACCGTTACACGTTTACATACTTGCATGATACGCATTTATGAGAAGTTACAATTAACCTTTTAAACTGATTATCAATTTTGAGTTTTAGGGTTCAGTGTGACTAGAGTGAATTATTGTTTACCTGTGTGTTCGTCTTTTGTCATCTCTTTTGATGTTCCACATCAGTTTAAAATAATTTGACGGTATGTTGAGAACAGTTGTCGGTGCCTTTGTTGTCGTGCAGGCTATGATGGAACGACAGACGAGAATTAAGATTTATGAATAATCAAAAATTTTCATAGGCAGAGGTTTGCATTCGGATGGAAGTTTACATTTATCGTTTCCATAACTAAAAAACGCCCATGAACGGTGGTGTTTTCGCAAGCTGCAAGCCAGTGTACTTCATTAACCGACTGATGAAAATGTGCTGACGAATGAATGGGCCTGTAATGCAGGCAAACTAGTAGCAATCATTGCACATGTTCAAAATCTAAAATTTTCAACTCTCACATTTCATCTTTCATCTGTCTCTTGCTGTCCTATATCTGTCACACACAAACCTGCAGTTTCCCCTCTCTCTCTCTCGCAATTCAGTTTGTGTGTGTATGGGGGCATTTCAAATGTGTGTATTTTGTGACGGTGTGCAATGTCGGTAATCTGTCCATATGTTCACAGCTGTATGTTTGAGTTGGGGGGTCTGGGGGGGGAGGGGGGGGCATTTTTGCCTTTGAGACAAAAGAACAGTGTGTGAACAAAAGAATCATCTCTGGTTTTGTGTTTCACCCTCTGGGTGTTGGGATAAAATTGGCCCATTTTTGACAACCATACTTTTGAGTTTCCTTTAACCTTGAATATGATCTTCCCCTTTTAGTTTTTTTTTTCCAAGCACAACTTCATAAGCATGACTCTACAACTATTAAACAATATTACGACAGGAGTCCAAAGAAAGTAATTTTGCCACTCCAAATGACTACACAACACTACACACCATGATACTCAGTAACTGTTGACTCCAAACACGATGACCAACACAAATTTTACACCGTTTTGTAATTTTTCTCAAATTTCAAAACTTGCCATCAATATCTCACTTTCAATGCCACCACACCACACGTTTCCCTTCTTCATCAACCAAATGCTGTGCGTCGCAATAGAATTTCTTATTGGTAATGTAATGCATTTTTTCCGCCATCAATAGCATGCCATGAGCCATTTCCTTAGAATAGCCTATTTTACCCTTTCTCCCCGCATCACACTTAACAGGAAACGCACGGCAGAAAATATTCATCATAACTCTGGAATAACTTGGCCATATAAAACCTTATAAAAGCTGGTATATGGTGAGATCCAGGCTTTTGATAAGGCAGTCATTTAAAAATTGGTCATGTGATTTGCAATTTTATTTGAAAGTAAATGTCCCCACATTTGTCTCAATTGTACATAAGTAAGAGTATTCTTCTTTAAAAAAAAATAAAAAAAATAATCCTATATATTTACCATGATAGTTGCTTCTTTTACGGTCCGCTGTGTGAAGTTCTTATGAGCAGTCCCTACATTATAAAGCAGTCAACAGAAGGCTCAGAAGTTCAGTGAATATAACCAGTATTTCTCAGCTGAAAATGCTTCATTCAGATTTCTCTAGTCGAATTTGTGAAGGAATACAAAAGGATTTCTTCATGTTTTAGAATTTTCAAAAACCACTGAATGAGATGTTTGAGCAATGAATAGCAAGTACTGCTGAACAACAACAAAAAAATCCAAAAAGTTTCAGGGGCGGACAGTTGGCGGAGTTGCTGTCCATACTTGGGCGAGTGTTGTGAGAATATTCTCCTCTGTGTGTATATACACACACACACATACACATACATATATATTGAGGGGAACTTTAAAGAGCTTTTGAAACTATCTGCATAAAGACTGTGGGGTTCTAAGTGTCTAAACTGTTTAGTAAAGCATTACATTCTGTCACTTCTAGGTTGTCCACAGAAAGTTGTGTGGTATTGAATGTGCTTTGGGAGACTCACAAACAGAGAAGCTGAAAAGCAACAGAAGTTAGCAAACGCTTGGGTGGCAAGCTATTCAGTATCTTTTGCTGCCTATAATAACATTGACTAATAACGTTCTGTTTTTGGCTTTAATAGCAGAAATCATACTACATATACATTATCTGGTTATTTTAAACTGCAACAAAAATTCCCATTATTTTTAATCATTGGGGTGTCACATCAAAAACAAGAAATTGGACCAATAAGCAGCTGGATATTGGATGTAAACCAATTATAAAGTGGTGTTTTTCCCAAACATTTATCCCATAGAAATTACATGGATGAGGGAGGCTTTTTATAAGTTTATTTCCCTATGTCTTTCTCCTCCGTTTGGCTTGTTATTTGCAATGCCTGCCACGGGGAAAAAAAGAACGAGCAGCCTCGCCAGCAGCATTGGCCGCGAGCCTGGCTAAGTGTTCCAGGTTTGGCTGCTGTTTACCCAGGAAACCACACACTGTGTCCATCGGCAATGACTCACGCTGCTTCTGGGGAAACAAAGCCGGTGCCTGTGTCCACAGCGTCCCGAGGAAACAAAGGACGCAAAGTTACAAACTTGCTAAGTTGTCTCTCCAGCAATGAGCCCTGGGAAAGACCATTTCTTCCATGCCATCAAAAAAATGTTTGTTGTTTGTTGTTTTTAAATCAATCTATACATTTACATTAAACTTGAAAAAGGTGCGCGCTAATAAGATTCAAATTGTTTGAAAGTAAACTTTTCAAAAAGAGATTAACCTTTAAATGGCCTAAAGATTCATCCCATGTGCTACAGCTCCCATCCTAAGAAGTAAAAGCTTGTAGCAAGAAAAATCTTATAGGACAGAAACCTTTCTCTAAAAAGTTTTTTTTTTATGTTTTACCAATTTTTTAAACAGTAAAACATAAATGTGTATAACAGATTAATTCCTCGCAACAAAAGTCCTCATAAGCACTTATTAGTTGTTTAATTTGTCAGATTGTGTGTCATAGTGGGGACTGTTAATGAAATTCTAAGACTCAAAGCCACCTAAATCATTGCAAATGCTGCAAAAATATTTGCACTGAAGCTGCATTTCGGCAGCATAAATGTAGGAATAAAGTATGAACATATGACTTAGAGAAATCACTGCTGTTGCCGAAAACAGGTTTAGATGTTCATCTGTTCTAAAGAAATCATGCTTTCAAAATCCAAGCCTCATTTCTCAAAATTACTCTTGGAATTATAGACAGCAGCTCACTGTGCAGCAGTTTGACTATACTGATAAGCGTAATGATCTCCCTTGAATAGATTAGACACAAAAAACTTTCTTGATGATGGTATTCCTTCTGTCATCGTCTGTTACTGGAAAGGAAAGCTCTTCAGTTGGCCATCAGAACTGAGCTGTAACACGCAAAAGAACTGAAAATGATGCAGTACACAATGATGAGAATGATACAGTGGATTGACGCCGGGGTAGAAAAACTCCTTTTTAGCAGAACAACATTAAGAAAGAGTAATCATCCGTCTCGGAGGAACAAGGGGAGCAGAAAAGAAGGGTCAACAAGCACTAGAGCACGAGAGCAGGGCTTCCGGTTTAAAAAGACTGATGCATAAAACTAAAATAATTTCTCTAAAAAGAGAGCAGACCTAGCAGAGGTGGTAAAAAATCTGAAGGGGAGTCTTTCAGCATTCTCGGCCCGCAGCAGCATAAATGAGAGACGGTGCAGATTCACCTGAGCCAGGTGTTGTCATTTCTCCATTACCTCCACTTGTTTTGCCCCCCGGGGTGGAAGTAGCCATAGATGTACTGGAACACCATTATCCTTGTGACAGTATATATTTCCAGAAGTGGAATCAATTCAAGACTGTCACATATATGGTATAACCAAATTTCACGACTCAAGTAGTGGTATTGCCCGGTGAGCCAAGCTGTCTAAAGATGCTCGGAACAATAAGAGCTGGTGTTCAGTCACAATTTTCGAGTCTGGTGCAGTAAATACATGCAAGCTGCATAATTTGGATTCATTTTGTATGATTTTACTCCATAATGCTGACAAGTTCAGTTTTTGTCAGCTTTAAAATCTCTTATTTTTAAAATTCTTTTAAACATGTTAGTGCCACTAATTTAATTAGAATAAATGAACTGAGACTGAAATAAAGACTGATTAATCTGAAATGGAAATAATGTTTTTAATGATGTTTTTTTAGAAAATCAGGAATGAGCCACTGTTCTATGGTGCGGCAGTCTTATAAAAAATAAATCCTCCGACTGAAAACATTCTTTTGTTTTACTCCATGTGTTGAAGAGGTTGGGCAGTATTGTCCATTGTGTCTATCAAGCTTGTGCAGCATCCTTGCTGGAACTAAACCCTGGAGCCCCTGGGGTTGTAGAGCACATCCAGCACACAACCAGTCTGGATCATCAGTTTGTTAAGTTTGTTGGTGTTACTGGCTCTGATGCCGCTGCAAAAGCAGACTATGTGTCAACTTTTTTCTTTCAGAGGTGCACACCATTCTGTCTCTTTGTCAGAGACATCCACAAAATTCCACCTCAGGTATTTTCTTCCAACTATCAGGGACCAAGTAATAAGGCGAAAGACAAACATCTACAAAAAAAGAAAAGAAAAAAATAGCTACATATATTCTTCCAAAAATATTAACAAAAATCCATCAAACCACTCAAAATGAATAGAAAATGGGCAGAAAAGAACATATAAACCGAGGTTTGTATTAAAGCTTTGTGACAGAGGCAGATTTCAAAGCCTCCAATTCTAATCTATCTGATTGTACACTCTTAAAAAAAAAGAACAGAACAGAGATGCATTGCTGTCTTGTCTGATCTGTTTCTATAGCCATATGTGGGTGAAGCATTTCTTCAATAGAAACTCTTACTTCAATAGTCCCAACTCACCAACTTCACTTACCAGTTTACTTTTTCTGTAAACCCCTGACTGACCCCTTTATATGTAACCACACACTATGTTGGTAAGTTAATGAAACCGTTTCAGGATGCAACTGAACCGCTGAACTGAGGTAAATACTAGTCAAAATAGTCGTGAACCCCAAGAAAAATTATGCAGCAACTCCAACAAAAATAGTTCTGTTACATTGGCCAGGGTACCCGTAAGGTATCTGTAAAATAATTACTTCCATCTAATCACATGCACATATTGTCCATTCATTACCAATGGTAGGAGTGTCTTATTTTTAAACTTATCCTGGCATGTTTTTAAAAAAAAATATATAATAATTAATAAAAAATCAGTTTAAATGTGCTTCTTTTGATGAAAAAACTAAACATTTGGCCATTATCAAACCAAGTGTTCTTTTTTACTTAAGATTTCTCAGAAGATTCAAACTTGTTTTTTCCTCTGTGTTGCTTTCACTGTATTCATGGTGGCATTCTAAAAGGCATGCATTCATGACAGCCATAACTAAAGCATCTGTTCATACAGGCATTTGCATTCAAGACTGCGTCTCCATGCATCTGTTGGGTTAGTTATGCCATTCATATTGTTTGTGTATTATGTTCGAGCCTAAGGCAAAAAAGCTGTTATTGCTTTTCTTTATGAATTTACAGATTCACACACTCAACATAGTGTTACAGGTTACACCGCTCTCCATCGCTGACATTCACACACCGATGTATGTGTTAGAAGCACCACGGGGTTCAGTGTCTTGCTCAAGGACACTTCGACATGTGGTCGAGTTGTCCGACTGGCAAATGACTGCTCTTCCTCTTAAGCTCCAGCAGTGGGCCCCTGAAACCGGATCTGTTCGGTTTCAGTGCATCACTTTCCTCATTTTTCTAGTCTGAATCTGTGCTTTCACTAACCTGAGCCGAAAATCTTTTGACCAATACATTGTGCGGCAGGTCATCCGTGAATGTTGCCCTCACTGCGATTGCCAAAAGATTTAGTGTCCCGAATGAACTGCCTTAATTTGCAACAGCAAAGCAAATCCATCATTGTCAGGTTTTTGCACACTGATCATGGGATAGCGAACTGATATGAGTTTTAAGATAGATTTTTAGGGTGAGATCGTTTTTGGTCCTGGAATTAGATTCGACTCATTTCTGTATCAGGGTGACATGAGATCATTTTGGTCCTATGCGTCACTGTTATTTTATGTCTGAGCTTTGAAATCACTGCTGCATTGGCGTGGCTTGAATAGATGCGACCAAGAAAGAGTTTTAAAATCAAGGTCAGATTCATTCACTCACACACACTTAGAAAAAAAAGAAAAAAAAAGGTGTGAGAAAGCCTTGCCGGATTCTCTTTTAACACAGCAGGAGAGTTCCACCTCTGGCTGTCTTTGACTTTCTTTTTCCATCATCCCCCATCACAACACACTCACAGGCTTGTTTTTGTATCTTTTTGATGATTCATCATTGCATTCCCTAGTCAAACCATCCAACTATCATGGCTGAATGCCAAGCGACAATCCTGACAGTAAAGCCAAGGTGTGACCTTTGAAAATATTATTTGATCAGTTTGGAGTATGCCTTTAAAAACATTGGAAGCCAGAAATGTAAAGAGCTTCTAATTTTTCAAAGAAAAAACAAACATACTCTTGGGCACACACTTTTATAGGCACAAAACTCGTTGGTTGCTCTTTACAGGCTGCAGCACAGCATGTGTGGAACCCTGCTGCTGTGGCCTCTGTTGATCAATCAACAACAGCTAATGGGGCAAGAGATGAAAGAGGGCAAGAAGGAGGGGAAAAAAATAGAGGTAATGTGAAGAAGAGCAATGAGAAGCGAACCGACGTTTGGAATTGAAAGCCAATAGTATAGATCGTGCTGAGTCTTAAAAAGAAAGGTATTGATCACAGTGCCCTCTCCATGTCCTGAAGTGGCTTTTAAAATCTGAGCTCCATCCTAACATCTGAATGCCCACAGATTTGATACGTTTTTACCTGATGGTCTCAAATGTAAAGCCTCTATACAGAGAGAATAAGAAGTTTCTCTTTGTGCCTTATGCTTGAAAGGTTTTACTGGCATTAATGTAAAATTGTAAATATTTCCATCCCTCTATTATCCTTAGGGCTTATTCCTGGTAAAGTCGCAAAGGGATGGAGTACCCTGAAAACAGCAGCAAATACTTCATAATTATTGTCATAATAGGTAGCTAGGAATAGTTTGGCGTTTAAAATTATAATTCCAGAGTAAATCTTTTTCTCTTCCTGTTCAAATTCTTTCAATTCTAATATTTGAATATAACTATTTTATCTCTGTATTAAAAAGCGTGCATAATTAGATATTAAATAAAACATTTAACCCTTTTGGGTCAACTGCATTTGTAACATGAAGAGCATAAAGAAGACACATTGGCCACAACTACATTAAAAACATAAGTATTGGCCTGCTGAAATTCGGATTTAGTTGAAATAAACTTACTAATGCATGAATATTGTTGGGTAAAGATGCCGAGTTTCCTGCACACCCTAGTAAAAAGCATGGCATTAAAACATGGATCAGCGATCTGTCGAGGGAAGGGAGGTGGATGGATGGATTTATTCTCTGATGGAGAGGTAGATGGTTAGAAAGACTCCTTTCGTGATCAGTCTTATAAATATGCATTTTGTTGCTGCTGAATTTTACAGAAATGAACAGCAACATGCAGAATAGTGGAAAAACTACATTGTGTCATTGAGTACATTAACTCAGTTTGTTCCTAATCCAGTAACTAGTGAAACTTGCTTTCGTTGCAGGTTAATTGTAGCCTTTTTTTCGTTTAGTTGAACATAAACTGGTTCATTAACAGCCGAATAGTTTGTGGCTCTGGTGAATGTTGGAATCATCGAACAGCTTGACTTCATGCATACTGTCTTCTGAGCAAATCAAATTTCCTCAAGATTTAGATAGATCCCAGTTTTCGGTGTAATAGCAAGCACATAAGAACTAGCTCAGTCAGTTTGGGAGCGTAATAGTTTGCATTGTTGGCTTTAATTCCATTAGTAGCCAAGTTATAAGCTCAAACATTTGTTTTATAGAGTCTAATTTATCTGGATGGAATTTCACACATTTGATTTTCTCCAAGATTTACATTGCCAGTTATTTGAGAAGGAGAGCTCTCGTCAGGGTTGGGTTATTTTGACTCAGTTCTATGTACCATGCTCATTATCTTTTATCTTTATGTATCATCTCTCCAAGGTATACTGTACAAGGGCAATGGGGAGAATATTTTCATCTCCCTGCAGCCGCCTGTCATCAGCAGTATCATGGGTAAGTATAGATCCACATATGACCGATTAATCTTAGAAAGTGATTTAGAAATCAACTAGCTAAAGCTCTGACGAGATTAACATGAAAACTTTGCATTTTGAGACAATTTTTTTTCCACCAATTAAATTTACCTCAGTGAGTCATAATGACTGCCTGTATCCTACAAAAGCCAACCAAATGTGGGTTACATGGTGTTGTGGTTAGCACCTGCTAACAGAAGGTTCCAGGTTCAAATCACATCTGAATATCCATTTGGAATGACACAATTTAACTAGCCTAACAAGCATTGTTTATTTAGGTTAGGGTAACTGCTGCCTTTAAAGCTTAGGAGCTTAGGAGTGTATGTGTGTGTGTGTTTGTATGGTCATTTGTCCAGTTAGTCACTGTTAGCTGGTGGACTGGCGACCTCTCCATCCTGTACCAAAATGCTCATCGGAAATATATTTTCAATACATTGGATTTCCTTCTAGGAAACGGTCGTCGCCGCAGCATCTCCTGCCCCAGCTGTAACGGACAGGCGGAGGGGAACAAACTGCTCGCACCCCTAGCCTTGGCCTGTGGGGAAGACGGCAGCATTTATGTCGGAGACTTTAACTACATCAGGAGAATCTTCCCATCTGGGAATGTCACCAGCGTCATGGAACTGAGGTAAAAGGGCGTGGATGGCAGCGGAATGATGGCTACGGCTGATAATGTAGTTCTGTTTTGATCCTAATCTGGAACAACAGTCATAGTGTCGCTAATATGGATGTCCATGGTACAGGACATGGCCCATTTATAAAATGAGACATCCCCTCATTGATTGACATCCCCTCGTTGATTCTAATAGTCTGTAACTATTCATTGTAAAATACTGAATACTGACCTTTCTTAAAATAAGAAAGGTTTTTCATTCAAATTAAGCCGACATCTTTAATATGGGCTTGATATCTTTCAATGATGCTGAACCCTTTTCCACCAGTAATGTAAACATTGTCATTGCAGGCAAAGTATTTAAAAGAATTGAAAGAAAGCTTCAGAGGAAAATATTTTAAAAGCATGTCAGCTGTCTGAACTTACTTAAATCTATCTTTTTCTGTGAAGCATGACTCACATCTAACATTTTCTTGTATTGCTTTGTTTTTTCCTCCCTTAAATTTGTACCGTAACAATCAAGTAAGCTACTAACATGTTTCTTGTGTGTTTTCTTGCCTCTCCTTGCACTCTATTAAAGAAACAAAGATTTCAGGCATAGGTAAGGCTGATATTTTTTCCTCCAACCTTTTTTAACCACGCATTCATTCTTTTTTTCTCTCAGTGATAACATTTTACACGGAGTAAAAAATTCATGGATTTAGCACAGTGCAGTACACTTCTCATCTAAGCCATTTTTTTATTTTATCTGTGAGTGTTAAAACGTTTAACACCCAAAAAGCTTTGTTTTGCGATGTGAAATATTTCCTTTTCATTGGGATTTTTATGGGGACAATCTTTTTTTTTTTCCTCAACATTTGTTGTATTGAAGACATTCATTGCACCCAATTACCACCTCAGACGCTTTTGTTGATAACAGCCTGAATGGTCTTTGATGTGTACAGGACATCAGTTTTTAGCCACAGCATGTTGACATGTACCATTAATACAGTTGTTTTTTTAAAGGCCACATGGTGCTTTTTAAGCCCATCACATGCATACACCCATCAGCAGACTGTGTGGGGTTCATTGCATTCACCAGTGGCACTTCCACAGATGACCCAGGGAAGCTGGGAGTCAAACCACACAGCTTCTGATCTGTAGACGACTGCTATTCCCTCTGAGTTTCAGCTGTAAAGCTTAAGAAAACAAAGAAATGGAAGCTTTGTTTTTAGGTCCTAGGACACAAACTATTTGACTGATTCAAAGTGACCGGTTGATCATCAGTTTCTTTATTCCACATGTGCATATTGCGAAAAATTCTGCTATTTTTTGGAAGGACTTAGTTTAAATATCAATTATAATCTAAATAAGGCTGTTCACTGTAATCTTATTTTTTGTGCTCTAATTGAACTGCACTAAAGTAACAAGAAAAACAGAAATTCACTAATGCGTGAAGGATTCCAATTGTCAAGTCGGTGTTTAACAGCTTTGGAGTAACTATGATTAAAAAAAGGGATATCAGTTCAAAGGTTTTGAGATGGTTTACTGATGTGAAACACTGTTATTTGGCATTTGCACTCAAATATACCATTTAAGTGAAGCAATGGCACAATGAAAATAAAGAGGGGAACTGGCCCCTCCCACTGAAATGATCTTTTAACAGTGATAAAAAGGTGGAAATGACATCTTGTGAGGTTCAACTGGAATCAGGAAGAGTTGCAATAAAAGAAAGAAGGGTTAAAAGAAAAACAATTACATTTAAGGAACCGACTTTCTCAAAACTTATTTAAGAAAGTGACAGTGGGAATAAAGTATAGCGGACAAAAATGATAATGAGTTGATAATCTTCTCTACCAATTTCAACCTGACGCACGTTCTTCATTAAGAGGTGCCATAAACAAGTGTCAAGGCGGCATGGGGCCATCCCAAAAATTCTGAAGAAAATGAAACTTCATCATTAAAGCACTCGTACAATACATAAGCATGGTAGCTGCAACACTAACACACATTGCTAAAAGGATAAAGTGGGACAAGTTGAAGAAGAGGAATTGAAATAGCTGTTAAAAGGATAACCAGATATAAAACTCGAAGGTCAGTGAGGACCACCAGGCCAGAGGACACAGGAATAAACCTTCAATAGGATTTGAGCTTTAATAAGGTTGCGATGGAGGAAAGGAGTCCGCGACGGGCCAGAGGTGAACAGAATGAGTTTGCAATGAGGCTGGGGCCACTGAGGGCCAGGAGAGAGAAGAGGGGCCTGCAGAGTGCCAGAAATGAAAGGCTGTACCTGTGATAAGTCATGGGCAGTTCAGTTCCAGGCGGGAGGAAAGATAGGCAAGCCTGTAAGGTCGAGGCCATTGAAGGCCAGGAGAGAAGAAAGAGGGCAAGAAGAGATGAGACCAAACCTGTATTAATGTTTGGACAGGCTAGAGGAAAGGCACCTGCAGAAGGTTGAAAGGAAGAATTTGTCATGGAAAGGAAAAGACCACAAGGAATTAAAGAGAAAAAAGGAAATCTGCAAAGGACATGGTTGAAAATCAGTTATATGCCGTCTTGCTACTAAGCCTGAAGGAATTCAAGCGTTTATTAACAACCGGATTGAAAAATTTTACTCATGTAGAGTGTCGGTGCATCATAAAATTAAAGAACCGAGATGAATATCTTTTGGGATTTTTCTTTGGCTCTTCTCAGAGTTGTTGGGCGGAACGCTGATCACTAATCTCCATTTTAGTCCTCCACATGTGCATCCAATGCACATACATTTGTTTTCATGTTGGAGAGGCTGCAACGATGCAGAGAAAAACGCCCTACAAAATGCCAAGGAACGCAAAGCAGAATGGCCGGAAGACAGAGACATGAAATGCAGTTTTCCCAGCCCAAGAGGTGCTCCGGGGCCGTTTCCGGCTCGGGAAAGCAAATGTCATTGTACTTCTAAATCAATCAGAAGCACCGAGTTTTAAGGCTCAGCCTGTTTGCCTTAAAAAAAGGAAATGACAGACCCTCCCGACAATAAATCACAAATCAATACTTTTACCGACTCAGCCATTTGCTTGAAATATTCTAGACTGGAGTGCGTATGAAAACAACCCAACAACAGTAAAATAGCTCAATGTAAATAAACATGACAGGAATGAACGGATCATCTGATGATGAAGAGGATGGGATGAAGGCCGGGATGAGTAGAGGGCTGAAGAATTCTGCAGGGAATGTTTCATGAGATGGAAGTTAAGGGGACAAAGAGCAGAGCAGGGCCGTGAAAGGGCCCGAGGCCAGTTGAAGGGCAGAGGAGAGAAGAGGGACTTAACCTTATTCATCCCATGGAAATGGGAAGCTCCATTTTCATAGATGTGACACACAAGGAATACATGGATGTGTGGCGTCCACAGAAGCATCAGCATCTCCGTTAAAAAGCTCAAAATAATATTTTGGGACCCTCAAAAAAAAAAACAACTGGTTTAATTCGCTATTATAACATAGATAAAGACTTAAATAAACGAGGACAACTTGGAGTTTACCAACATCAAGAAGGAAATCACCTACCTCAAAGAAGACTTCCGGAGGCTGTCGGTCGAACTGAGGTCCAGGAATTAGCTGCTTGATAGTTGGCTGAACTTGGCGGTCCAGCGGCGAGCCGCTATCCGGAACACGGTGCCGAAGTCTTCCTCAGAAAAGTCTTCCTCAGTAAAGTCTTCCTCAGTAAAGTCTTCCTCAACAAAGTATTCCTCAACAAAGTTTTCCTCGGCAAAGCGTCGACAGCTCCCGACAGATGCTGTAAATGGACGAGCGCGCGCTCCTTCTGGAACTTGAACCGGCCGAGTTTTCCGCCCGCGGTTCGCCGCTCCGAGGACCAGCCAGTCCACTCCCGCGGTCACCTGCGCGGTTGTCCGGCTCACCTCGGGCCTCCGTTTGGCTGCCTGGCGCTGCCGGAGACGAGGCGGTCTCCCGCCGTCCCGACGTGTCCATCACAGAATCCTCCATCGTCAGACGTGTCCGAGTGAACAGGTGTTGGCCCCTCCTGCCTCCCAGGTGTCGCTAATCAGTGACTTCTGCCGACTCCGCCCACATTCTGACGTCACCATCCCTCTGCCTCCACTATCATATGGGCACTAACCATCCAAAGTTCCAACTGTCTGAGATTTTGAACAAGCAGTTCATCCACTGGTTGGTAAACAGTGCGTTATTTCAATTAACATCCCATATGTGGACGATTTCTTAACATTCTACAAACCAGATGGAGTTCACCTAAACCACACAGGATCAACACTTCTCTCCATGAACACTGAACTTAGACTCTGCTCTTAAATTATTCACTGGATAGAAATGGGGCACATCCATAGCCAGACCCCTTTCTCCTGTAAGCCATACCCCAGTAGTCCGTATCACCAGCAGACATCTAAGGTCCTATTTATATTCTAATTCTATCGTCTGGTCTCTCCGTCCGATACATACATCTCCTCTCATACATTTTAAAACAACTGTACCACAACAGAACTCAAGTATTACTTTTAACTTCGATCTAACCAACAGTTACTCTCACCGAGGCTTTTCTCCAGAAAAGGGGGTGGTACTGCATCAATGGCTCGCAACTCAATTCTATCAAAGACAAGTGTTTTTAATCACATTTAGCAACCCCCCTTGTTTAGGCGTCACAGTTTTCAAGACAATTGATCTTTTTCGAAACACACATTTTAACAGTCCTCCATGCCAGCATCAGATGCTGCATGTGAGGGCTTTGCAGACCACTTCAGAAGTCAGATCAATGCTATTAGGTGCAGTCTTTTACCTCAACAGAATTGATAGATAACTTGATTTTCACACACCTGACGCATTGTTTTTACCAGAGGAAACACTGGAGAGTTTTGTCCTGGTATATGCAAAAACGCTTGGTCGAGTTTTCTCCCAGCTAAACCAAACAAGTTGCCTTTTAGATGCAATTCCCAAATTACTTTAAAGACTTGTTATCGATTCTTTGAGTATCAGCTTTTAGAAATTGTAAAATGCTTATCGTTTTTAAGTAAAATTAGAGAAAACATATTTTTTAACCAATTACAAGAGCTACAAGAGACTCCCAGGAACTCCTAGTCCCGGTGCTGCCTTTGATATAGGAGATCACCAGACAGTTCTTTGTTAATATGGATCTAAGTTCCTCAGGAAAGCCTGAACTCGAGTTTGGGGTTCCCCAAGGTTCTATATTAGGCCCATTACTCTTTAATCTGCACATTTTGCCATTTCGGGATTTCATCCGGAGACATGGTGTTGATTTTCATAGCTATGCTGCTTAGGGTTTGGGTTAGGGTTACACTGCTTTATTTCACCATGGCTCCTGATGATCTTCAGCCATTTGATGTCCTTTAAAACTGGGTTTTAGACATTAAGTCATGGATGGCAGAGAACTTCTTACAGATAAACCAGGACAAGACTGAAGGTTTAATTATCGGGCCTGAAGACAAGAGAGAGATCATTTTACCAAAACTACAAAATCCGGGTGTCATTTTTTATTCTGAGCTGGATTTTATTCCACATGTCAGAAATGTAACAAAGACAGGATTTTATCATCTTAGAAATATTGCCAGAGTCCGCCCATTTCTCTTTCTTGCCAGCACAGAGATGATGATGCATGCTTTTGTCTCTAGTAATGTAGATTTTGTAATGCCCTGCTCTCTTTTTTTCCAAATGAAATACTATTACTCTACAGTTACTCCAAAACTCAGCGGCACATGTTCTGACAGGGACCAGAGGGCAGGAGCACAATATACCAGTTTCAATGGGTTTCCTCCATCCTGGGGGTTCTTCCTGCTCTGTCTGCAGGGTAGTTGTCATGGTAATCACCCTCATCTCGGTCGCTTAGGGTCCATCACAGCAGCCCTATGGCAGGAGCGTGGACCCTCACCGGCCCTGATGGCGTGGGTTTCCAGTGGTGGCAGCCTCTGTAGTTATGGATGGTGGGGGCACCTGGTGTGGACGGATCCCCAAGATATTGTTTCCTCACTGTCGCGTCAGGCCGGTTTTAAGTGAAAAATACTTGAGCTTAGATAGGATGGCTGTGGGATGGGGTGCTGTATGGCGTGTGTGTGCACATGTACACACACACACACCATATAGCACTAATAATAATCTCAAAACATGCACTTAAGCATAAGATTATGACAGGATATGCAGTTACTCAAGTGGGTGAAGGCTTGTGTCTATATTATGCTTTTAATTCTTTTTATTTAAGGTACTGAACATTTTTATTAAAGGCACCTTATAAATAAATCAACTGAATTGAATTTAATTCAATTGAAGATGTTGAATCGTGTTTTTTCCTCTAAAGCATATTTTACAAAGTGGTTAAATACTTTATAATGTTAAACACAACGGAAAGCAAAGGAAATCTTTCATATTCGAAATCTAAATGTTGTAGATTATTTTAGCGAATGAACAGTTGATTAATTAGGAAATAATTAGATCACATAGAGGAATCAAACTTTTAGGATCAAGGAATTATCATATTGTATTTATTCAGCCTAAATATTATATACAAACAAACCGAAATATATAAACATATGTTCAATAATCACATTAATTGAAATGAAAGGATTTTTATCAAATCAAAGTTAAAAAAAAACAACACACAAAATAAAGTTAGAGGGAAACCACGTATAGTGGACTAAATAATTACCTAAATCCACAAAGGTTGTGAGAACAAGCAGTTTTACACATGCCTGTGAGATCACCAAGAAAAAAAGGAAAGAAATAAATAAAAGAGAGAGATTCAAGATTCATCACAGGTCTCTCGTGACTCTCCCTGAAATGACAGGACTGCTGATTTGAGCATCTAAAATTGCAGTGTCAGGCCTTTTCTGTAAGTCTTATCAAAAGGAAACATTTTAGTCAGATTATAAGTAGAGATAGAGTCCACCTCCCAAACCTTAACTGCGAGCTGGTCCCATAGGAGAGGTGCCTGACAGTACCTGCAGGCTCTGAACCCCATTTTCTCCCAGAAATTGAAGGCTTAGCCTTTTCACAGCTCATCCAGACAGCCAAAACATGATCTGTTCAAAAAAGGTATTTGATGGTGACGTAAAAAGAATTAGCTCATCCGCACCCAGCCACATGATGGTCCAGACAGCTGCAAGATCCAGGACCGCAACAGCCGCTGGCAGCTAGAAACATGGAATAAATTATGTAGAAAACATAATTGTCGTGTAAATTACTTTAATTACATACTGCATTTCTGTGTTTTATAAATAGTGTTCCTGTTGTCAGTGGGTAGATGGGTTTGGTTTGAATTAGGAGATGGTTTGGTGACCTTTGAAAACCCACATTGCACAAACATGCCCGTGTGGTTGTCATTTGAAAGATGCAAATTAGAATTAAACTTTGTGTTAATGGGGAAATGAAAAGCCGTTTCTCTGAAGCAATCTATTGAAGCTAGAAAAAGCTTAAGCCCAAGGCGCTGTGTAAGTGTGGACAGTGTGGTATTACTTTTATTGTTCTGATTTGTCCTTATTTACTTTTTTTGGAGGGATTTTCCATTCCAACCCCAATTCATTCCATCCTTTAAGTTCATTCCAACATAGCTCCATTTATGCTTTGCTCCGAATTTCTCGGCCTTAGCTGTCATTCCCTTTATCTTTCTAGTTCATTTTTCCCTTTTATGCCCTTCTCTCGTCCTTTGTGTTTCTCCTCTTGTACTTGCCTCTATTCATTTGCCATTCACATCTTTTAATATGCGCCGACATGTTTAGATAATTAAGCACCATCCACATGTCAAGTAGAGCCTGGGGCTATGTGTTTCTGCTTATAGCTTAAAACAGTCACGTGCATTGAGGCATGTCTTGAAAAGGTTAGTCCTTGTGTTAAGCCGTGCATTTTTTCAAGTTATGTTTTTTATTTCCGGTAAGTTTTCAAAGTTATATTTCAAATGTGAATTTCTTTGCTCAGATCAATATTGAAATAAAGGCTTATGTCTTTAATATATGAACCTTGCAAGCGAGCAAAGAAAAGCCTTTGAAAGAAGAATCAAAAATGATTTGGAGTCTTTATTTTTAGCTGCTTTAATTAACACTTTGATCATCTGCTGATTATCACCAACCGCTGAGACTTAAGGCAACAAAAAAAGCACATATATATTTATTTTTCTGTGTTCTTGTTTGTTCGTCTTTGTATGTGAGTTTGTGCGCACGCATATTTGTGTGATTTCATCACATGTTATCTTATCTTATCCTACTGTGTTTGCCATTTCTTCTTTTCACTTTGAACAGCTCTTTTTTTATCTGAACACATTTTGTGTTACTAGGCTAATGTTATATATCTATTTATTTATTTTATTAAAAAAATATATACATAAAAAATATGTATTCAAAATATATTTTCTATGTAATTAATATATATATTTATATATATATATTATTAAAAAAAATTTTTACATTTTATGCCAAATTTAAGCATTGATTTTATGGATTACGGATAATTTATTGCCTATCGTTGGTTAATTATTTTTTTTGTGTGTCCCTTTCCTCCATAGTAACAACCCAGCTCACCGTTATTATCTAGCCACTGACCCTGTAACAGGACAGCTGTATGTATCTGACACTAATTCCCGGAGAATTTACCGACCAAAGATGCTCAGTGGGTCCCGCGACCTCTCAAGTAAGAATGCGTCACCCGTTAACAAACTGCCACCAACAACACACAAACAAATTTACCACTAAGTAGATGGTCGATTCATCTTCTGCTCAGTCATTGTCAACGTGTGAATGGGTGTTTTCAGGTAATGCGCAAGTGGTCGCTGGTACGGGTGAACAGTGTCCCCCGTTCGATGAGGCAAGATGTGGTGATGGAAGAAAAGCAACAGAGGCACAGTTACTGGGACCCAAAGGTACATGCGCAAGAGATATAGGCACAATCTTTGTTTTTATTTTACATGGTCTTGTTAGGGGCGGCACAGTGGTGTGGTGGTTAGCACTGTCGCCTCCCAGCAACAGGGTTCTGGGTTCGAATCCCGGGGGAACCAGGACCCTTCTGGGTGGAGTTTGCATGTTCTCCCTGTGTCTGCGTGGGTTCTCTCCGGGTTCTCCGGCTTCCTCCCACAGTCCAAAAACCTGCATGTTAGGTTGATTGGAGATTGGGGAAATTGCCCTTAGGAGTGAATGTGAATGTGAATGTGAGTGTGAGTGGTTGTTTGTCCTTGTATGTCCTGTGTGTGGCCCTGCGATGGACTGGCGGACTGTCCAGGGTGTACCCTGCCTCTCGCCCGTTGACCACTGGGATAGGCTCCAGTTCCCCCCGCGACCCCAACAGGGAATAAGCGGTATTGATAATGGATGGATGAATGGTCTTGTTAGGAAAAATCCTAATTCCACCTGATCCTTATGGAGGCTTGTAAAACAAACAGGAGAGGTCTTTAACGATGAATGGAATTTATTCCGGCCACAAGTAGGATATCACAGCGCTGGACTCTCTGGGGAATGTTGTCTCAACAAGGCAATCCCACCAAAGGGCGCCGATTAGACGTCAATCATGTACATTTATCTTCTTGGGCGAAGCTCCGCCCCGTACAGTGCAAAACTGGTCTTCGCAGCACCGAATTGTAATTGGCCATTTAACTCTAACGTAAACATGCCAGTTTCCTGCTCACGTGATAGTACAGTGTCGTAAAAAAGTGTTGTGAATGTTGGTTGTTGGCGTGCAGCTATAGAATGTTACAACAAGATTTATGTATAAACTAAATAAAAGAAAAGGGGAAAAAACACAGGATAAACATGAAACTTTAACAGAATCTAAAAATTAATTCTTTCAGTCTCGTAGACACTTTTACAGGTAAAGTGAATTACATGTATACATTCATCCATGTATGATAGCTCAAGAGGATACACTCTTTGTCTTTGATATAGTAATGTTGGGAGAATTTGCTTGACCGTTCTGCATGCTCAGAGGAGCTGCTCCTGATCCCCAAATCCACCCCCCTATTTGACTACCTTTCTAACATCATGTACTTTTTTATTAACAGCATCGTAGATGGTTGCCAAATACGTTTGGATTCACTTTATATGTTTGTTCCTGTATGTCTGCTAACGTAGGAATTGCGGTCGACAAGAATGGGCTGATCTATTTCGTGGATGGAACAATGATCCGGAAAGTGGATCGCAATGGAATCATCTCCACGATGCTGGGGAGTAACGATTTGACATCCGCACGGCCTTTGACCTGTGACACCAGCATGCACATAAGACAGGTGATACATTTTTCCAGGTTGATGAACTGGTGTCAGCGATGAAAAGGCTAACCAAACCAAGATGGACGAATAGACATTTCTGACTGAAATTTGATTTTAGCCTGAATTTCTTTGCATTTAACCCTTTAAAGCCTCATCCAAAAGCAAAGAGCGAGGTTGTGGCTTAATGCAGTTGAGTCAAATCCAAAAGAACAGGTACAGCTCGCCAAGACTGTACAAGTGAGAGAAACAGAAATCTGCCAAGTTATAAAGACTGTCAACCCAGGTGTTTTCAACAGCTGGTTTAACCATCCCCAGCCACATACTACTAAATATGCAGTAAGCAAACTCATACATTTATTACAATTACTGCAGCCTGTCCTGTTTGCATCCTTGGTAGCTCTGTCTTGGACAATAATAAATTGAGATCCTGGTAGTTTTATACAATTTTGTCATGTAGAAATGTGGAGAAATTAGGAAAATAGATATCAAAAGAAAAGTCACCAACAAAAGACTTAGTGGAGATGTCCAGTCATCAAGATAGCAGCATATTTAGGGAACTAATTAGACAATAAAAGCAACATTTTTATGAAAAACTTCAAAGCTTTGTAAGGCTGTATAGGCTAAGACATGCAGTTGCTGGTTAATCAAACTAATTGAGTGTCAAGGGAAGTAATGACTAATCTCCACGCAGGTCCGTTTAGAATGGCCCACAGATCTGGCCATCAACCCCATGGATAACTCCATCTTTGTCCTGGACAACAATGTGGTGCTGCAGATAACTGAAAACAGACAGGTATCGTATTCATGTATATTGACGTCCGTCTATAATGTTCACATGTAATGTCATACTTAACAAACGTTTTCTCATGAAATAATTCTGTGGGTTGGTCCTGTTTGTGTGTGTGTTCAGGTTCGTATTGTCGCGGGTCGCCCCATGCACTGCCAGGTGCCCGGTATAGAGTACACCTTGGGTAAAAGAGCGGTGCAAACCATGTTGGAGGGGGCAACGGCCATCGCCTTGTCCTACAGTGGTGTCCTCTACATTGCAGAGACAGATGAAAAGAAAATTCACCGTATTCGACAGGTAATTTACCGGCCATTCATTCATGCAACCAGATTACAGATTATCCAGATTATCAAAGGAATTTAAACTGCAACGCAAATCTGTGATTCTAGGGCATCAATCATTAGTTAAGAAAAAAAATGTAGTTTTTTTTATGTGGATATTTGTGTCCTTTTTTCTTTTTTTTCCTTTTTTGGAAAATGTAAAGAGGCTAAGAAAAAATGAGTTGGTGAAATTTTAATAGAACGATGACCTCACTGGAATCTTACCACATTCACATTAATCTATGATGGGCCTCTGTAGCACTGAAACCACTTACGTTCAGTGCATATCCTTAAGAAGGGCTAATGGGGATAGCTCGCTTGTAGTGGAAAACCATGTGAACCAAGCCCTGATGACGCATGGAGAGCAGAGCGACATTGAGTAGGTTCTAATGGAAAAGTGCCATTAGATATCTAATTCTTTCTTATCTCTCATTATGGAGAGGTGAGATGGTATATATAATATAATATAATATAATATAATATAATATAATATAATATAATATAATATAATATAATATAATATAATATAATATAATATGATATAATATAATATAATATAATATAATATAATATAATATAATATTATATTATATTATATTATATAATTTAATATCAAAACATATTAACATGTCATTTGTACAATTCTTGACAATAAAACATTGGGGAAAGAAGCACAAGATTTTGTGTTAGGAAGTTGCTCACACCTCTATGAGAGGGTTTGTCTTTTTCTAGGTGCTAACACATTTAACATGAACCTAAATTTAGACAAGACATCTTAGGAAGATTTGCTTTTTTTAACAAAAGGACTTTAAACCAAAAAGCATAAATTCTGTCGAAACATTACTCTGACATGCAAAGGCAGGGATATTAGCCAATTAATCAAAGCAAGTGTTTTTAGCTGACATGTTTTATTAAATACTTATATTTCTGTAGGTGTCAACGGATGGAGAAATTACCCATTTAGCTGGAACACTGTCTGACTGTGACTGCAAGGTACTGTTGTCCCAAACCCTACCCGTGTTGTGCTTTGGTTCACCTTATTCATGTAAATTCAGAATAAATGCATTACAGTAACAATAAAAAAATACGATGATGTAACAGACCGACTGATTTTTAAAAAGATTTATAATATTGATCTGTGCTTCTCCCTTCTTTCCTGCATTATTCTGCAGAATGACGCCAATTGCGACTGCTATCAAACAGGAGATGGCTATGCTAAAGACGCCCGGCTAAACTGTCCTTCCTCTTTGGTGGTGTCTCCGGATGGGACACTGTATGTGGCCGATCTGGGAAATATCCGGATTCGAGCCATACGACGCAACCAACCACCTTTTGGTATGTATGAGCACCACTGCCAGATATACTCGTTATATACATATAGATATACATCTACATATGTACAGCTCTCTGTCTCTGACTTGACCTGTCCAAAACGGGCGGCTTATTCTCAGTTCTGCTGTATGGGGCAGACTCCCTGGACCTGTCAAAATCAATAGAGGGCAAATTTTCTCTTTATTTCTTTATAGCTTACAGACTTGCCTCCCAAGAGGTAGCAGTTTTCATTAGACCTGCTGGTAAAAGTTTAATAAGATTATTTAAAGCAGTCGGGCCATGTTTGTGAAATCAATTTAAACATGTAACTTGTGATGCTAAAACTGCATTTTTGATAACTTGACGGTATTTTTAATCATATGACGACATACAAAGCTGCATAAAATATTAATGGCTGCCTTTTGATAGGACATTTCCAAAACCGCTTAGGCAAGCGAGATACCAAGAGATACCTTTTATCTTTAATATTCCATTCTTCTCAGGTCTTGACTCATATCGCAGCTTGCCTCGTACCTTCTGGCCTTCTTTTTTCTTCAGTTCTCACCGCAACAGCTATTTAAACTAGAAATGTTCAACACCTCTCGGAGCTATTAATTGTGCTTGACAATCTGATGCAATTTCATATGGTCTTGGGTCTGTTATAAGCTTTGCAAAGTAAATCAAAGAGGCCCTTTAGCAGCTCTTAAGCTGTTATTAATTTAAATATCTATTAAAAATAATTTCTCTGAGAGGCGTTGAATGACCCTCTTGACTTCACTCTACCCCTTACACCCTCAGGTCCTGCCTCTTCTGTACATCCGTCGTACTTAATAACCCTTAGAGCATGTTATTATAGTATTAGAGAGCATACAGTTAAAGGTCTGACAGCTAACACCTCAAACCAAACTGAAAAAATCTTGACTGGCAATTTTATTTTCAGATACATACATTTATTCCAATGGCTGAACTGTGGACAGCCGGTAAACTACTGTGTCTGCTTTTTTTTGTAATGACTACTAGCCAAACTATACTCTTTTTTTTAGATATAAAACATAAATCAGTGTGCTTTTGGAACATAACTAGCTTGTTTGTTACCCCACCTGAGACAGATGTTTTACTGATCGTGGCATTTTATGTAAATTGCAATGAAAACAAGCACAAAGAGGTTTCAACTTCCCACTTCAGTGCAGAAATGCAAGTTGAAACAGAGCAGAGTTTGAATAACAAAAATCTGTTCAATGACACCTCTTCAGATCCAGAAATTGCAAAACCACATACCAAAATTGTGTTTCTTTTAGGAATATGATTATCATATACAAATATGCTCTGTAGCACATAATAACATTATTTCTTCTTGTGCCCCCTTTGAATAACTTTTGGTTTTACTTCTACAAACAACATTACACTAGCCTTGGGCCTCCTGTGTTTCCAGTAAGGTTGGAAGGTGCAGGCAAATTAGAGTGAAATATCTGTGCGCTTCCACCAAAATCATGTTACTGTTTTCTAAATGAGCTGGCGAGTAAGTTACCGGATGCTTACAGCAACAAATCCTGTAAAACTTCTCCTTTTTTAGTATCTAGGATATTCAAACATTCATTATGATCGTCCTGGTTGTGCATACCTAATTCAATTCAGTCCGGTCTATTTGAATCATTTGTTGCCAGCTCACAACAAAAGTCAAATGAGGCATTTAACACAGAAATCAGGCTATTTAAATTGAAGTCTAATTAAATATGGTCCGGGTCAAACCAATTATAATACCAGCCTATCAAAAATTATCCAATTATATGTAATATGTAATTTCTGTAACAGTTTTTAAAATATCCATCTCAAATAAAAATCATAAACATGGATGCATATTTAGCTCAGTTGCCAAAAGGCTCAGTCTGTTGCCTTATTTGTTATTTATTTGAACCAAACTGGCCATCCACACAAATATCATTCTATAAAATATCAAAACTGGGGGAAAAAATGCATTTAATACCACTTAATCACTGCTACCTGAGTTTAAAAAATATGTAGGTTTGTAAAAATAGTTGTGAAAATAAGAATACAGACCTGAGCTCATACCTAAACATTTCCATTCAGGATATTTTTATTACTCTATACAGATTTAAACTGCAAATGGATTATGAAATATTATTTTGATAATGAGTTTACTTTCTTAACAAAGATATGTAATGGATTTAGCACATGTTATTCAGCTTTGCTTCTGTGTAAACTTTCCCTCTTCCTATTCTTAATTAAAAACCTTCAACACGGGTGTACCAGACCATTAGAAATTCATCAATAATCCCAGTGATTGGACCAAATTAGGAGCAGCTCAAGATACAGATACTCTTGTGCAATGTTATTAGTTATGGATACTGTGATGGTGCATGCATGATATGATTCAAGTCACCCTTGAGTCAGAGTCTCTTCATCTGTCTATCTTCAGGCTCTTTGGCTTCAGGTCCCAGCTCTTATGAAGTGGCATCTCCGGTTTCTCAAGAACTCTATGTGTTTGACTTGAATGGTACCCACCAGTTCACCATGTCTCTGGTTACTGGAGACTTTAAGTATAACTTCAGCTACAGGTTGGTTTGTTTAAGAATTTTTCACTTGTGATGACCGTTCTTGTTTCTTAATCATTGTACCTTTTAAAACTATATATAAAACTATATATATTACTATGTGTGTGTCAAGGCGTTTCTGTGCATCTTGTCTTAAAGCTTCATCCAGCTTTGACATTTATTTATTTATTTATTTATTTATTTATTTATTTATTTATTTATT
>JABUIW010000212.1:1313338-1324336 GCA_013363375.1 Menidia beryllina
ATTGGGTTTCATAGCTAAATGTCTAATGTATTTTTTAAATTGACCAAAGTCTTCTGTGGGATAAAAAAAATAGACCACCTGCAAGACAATAATTTGGGAAATAAAACCCTATATAGCATACCTTTGCGTTGGCACGTATGGTGGACTGAACTACGGTGGCCTGGAGGTGCAAACCATACAAATTCAGAAAAACTTTTAGAAAGCTTGAGACACAATTACATTTTGGATAACAAACATTTTACCATGGGCATCACGGGTACGGTGATCAATTTAATTGATTGCCATTCGTTTTTGGTTCAAATCTTTGAAAGGGAAGACGTTATTTATTTTATTTTATTGGAGCGACAATCCAAATCAAGAATATTTAACATATTGAGGCAGCATGTAGGAAATTGCAAAACAGTGCATCTGGGTCCAAAATGCAAACGCAAATTTTACCTTCACCAATGTTCTGTTAAAGCTTTGATGTCAGTGGGCTTTTCCCTCAATGAATCCATCACTATTTTTCAATTTTGGATTTCTTCCATCTTTTTCACAAACTTTATAAACAACTTACATTATACAAACTCCTGTAGAAGATACACGTCAACAATCAAAACATAAACAACATGTAAAAATGCATTTGAGCAAAAAAGTGAGAAATAACCATATAGAAACATGGGCTAGCAGAAATAGGGTAATCACAGATCCTTACAGATTTCCGACTTGAGTTAATCAAAGTACTGCTTAAAGTCATTAACAAATCTTGTGAATGATGGTACAATGTTCCCCCATTGACTACACTGTATGGTATATCCCCCAAGAAGAATAACAATGTTCATGACTGATAGAAATTTTTAAAGGTTGCCATGTTAAACATGATATGGGATCATTCAAAATGTGGAATATTACAGATTTTTTTATGAAAATATTTATCTTCAACCAAAAATTAACTGATATAATACATTTAAAAAAGTGTTTTTCACATGCTGAGTCAGATAACGAACAAATGTCTTGAATTCACCGCAGTATCATTAAGGATTCTAAAAAGGTATTTTTGCACAGGTGGCGGTAAAACGCTTGTTGCTTTTAAAATTCCACGAAGAAGAAGACGAAGAACAACGAGTGGGCGGGGCCAAGAGTTACGCATTACGTAGAGAGCACGTATCAGTTTACTAGCCAATCGCGCCACGTCCTGATGACTACCCGGTAAAGTCTAAAGTAATTGCAACGAAAAGGAAAACACACACTTCCGTGACTTTTACAGATATCCCACGAGTATTTGGAGTCATAGTCCATCGTGAGTGCAAGTATGTTACCATGTACTCATGACATCGGCATTTTAGGGGGGGGGGGGGGTTGTCATTACAGACAGCGTTAATGTCGCTGTCATCGTTTCTTTCTTGCAGTGGGATATAGCTAACCATTTGGGATTAATATTGTTGAAGTATACTAGGCAGATTTAATGTTAACCTCAGACATTTTCCAGGTTACTTCTTAGCTTTTGCTGAACTCATATCCAGTTAAGACTAAATTCTCCGTAAAGACGAATCTTCTTCGACTTGTGTATACATGTGTATGTATGTACATATGTACACAAATATGCTCAAATCTGACACCGAACCTAACAAATCCCTTCCTATTCTTGACAGGCAAAATGCTTTCCACTGGAGATGTTCAGAGTTGTCTCCGTAAACTAGAATCTCTCCTGAGAGTGATCAAGTATCCTGGCCATATGGACTACAGTGGGTAAGACATTTTGGTGCTCCAATCACAACATTGCCTCACCACACAGTAATATTTTAAGTAAGCCTCATTAGATCAAGGATATCTTTGTTATTATATCAGATCATCCATCCATCTATTTTCTATTCTATACTGCTCATTCCCAACGGGTTCGTGGGGGGCTGGAGCCTATCCCAGCTAACAATGGGGAAAGAGGGATCACACAGAGACAAACAACCACACACACTCACATTCACTCTTCCAGGCAATTTGGAGCTTCTAGATAACGTAACTTGCAGGTTTTTTGGACAGTGGGGGGTAGTTTGAGAGAACCCACACAGACAAAGGAACAACACCGAAAGGTCCTCTGGTTGTCAGGCGACCATGCTCGTACTATATATCTTAGATCTTAAAATAGATTATGGTTCATTTTTCATTTTTTTGCTGTTGTGATTTAGTTTCAAACTACACTGTTTAGTCTGTTTCATAATGACTTAGTGACCTTCATGTGTTGGTGGTTTCTGATTGCTCTAGTGGCTGTTTTCAGTAAGAGGCCTCTTCAGTTCTACTACAACACAGAGAGGTTGAGGATGGGCTCTCACTAGCAGTTATAACCATTTCTGTTTTTTTATGGAAAAAAAAAGATTCTACTGAATTATAATTTCCTTCTCTTTATTTTTCATTCAATAAAATACAAACATGCCACACGAGATCAGGTTCTTTGACTTTTGCTGTGTTTAGAACCTGAAGATCTGTGGTAGTCTGGCATTTGGATGAAAATGTCAATTTAACTGTAATAGACCTGCTGTCCCTCTTTCCCGTGAACTATGAGCCTTAGCTATTTGTACGTATGGAAGAGATTTTTTTTTATCTTGTGAAATTATTCTATTGATAATAATGATATAGCTAAACCGATAAATTAGTCAACTACTCCAGGCAGAGGCAAAAAAAATAATGTTGTCTTTTCATTAGCTAATTGTGGATTGGCTGGATCCTTGTGAGATTAGCGGGGGTCTCACCCTGTCACAGGCGCCGCATGTAGGTTTTTATTTCAGATAAAAGTGAAGAGCACTGGACTGGCTCTTGTATTTAAAAAAAAAAAAATCTAATTTCTTGAAGTTACCTTTGGATTTGTGATGATGGACTGGTGCATCATGCAATCATGTTTTTTTTTAAGCACCTAAAAGGTTTCATAACATTGTCTGATTCTGCCTAATTAATATTTTCTGAACATCTTTGTGTTTGTCAGGTAAATCATATTTAGACGAAAATTCCAACTGATGATGTTTTTAATGTTGTTTTCACTCCCAGGCTTTCCAAGGGTGACCCTTCTGCCTTTTTGCCAATAGTGAGTTTCACCCTCACCTCCTACTCTCCACCTTTTGCCGAGCAGCTTATTGGAGATGGGATAGAGCTAACTGGCAAAACCGACCTCCGCTTCACTGATGCTTTTTACAAGGTAAAGCTGCACAAAGCTGACTAGCAGTTCTCCCATGAGGAATGGGACAAAATTCCAGTCAACTATAATCCAAAACTTATGAAAGGATATTCAAAACATTTGCAACAAGCAAAGCATTCCAACCAAAATATGAAAGATGTTTATGGATATTTTAACCCTTTTTTCACTTTATTCTGCTAATAAACATACTCAAGAATATTTTAAATCAGGAACTGATTGTCATTAAAGAATGTTGAGAGACTGGTTTCTGCATTTATTGAACCTGTCCAACTGTCTCATATGGATGTCAACCTAAAATGTAATTTATTTTTTCTATACTAACCCTTTATTCCTTGAGCTTCTACCTTCTTGTTGACAGAATTTAAAAGGCTAAATCAGGGGAATGACCCTGGCATTTTCAGGCTCTTCACCTCATCTCTTGTGGAACCAGCTATCGGTTAAGAATAGAACACAGACACTGACTGAATCTGTACATTTGATTGAAAAACAAGCTTATGTAACCAGTCGTTACAGTTGCAATCAAATTCTTCAACCCCCACTGCGAATTAGCATTAATGGCAGAGTTCAAAATTGTTCAGGTGTTTGCAACAAACAAATTACATAAGAACAGTTTTCCAGTGATTAAATAAAACTAAATTATACCGATGTTACTCAAATTCTACACCAGATTCAAATTAAAATGACTACCACTGTATCAACATTATTCAACGACATGAATGGTTTTTCACAAGAACACACATTTTTTAATCAAGTGGTGTGAAGCACAGAAATAAAACCCTTCTCTGGATGCATCAAGTGTGCTTGAGATAGAACTGTTTTTATGCACTCTACTGACACCAAAGATGTTTACTATGAAGTGGTTCAATAATTCTGACATTGTAGTTGTTTGATTTAATTAGTATTTTATTTGATTATTGAATTTGCAGCAGGAGTTGAATCATTCAGACTGCGACTGTATGCACATAATGTATTTATGCAAACACTTGACACATTCCTGATTTATATTGTAAATTGTTCGACTTTCAGACAGCTTCGTTGAGCAAGAAAAGTGGCGTTCTGTGTGGTACTGCAGACAATTGTTGACACAGGCACAGTAGAATTTTGTGACTAATCAATGCTTTTGCAGTGATGTATTGTATAGGCTCTGGTTGCTTAGTGGTTCAGTAGAATCTCTACTTACGAATGCCTATACGTACAAATTTTCCAACATCCGAAGTAAAATGCAATCAAATGTTCGACTCGACACCCAAAGTAAATTTCTAACATGACGTGAAAAAAAATTTAATTAAAAATAAATAAGCTAAGTTAGTTTAAAGTTTAGAGTCAGGTATGGGGCGTACTGTAGCTTAGTCACCACTTCTTATCTACCTGCATTACCAAGCCTACACCTCCATTCGCAAATAAGTGCAAATAAAAAAAGCTTTTTATCAATTATTCATTTTTAAATCTGTCTTATATGATGCATTTTTTATTGCTATGTGTAATTATTTGCAGTATTTATTAAGGAGTTATCGTAGGTTTTTGGGATGTGGAACAAATTGTACGAATTACAGTGTATTCTTATGGGAATATTTGAACCAATGCACAAATATTTTAACATACAGTACATTATCTTAAACATAAGTAGGTCCCGGAACGAATTCCGTTTGTATGTAGAGGTTCTACTGTATTGTCAAAAAAATATCAGAATCATGAGGTACAACCAAGGTTGCATAAAAAAGCAAAACCAGAAAAGCTGTGCTGTATTTTACTAAACCACACAGTCACTTTATCCTTGTCGGTGTGAAATCAGTGATTAATTTTTAATTCATTCTCAAAGGTAATTTAAAATCTGGAGTGTATACTTTAAACAAGTCTGAATGGTTTGATTTAAAATTTGAAATACAAAGAGTGGAAGAGAGATCTGTACTGTTATATGTGAAAAACTTAAATGTTCCATAACTGGTATGGACACAAGTACATCATCAAAGTTTACTCTCCATTTCTTTTCTGTTCTTCAACTAACTGGTTATGTTTTGCGTCCAGGTGCTGCGAGATGTCCTCCATTATAAGCCTGTGTTGACCAAACAGCAGTTCCTCCAGCTGGGTTTCTCGCAAAGGAAAATCTCTTTCATTTGTGATGTTATTACCTTGGTCCAGCAAAAACACAAACAACTCATCAAGGTACAGTTTCCCCAAATTATTACTTGCATGAAGCCAGTTTTCCTAAAAAATTGAAAATATATAGTCTTTGAAAGTCAGAACACTTTGTAATGGTAAGTTTGTATACAGAATAATACAAGAATTGATTGCAGTAGTAGAGTATATGCTTTGTCATTGTTCACGCACAATCTGATTATATTTGAATGTGCTTCAGCCTGAATTGTGGATTCTAAGAATTTACATGGTGGCTTTACTTGAACTTGAGAAGTATAAATCAATGTAACTCAGCAGTTATGAAATAATGTTGTGATTCATTGCATTGGGATTGTGTTTTAGACAAATGTAAGGATTAGTACAACATAATTCACACAATTATTTTCATTATTCTCGGATGACAACTAACATGAGACATTAAAATCAACAATTTAATCATTTTGATTATATATTCATTTTCTTGTGAACACATGTGTACATCTATATGTATTAACATACATACTTAAATTAAATGGCTTGAGTTTAGGTTTGTAATTGTATGTTTCATATTTTTTTTAATAAAGTTTATTTCTGTTTCTATTTGTTACCGCTCTGTCATGTTTACAGGGCAAAAACTACTACTTGTTGGGACCAGCATTGCTTTTCGACTATTAAGCCAAGTCTTATGTTAAAAATTGTAAATATGGTGTTCTGGCCAACATGTAAATTCAGATTAGATCATGTGTGAAGTTGAAGCATGACCCCCCAATGATGAGGTCATTGATAGTAATAGCCCTCTTATCAATTAACTTATTTTTTACGTCTTAATTGGATAAAACATTTTCAAGTTTATGCATGTTTGTATTTTCTAGACCAGTGGAAAATCTCCTGCTTCGCACCATGATGGCAGAAAGGTTGCTCATCCAGTCCAGATTAAAGCTGCCATTGTAAGTTTTCCAAAAGCAAGAGCACAAAATGCTTTTTTTTTTTTAATCAAATCTTGAAAACCAGTGTGTGATTGTTTAAAAAAATGTAGTATTCACCCAGAATGTCTGAAAGGTTTCATAGTCCTGAGCAAATTCTAAAAGATTTAAAGGAACTGATAGTGGGGTGTAGTTAGTATTCCTGTTACAGGCAAATTCATATGATTTATTTTTACTGTCATTATATATTTCAGGTGACAAAGGAAAAGAATCGTTCTACTCTTGCCACTCCATCCCTTGCAGAAACATGTGCATTACAAAATGTAACCTGTGCTTCTCATATTGAATCAACTGCCAGCGACTTGCCTGAAAATCTGAGCACAAAGCTGCCGGAAGGAGAGCAGCAAAAGGTTTTTTTGTGTTTTTTCTTTTATTGTGTTGATGAAATAAGCAGACAGATTGAGTCTGTCCGTAATAATGAATTATTATTAGTGTTATTCTAATACAGTAGCACTGATCTGTAGAATTGGGATTTTTGAAGATTAATTAGTTCTGAGAATCTGTTCAGAACTGGATGTACACATGCCAATATGTAAAAATCCTATTGTCTTTCAGTCATCAGAGATCGAAGAAAGACTCTCAGCACTTGAGGCTCAAATAGAGACAGTTTTCTCTCAACTCAATAGGCTGTTTACTCTGGAAAAACGTATGGAGGAACTCGAAAAGGAAAGAAACACCCAAAATGTTGGTACAACATTACCTGTTCCTTAAATACCTTATTGTACTTTTATGTTTACTAGTTAGGCTTCAGAAAAATATGAATATATATCAACTTCAATAAATTGACAAGGCAATAAGAGGTCATTTTGCATCTGTCATTTTTCATCCCAGAATGACGTTGTCACCATATCCAGAGAGAGCTGGGAGAACCTCATGAGCAGAGTCCTGTTACTGGAAACTAAACTTGAACTGAGCAATTCAAAGGTAGGACAAGAAAATGAAAAGCTTAGAAATGTCTTCCGTTGTCACGGTATTGACAACTAATGATTGATTCATAATGCTCTTTCCAGAGAAATGTAATCCACATTTTTCTTTACATATATAATTATCTTTTAAATGCATAACTAATTGGCAACTGACTTTTGAAAATATAACATATAGAATCTAACTGTACTGAACAGCAGGGCAGGTAACATGTTAGGTTTTTATGTGTTAATCATACAGAAAATACAGAAATAGTATTTCTATTATCTATCCATTATGGTAGAATGCGTATATAGTTTATTCCAGTACACATGCAAGCTGTGTCAGTTTTTTCTGTCAAATTTGTATAAGATTAGGTTGGATTCCATTGTACTGGAGAAGAAATTCATTCATTCATGTTAACCTACATGTTATTGGTTAGATTTGAAAACATACATTTTACTGAATAAATATTATGCTTTATGTCACTAGGTGGGATATCTATCTTAAAGCATCTACTGAGAAAACTGGAGTGGAATTAAGGATTAAGAATGAACACATCAGATATGTCTGATAACTATTAAGTTAATAGTATAATTCTCTACACACAGCACTGACTGTCCTGTAATTCTGACACTATAGGGGAGATGTGAAATTACTCATTGATAAACCATTTGGGACCCATGCTGCATGCCCCAAAGCACCCTGAGTTAACATACCGGGATATTCAAAAACTGTGTTACCACTCATTTTACCTGAGCTGGGACTGGTTCTAATAGCTATATCTAACACTAGCATAATATTAGTTTTTTGTTTTTTTTTATCTCTGTGTAGATTGGAGTTTCACTTGAAAGCCAGTCCTCTTCCTCTTCTGACTTTTCCAGTGCTATCTCTGATGCCTCAAAGGTGAACCTCCCAAAACTTCCACTTCTTTGGAAAATCTTTGAAAGATATTGCATCGTGCAGCTGATCAAATATTCAATCTGTCACATGTTTTTTTTGTTGTTTTTTTTACAGTTTAATGTAAACATATGCATGTTGATGACATGTTAAAAATGTAACCGTTAGTTTCAGCAAGTTACTCCTAATGTTTCTCCTATTATTTCTAATTAAATGATCAAATATCTCACTGTCAGCATTTTTAATGTTGAATACCCCAGTTTGTTAGAAATTAGGATTGTAGCAGATGTAGAAAATATTTATTCAGGTTTTTTATCAAAAGCCTTACTTAATTTTTTCAAGCCATTTTAACACATCATGCACAAAATTAATGGAAAAAAAACAAATCCTTATTTGACATCCTCCATCCATCCATCCATTATCAATACCGCTTATTCCCTCATGGGGTCGCGAGGGGAACTGGAGCCTATCCCAGTGGTCAACGGGCGAGAGGCAGGGTACACCCTGGACAGTCCGCCAGTCCATCGCAGGGCTACACACAGGACATACAAGGACAAACAACCACTCACACTCACATTCACTCCTAAGGGCAATTTCCCCAATCTCCAATCAACCTAACATGCAGGTTTTTGGACTGTGGGAGGAAGCCGGAGAACCCGGAGAAAACCCACGCAGACACACAGGGAGAACATGCAAACTCCACCCAGAAGGGTCCTGGTTCCCCCGGGATTCAAACCCAGAACCCTCTTGCTGGGAGGCGACAGTGCTAACCACCACACCACCGTGCCGCCCTTGAACAACACGATGGCTGTAAATATCTTGTTCAATGCTTCTATGTTGTCATCTCATCTAGTTTTCCTGTCTCTTTGTCCAGGACAACCTAAAGGACAGACTAGAGAAGATCACCAACATGTAAGGTTTTAATTTTAGTTATTCACTTTCGGCTATATATATACAGTATGTTTCTTCTACGATAACATTGTAAAAACCAAACAAAACCAAAAGAAGAATGAATTTAGGAAATTACTTATGCCTTGGAAGCTTCCAAATTGAAGCATTCAGGAGTTATCCTTACCAAATGCTTGAAACTTCTTCAACTTCTTCACTCCATCTTCTCTCCGACTAGCCAAGCTCCTTATACTTTGGCCATAGTTGAGGTTTGGAATAAAGATGGACAAGTAAGTTGAGAGCTTCCAGCCTCTGGCTGACCTCCCTGTTTACCACAGCAGACTGGAGCAGTGCCCGGATTAATGCTGACAAAGCCCCGTTTGTCCATCTCTCGCTCCGACTTACCATTACTCATGAATGAGATCTGTTCCAGTTCGGGACCGTTGTTTCAGATATGGAAGAGCTGGCTTTCATCACAGCTGCTTCACACTCAAGCCTGACCTGTACCAGCATGCATTAAAGGGTCTTAAAGACGCCAACAGAACTACCGGTATATCATCTGCAAAAGAAAAAAAACAGGAATGCGAGCCCTGAAGTTCCCAAATCGGATACTCTCCTTTCCACAATTACACCATTGTGGAAACGAGAGATCCTGTCCAAAAAAAATATCTGTGACTAGGAGTAATTTTGGTAATGTCCAACAAGTACTGTAAACATGTTCAACCTAGTACTAAGAAAGCCGATCCCCTGAAATTAGAACCCACTCTCACGCAGCGATATACCTGTTTCAATTAAGCAATTCTGCATCCAGATAACTTGGGATAGACCCATAACTGCTATTTGGTTCACACGTATGAAAACCCATCAGAACATTCCGTCCTACAATTTGCAATTGCAATGACCCTGTTGCTCATTAGTAGGAACTCCAACTGAGTTGCTCATCTGAGGGTTTGTACAAATTCCTACACCCAGTTCTGTTATAGTCTTGGCAACTCCAGACTATAACAAAACCGATCCCTCTGCAATTTCATTCTGTGGGCTGAGATGGCTATATCTAGTTGGTATAACTCCACCTGTGACACCAGCTTGAGTTCTACCTGCATGTAAAGTGATGTTTATGTTTATGTTTATGCATTTGGCAGACGCTTTTATCCAAAGCAACTTACAGAGTAGACACAATATTACATTTCTCATCACTATCAATCATGACACCCAAGTTTCTTGCTGCCTTTGATGGAGTCAGAGAGGGGGATTCAGTTTGGATGTGAATATTGTGGTGAATAGTTGGTTTGGCTGGAAAGACGAGCAGTTCAGTTTTTGAGAGATTCAGCTGGAGGTGGTGGGCTTTCATCCATTTTGATATGTCAGAGAGACAGTCTGAGATGCGTGCTGAGACCGAGAGGTCATCAGGTGGGAATGACAGATAGAGCTGTGTATCATCAGCATAGCAGTGGTAGGAGAAACCATGTGATTGAATGATCTGGCCCAAAGAAGTGGTATATATAGCAACGAGAAGAGGTCCAAGTACTGAACCTTGAGGAACCCCTGTGGCAAGGTGGTGCACTGCAGAAGTGTGACCAAGCCAGGATACTTTAAATGATCGACCAGTGAGGTACACTGGTTCCCACATCTGAGGAGTGATCCCGGAGAAACTGGGGATCACCACAATCAGGTCCCCATCCAACCTGCTACCCAACTCACAAGGTATCCAATGTGGAATATCCTTGTGGAGTGGTGGGTCTGGAGGGAAGTTGCTTCCCGTTGCTTCTTAGGCTGAGCCTGGCCCCTGGTGCCAGGACTCTGCCAACAGGTATTAATCTGACCGTTCACATCCAAACCAGACTCGAGGAGGGCGCCCCAGTTTCCCTTCTCTGGGTGAGGTGGCTGTCTTTATCTGATGTGGCTCCATCAAGGGCTTTGAATTCCTTTGAGTCTGACCTCATATTTGAGCCCAATTTTCCATTAAAGTCACTATGAGGGAATAATACTCCCAGTTCTCTTCGTCTTATGATCACAGAGGATACTTAGACCCCTCCATTATAGTTT
>JABUIW010000212.1:1331800-1349396 GCA_013363375.1 Menidia beryllina
CATCCATCCATCCATCCATCCATCCATCCATCCATCCATCCATCCATTCATTCATTTTCTGAACCGCTTATTCCCGCATGGGGTTGCGGGGGGGCTGGAGCCCATCCCAGTATTTAATGGGCGAGAGGCAGGCCACACCCTGGACTGTCCAGCAGTCCATTGCAGGGCCACACATATAGACACACAAAGACGAACAACCACACACACTCACTCCCAAGGGCAATTTGGAATGTCCAATCAACCTAACATGCTGGACGGTGGGAGGAAACATGCTAATTCAACACAGAAAGGCACTAAGTGTAAAGCAACCTAACCGCACAAGTAATTGAGAAAATAGAAGGATTAGTTTTCCTTGGGGTATATAATTGTCCCACCTGATGGCATCAAAAGAAATCCAGTTACAGTTTGACTTTTAATACCTATTGCTTTTTGGACCACTTATATATGCTTCTACATGAAGTCTTTCTATGTCTGGAGGCAGAGACAAGCATGCTGAATTTTGATCCAAACTGAAGTTAGTCAAGGACATTTGAAGTTCATTTGGCTCTGTTTAAAATTCCATCACTTTGGTCCTCTTTCAACTGAAAGTCTGTGATCCTTTTTCCCTTTTTTTTACCTCACCGGAAATTTCTCATGTTATTTTGTTCAAGTTGCAATGCGTTATCACTTTTCCAGCATGGTAATATAGAGATAAAATACTGAGAGGAAACAAACAATGTGATTCATAATGATGCCTATTTGCATCTATTGAGCGTATTTTCTTGACATAGATATCCTGTTGTGATTTCATATTCTGTTTAAAAATCATATATGCTTCTCAAACTACAATGTGTTCTCTATGTCTATGATATATGTCTTAAGTATACAAGACACCAAAATTCTTTCCTGTCATCATGCCTCAGGAAATTTTACCAGTCAGAAGAGATGTCACTCATGTACTCTTGCTCAGGAGGAGGAATCTCAAGAGAAAACTTAACCTCGCTCGGAAGCTAAATTAGACATAACCATTACTGGAAAAAAATGATCATGTCATGTCCAATTTGAGGTTCTGGTTGAGGTATGGACTGTAAAAGGATCATTGCAGCATTTAACTTTCTTTTTTTTGTTTCTTATTTTGGGAAAATGTACCTGTTTTATGACCTTATTTTGACTAAGCTTTACCTGACGGAAGGATGGCCTTAAAGTTTTCCTATATAATCGTTCCTGTCTTTTTCTGGCCAAACATTTGAACTTTTTTGTTGCGTGTTCAGGGACGTTGTTTCAGTTAGCAAACTAAGCCTTCATGTAACTTTTTTTTAGAGCGATTACGTTTTACTTTCATTTTTGTTATTGTATTGCTTCGAAACTGCATAATTTAATGTGCTGACAATTACTTATAGATGTTTCAATAATAAACTTGTTTTTTTTTTTTAGTTTGCAATATCAGGCTCGGTATAATTCCTGCTATGTGCACATCCGACGAATGTCTCACAACAAAGCGGTTCCTGGTTCAAATCTGGCAGGGGCCCTTGTGTGTGTGGGGTCACTCTGGCGTCCTTCCACCACCCAAAAACGGGCATTTTGTGTACGGTTGGCTCTCTTTTCTCTGTGTAGCGCTTTGACAGACTGGCAGCCTCTTCATGGTTTACCTTTCCTCTCACCCACCATCAGGTGGGATAGGCTCCAGCCTAAGGACAAAGGATGATATGCATGTTTGGAAGCCTCTGTGAAAAATGTGGGAATGCTTTGCTGGTGACACTGTTGGGGAGTCGTTTAAAAACCGAAGGCCCCCCTATTCAGCTTCATCATCCAGCATCGTGCCAAAATATGCCACCCCATGTGGTTTGCGCTTAGTGGGGCTGTAATTAAATCTGACAATGGCATACAAATTTAAAAAATGCAACCCCTGCGTCGCATCATTTTCTCAGAAAAACGTTTTTGTCTGTGCAGGCGGGACGTCTTGGACGAATTGGTGACTCTTCATAACTTCAGTAACCAGTTCCTCCCCAACGCTCTGCGGGATTTTTTCAGACACATCCACGCGCCCGAGGAGAGGGGCGAGTATCTGGAAACCCTCATTACCAAGTTCAGTAACAGGTTTTGTACCTGCAACCCTGGTCTTGTCCATGACCTTGGCCTTAGTCCTGGTATGTACTCGCATAAATTTATGCTGAAAAGTGGAAAATTTGGCTGTTCTGAGGTTAACTCATAAAGCTTGGATCTGCAAATTTCTTTATATAAATGTTTTTTTCTCCTTTTTTTTTTTTTTTTGCTTACTTTCATTAATTATTCTCATAAAAAATAAGATTACTGCAAACAATATGTAATAAAATTTAAGGAGTAAAACAATAGAACTTTAAAGTGAGCACCATTAAATTATATTAGAGGCATACAAAAATTAAGCAGGATAAATAGTATTTTTGTTCATTATATTTTCCCTTTATTTTATGGACTTAGGTAGTCGATTGAAGTAGATTGTGCACTTTAAAGCATATGTTAAACTACCCGCACAGCATTTCATTTCTTACTCTTATCTGTACTACACTAAGCAGCAGTTTGATAACACTGAGAGGAGTCAACAAAAATCTAAGAGTGCTCGCATTGTTTCTCAGGTTCGATGTAAAGATCTATGATAGTATAGTTTCCAGTATTGTTTACTTGCATGCCCAACCGGAAGAGAAATTGGGAAGACGATTTTTTAAATATACCACATCGATGCTGAGATTTAGAAATAAATTGGTTTGCTTTTTGCCTTCTTTGGCATTAAAACCAAGCAAATTGTGTTTCACATAACTGGTCCTCCCTTCAACTGCTTCCATTAAACTTATCTCTACCCAAACGACTAGTCTTAACAAGTCGAACTAGTCGAACCCCCAATGTGTATGCAGCGCCCCGGCTTTAAATCATGTCCATTGTTTAGGATGTGGGGACCTCTAGTGGCATCAAGTGCACCCACAAGACAAAGTTACATTTAACTCATTGACTGCCTGCCATTTTCAGAACAGAGAGTCCCATACTGCCAGAGTTTTTTTTAGCATTTTGACTGATTTTTCAAGAGCCACAGAATAGTTTGTGCTATGACTATGTAAACACCAAACACACCAAAAGAAAGAGTAGACTCTCTTCTTTCATCAGGAAAAAAAATTGTTTCTACCTTATTCCGTTATTCCTCGCCTTGCGTCTCACAGCCGACATGTTCTCTCATAGCGAACCGTTGCCTTTTTCTTATTTGCCTACAATCTATGCTCATCTCCCATCAAAAGTGGCACTGCCACCTAGAGGGTCAATTTGTTAGTACATACTCTGTCTAGAAGCCTGATATTTACGGACAAGCTTTAGCAGATCGTCCCCCAAGCAACTCTCGTTGAAAAACATAAAAGACGTCTATAGACGTCTTTGGCAGTCAACGGTTGTATTTGAATTGACGTCTATAGACGTCTTTAGCAGCCAATGAGTTAATATAAAAGTTGATTAAAAAAAAAAATGTGTTTAAACTGAAAGGCCTTGGAATTGGAAGTGCTGACTGTTATCTTTGCCTCAAACTGCTCCAGGCGGTCTCCAGAAGTTTGGTTTCAGAGTCCATGCTGTGTGATTAGGTGAATCCGGCTATAGGATATGGGCGCTGCTCAACCTATCACACCAGCTTCTTACTCCTACTCCTTTCAACTTGTTGATGTTATCAGGTCTTGCTTGCTTTTTTGGATCCAGTCGTATAGCTAGTCATATAATGAGCAAGATTAGTGGTTTGGCCCTATGTCATTGAGACAGAGGATGGAATGGTGGCCGTTTTTTAGGTGTTTTTATTTCACTGGTACTCAGCTCATCCATCCCTATGAGAAATTGTGTGTATGAATTTGTCATCGTTATCGGTCATACTGAACAGAAAACGAGTCCACGCTGTATCTGCACTCTTCCTTAATGAAGGCATGCTTTTATCTGTCTGCAGATGCTGTTTACGTGCTGTGCTACAGTCTGATCCTGCTGTCCATCGATCTCACCAGCCCACATGTCAAAAACAAAATGTCAAAGAGGGAGTTTATCAGGAACACTCGCCGAGCAGCACATAATGTTTCAGATGACTTCGTCGGCCATCTATATGATAATATATATCTTATCGGCCATGTGGCAGCGTAGTTCTTGTTGATGAAAGGGCTTGTGCACATTTATTGAAAGTATGAAACATGGTTATATTCTGTAAGGAATATAACAGTAACAGTACAACATTAAGCCACTCCGAGACACTGTGGTACCAAATATCAGTGATGTCATAACTTTGAAATAAATATGAAGGTAGATATCTCAAATCTTAAAATGGATATTAGTATTTATCTTTGAATGTATCAACATAACTCATGCAACAATATTATCATTTTATCCTAAGTCTTTCCTTTTATGGTTTGTTTAGACATGTGCTGTTTTCTCTGCTTTAGCTTTGTTCTTAGCAGAAATCACTATATGTTATTATGCTCTTTGTCATATCACCAACCAACATGTAATTCACCAACCAACTAAATATTCTTAGAAAAAAAAGTTTAAAAAAAGGGGAAATTAGTTTTTTCCTGTTCTGAAACGATGGTAACATTTCCTAAATTCACCATATTTCAAATCAGCTTAAATGAATTGCTGAATTACGCAACAGGGCAACACTATCATTATTTTTAACCTGAGTAAAGCATGTAAACATCACACATTAAAGTTGTAAGTTGCATTTTCTAATTTTACAGCTTATTTGTCATTAAATAGCAGGTATGTTCTAAATGCAGATGTCTTTACACACACACAGAGACACAGCTTGAACATGAGGATAGATCTTTTAATTCTATATATCTCTACTAAAGTTTGTAGTGGTGAAATGGTAAATGGACTGTTCTCACTTGGTTATAAGGATATTGTAGCCTCTTTAAGATAAAGAGAGCTTGCCGGGAGGGTTGTTTGAGGCAGTTTGTATATAAAATGAAGCACTGAATTTGAGTCAGTCCATGTGAAGAGTGGAGCAAGTGGCCCACACTGAAGAAGTAAGCTGTCAGAAATTGTCATGCACCAAATGTCTGATGTAAAATGAAAGTGGGACAATAAAAGCTACACCTCAAGTCAAAAGCTGAGTTCCGAGTCTGTTTTCCTGCTATGTAAAATTAATTGGGTTGAACCAAAGGCTATAAGCTTCAGCCCTGACCTAATCATCTTTTCTTAGTCAACACTTTCATGGTGTGCTTTCTGGTAACTATAATGGAGGATATGCAATAATAAATACCTTGCATGCAGGCTATATTCGAGCAGACCCAGTGAAAAGAAACATTTGGTTTGTCATTAAGCCACTTTAACTTGGATTCAGATGTGTTTGAACTTCAGTTTTGAACCCTTTTAGAAATACACTGTGACAATTTAGCATCTTTAGGTGTTTTCCATTAAGCTGTACTGATTTGGAAACCTTTGACCTCTCCAGAACATTCCTCATCCCTGTGTTACAAAGGTCTTTAGCAGTTTTTCTTTTTCTGTTGAACTTCTTTTTTCAAGCATTTTCAGGCATTTTCGCAGGAACAGCTCCTTCTAGTGCCATTTGTGTCATCATATTTGATTCATACAGTTTCTGATTTTTTTTTCACATCTGAGACCTTTTGCATCATTTAATGGGTAGAAACTTTGCTCAAAACCCTGTTGTTCATAATCAGATCTACCTGAAAACAGCGGGAAGAAGACTAGAGAAGAATACATTTGACTTATCACATGGTATTACATTTTATCTTGAATAAAAAAATGTTCCTCTTTTGTTAAAGGACCAAATAAAGACATCAAACAAAAAATAATTTCTCTCTATTTTTACTATTTAAGGGATAGCTTTTGACTTCATTATTTGCTTTAAACCTTCTCTTTATATTGATTCAAAGTTTTAGCTGTATTTTTTCCGATTGTCGTCCCATCTTTACTTTATGTGTTTTTTTATGGTCTGTCCAAATCTTTCTTCTGTCTGAATTTCTCTGTTTCCCATTTTTTATCAGTGTTCTGCATTTAAACATTAACATTTCATGAGATCACTTATTCTCTATGCAGAAATGGTCTTCAGCTGTTATTTTTGTTCTTTTTCAACACTGAAAGAATATGATTCACCTCTCTGGGTTATTCATGGGATATTACATTCTATTTTCATCAATTTTTTTTCCATTTTATTTATCATTTTATCATTTATCTATGGTATATTTTCTCAACATCATAGACTTTTTACACTGTTTAGACACATTATTACAGTAATACCAGCTTACATAAACTAACAAGACAACACAATGAGGATGAGACTCTAGAATTTTTTTTAAATGTTTTATTTTGAAATGCAGAGCAAGAAAAGGAATTCAATTCAATTGTATTCAAAGCGCCAAATCACAACAACAGTTATCTCACCGTGCTTTCCGAACAGAGCAAGTCAGACCCTACTCTGAGTTATTTACAGAAGCCCAACAATTCCCACCAAGAGCAAGCACTAGGCAACACAGGCAAGGAAAAACTGCCTTTTAAGAGGCGGAAACCTTGAGCAGAACCATGGCTCACGGTGGGCGGCCATCTGCCTCGGCCGGTTGGTGGTGAGAGACAGAGAAGGCAAGAGAGATAGAGGGAGAGAAGGCCAGAGGGAGCAGAGGGAGGTAGTAACGCATGGACTGGATAAAAAATGGTAAAGGTATTGATAGTAATGATAATGATTTCAATACCATACACCAGAACAAGGTGAAGGGTGAGGATAAAACACTGGAAAAGAAGTAAAAGCTAACTGCCCAATCACACGTTCTACCAAATCTACTGATGTCAATTGGAAAGAAGGTGTGATATGCTGCATTGAAAATTAGTTTTCTTTTTTAAATGGGTCTTAGGAGCTCTGCAGTTACTCAAAGGTTTTTCTCAAAAATCTGACAGCCCTCTCCATCCGATTTCCAACTGAAGAAAAGAATCTCCTTATTTTGCTCTTCTTTTTGGGTATTTTTGTGACATTTAACTCGTGTCTCAGAGATGAGATGAGCACTCTATCAAAATCAGTGCCGTCCGTTGCCGTGGCTGCGGCCAGGAGTTTGTGCACCGAGCCAAAGCTTTTGAAATTTTCTCCGACGACCTCGACGATGTCTTTGAGGTTGTCTTCCATCAGGATTTGTTCACAGTCCTTTGAATCAGTTGTAGGGCACACCATGAATAACATCCTTTTCTGGATTTCCGCTGTGTCTTCATTAAAGTCGATGTTCCCTGATTTGGACTTTGATAAAAGCCTCAGAAGCAGCGCCACGGTGAGGCCGTTTGTCAGAGTCTCAAAAGAGGGTTCAGCCTTAGGGGCCACTTGGGGTGGTTGGTCATCTTCTTTGTAGGATGACACTTCAGTAACAGGATCAGCATCATGCTTTTCATCAACCTGTGCAGGTTCGTTCTCATCCTCATTTTCATTAAGAATATCGTCCTCACAATGTTCCCCAGCTTGTGACAAATGACTTGAGTGTGAGGGCGGCGCTGAGTCTTGAGAGGACTCCGATTCAGCCTTTGTATCTTCTGGTGGTGGAATTCCTACTGTGAGAAGGTTTTCGATGTCTTGAAGAGCGCCTGCTGCATTTTCATTGTCAATTGCTTGCTCTGATTTTTCTTTGATCATGAGCAAAAGAATTTGCTGGACGAATTTCCCAACAGCATCTTCTGTCATGGAGTACAGGAGTTCTGGATAAAAGCTCCTCTTATGTCCATCCACTTGCTTTCTGATCTTTGAGATGACCGAGTCTGAGAGACATTTACCTTTTGGTACAATCGGTATGTGATACATCTGTCCAGTCATCAAATGGTCATACAACTTGTCTGTTAGCTCCTCTGAGAAGTTTCTCACTTCGCTGCATCGAGTGATACTCTCAAATCTCTCGTGGAACTCTTCATCTGACAAGGCCATTTCAGTTATTAAGTTGTCAAGCTTCGTTTTGAAGGTTTCAAAATGAATCTCGCATGTCTCCTTTTTTATCACAGTCCTCAGTCTCTTTGGTGCATTTCTAAATGGTGTCTCGGGCTTGCTAACCTCCGAGATGCTTCCTGGTAACACAAAGTCCCAGGGTGCGTCCTCAGGCCGTGGGGATCTTGGATCCTGCAAGTTTACCACGGATTTTTCTGTGTTTTTCTTGTACACCTTCTTCAGATCTTCCTTCATTTTATTGAAGTATCTTAGTGCAAATTTGGAAATGGTTATTTTCTTTGGCTCACTTTCATTGAGGGGTTCTGAAGGTGCGATCAGCTCCCTCATTTTATCCACGATCAAGGTCATGTTAAAATTAGACGCCTGCCGAGCTCCGGTCTGACTGGATCCAGCAGGTAGTTCGTCTTCTGAATACTTCAAATTGTCCAGGATGATGTTCATTATTTCACCTGCTGCACTCTGTGTCGATCGAGTGGGGCTGGGGGGTGAAACTTGACCACCATCTTGGCTGGTTTTTGGTGACTGTGGGTTGGACCATTTAGTGATGATGTCACATATGCTCTCACTTAATGATTTAACTGACTCAGGGGATTTTACGCAGGTGGATAACTCAGAGAGGTCCTCACTGACTTTGACACACAGTTTGCCACATTTGGGCAGCGAAGACAAGCACTCTTTCACATAATTGGCTGTCTGAAATACCATTTCTCCCAGGCGTCTGATGTTTGATGAGACACTATTGACGAAAATGGCTGGCTTCGATGGAAGACTCTGCTGGTTGGCTGCCTCGGATAGATAAGACTGGACCTTTTCTTCGATTTCTTCTTCTGCCAGTTTAGTTAGCAGTTTGGCTTCACCCAGGGTCTCCTGTTCTGCATTAAAAAAGCTGCAGAAACTTTTGCATAAAGAGTCTCCGAGGTCGGCCTTTACAGTTGGTACAGCTTGATCTTCGCTTTCTCTGGACATTTCTTGCATCTTTGGCAGGAAGATTTTCAACAAAACTGTTGAAACAGTCTCAATAATATCAGTCAAAAGTCTCGTAATAATGGCTTCTATCTCTGGGTCCATGTGTCCAGAGGCCAGCATAGCCCACTGGGCAGCTGTGACATCTTGAAAATGTTTTTCAACCAATGGAAGTAGATTTTCTTCCGTAATGCGGATGGTGTCCTCCTGGGATCCTTGTTGTTCCATTTTCAAGATGATTTTTTTTGTTTTTTTTTTGTTTTGGTAAACAAAACTTAACCACGTCCTCTCAGTTCAGTGAAACTTTTGAAGTGCAGCTCTGCAGAACCTAAAGCCTAATATGTTCTAGAGCTTCGTGCGTCACATTGACATAAAGCTCACCTTATGACGTCAGTCGGACCTGATGTTCCATATTGGGGGAGTGGAGCGGGAGGGTGTGGGGGGATGGGCGACGCCTCAATTATTAAAGAAGTCGTTGATTCGATGTAAGTGTACCACGTGACCACTCATCCGTTAGCCCGGTGCGGAAGTTGCTAATCGATCAATTACAAGTTACGTCTTGTCCTAGTAAAGCACTTTCAAGTCATTCAGTCAGTTTCCTAAACTTGAAACGTGTCCGTCTGCTGAAGATTTGCACAAAGCTCCTACCCTGTCTGTCTCTTTCGGCACTTTAAAGCCGAGCAGGTCTGAACCCTGCAGACAGCTGTGGTTGCAGCTGGTTCGAAGCGCGCTGGACTGTCCATCCCGCGCTGTCACACACAAACGGTGGCTGCAAATAAAGAGACATCTGACTGAATCGGTTATGGAATAAGTTATTAGATGCACCAAATAAATACTTTGACGCTGACAGACGATCTGCGCTGATGATCGTTAACGCTCATTCATCTGTGAGCATCTCACGCTCTATTTATTGGTATACAATTACCACAATTTAGTGTTTTTTGCTCACAATTTAAAGTTATATTGTTTATTGTTAAAGATTCCGTTCATGGAGAGGCCGGGTGGTATTACGTTTTTATTTCTGTCTGTTTTTTATCCGATTAGAGAGTAGACGACTCAGAAAAATTTGTCATATGATCAGAGATGTATAAAGTACTGGAGTAGAAGTACAAGTACTATATAAAGAAATCAACATGACTAAAAGTTGAAGTGTTCTTTCAACACCATACTTAACCCTTAAACAGGCAGGAGTGGAAAATAAGTTGCAAAAGATAATTTAATTTTATCACTCATCTCTTTAGGCCCTAAGTAAAATATTTCCACATTCAAAATTTATATATGGGTTATTTCAGAATTGCGGGTACATTACACGTCTCCCAGAAAAACCTTTGGTTATTTCCCCCTCAAAAAGTCTTTACTGGATCTGTTTTAATTAATATTGATAATTATATTGAATGCTCACCTATAATAATATTTGGTGTGTATTTTAGGCACAATTTACATGTAAAATTTTTATTAAATGATTCCTACCCCACCAATTATTGACTGTCTTCAGCTTGTGATTCACACATTTATGTTGACTTAACGTGAAATAATTCAGTATAATTTGCAGTTTTTTGTGCTAATTCTACAAATACTTATACAATCAGATGCACATAGTATTTATTTTCTGTAATACATGGGATTTCAACATCAAAAATATATATTTTTTATCTGTCCCTATGATCTGGTCAACTCTGTTATCTCTGTTATAAAACCATATAAAAACCCTACAGCATTAAAATAAAAACATGTGACCTGCACCCAGTGATGTCACTTCCTCTTGCAGAAAAGGTTTGGAGGGCTATGCTATGTTAAACTTTCTCTCTCATTAATTTGTACAAATTGTTGAGAATACACCAACAGTAGATTAATTATATGTCAAATCTGTTACTATGATATTCTTGTGAATCTGTCCATCAGTTTTTAAAAACAATTATATGATGAAAATTCATAAAATTATGGTTTTATTCATGATATGTGGTATCTGGTTTTAAGTTAGCACGTGGAGTTAAAGCACAAAATGGTGGAAAATGTCTACTCTGTTATCGCCAACTCTGTTACATGTGTCACAAATTTTAATGATAACAGAGTTGATAGTGACTAACAGAGTCAGATGTTCCCAATCACTTCTAAGCATTTTGCTTTAGTTTATACATTTATTTTGGGTTCTGGGCAATTTGATTGTACAGGCAAAATTTCTGATTTCGCTTTTCAGGTCAAGAAAATGTTATTACTTTTGTTCTAGTTAGGTGAAGATGAAGGTGTCAGCAGCAGAAAGGCAACGGCAATACAGGGCACGGCGAAATGCTGACCCTGAAAGGAGGGCAGCAAATTCGGAAAAAGACAGGGAGAGATTGAAGAAAAAGAGAAATGCAGGGTTAACCAGCACAGTGGCTAATCTGAGTGAAAGGGAGCAGAGGCATACGCGGAGGTATTGGAGAGAGGCTCAGCAGAGGTGTAGAGCAAGTAGGCAGAGAACTTTTGAAACACCACCACCAAGTCCTGAACCAGACCCTGAACCACATACAACCATGTTAGATTTGTGAGTGGTTAGGAGTGTATAATTACAGTGCAGTCAGCAAAGTTATAAATCAAGTGAGAAGTGTAGTTCTTTGATTATTAGTACTTGTCAACATGATAGTATGTAATATATGATGAAATATATATCAATTTATTTAAAAACTCATTTATACAAGGAATACTTGCAGGCTATGTTAAATTCAATTTGTAAGCAATTTATTTTTATAATTTCAGACAAAGGCGGTCAGGACGGAAAAGAATAAAACGGGAGAACTCCAAATTATACAGAGAAATTGAAAGATTAAATATTTTGCTGAAAAAGCAAACGACTGCTGTCCGAAAATATCAGAAACGCCTCCAGAGACTGTCGTGTGTGACTGAATCCCCTCGCTCAAAAACACGGAAACAGATAGGAAGACATACTGTCCCTGCAGAGATTCAAAGAACTCTCCTTTTTCATCATTGAATTGAATTGAAAGCCTTTATTGTCATTGTACACAGTACAATGAGATTTGGCTAGTTTGAGTTTGCATTGACTAGTAATATCAGACAAAAATACCACGACAACAAAGAAGAGAGAGTGCGACAGATGAACTAGAATTGTCAGGAAAGATCATTAAACATTACAAACTACAGAATACAACACAGATCGTACTTGGTTTTTCAAGGAAGCGATGTGGTCAGATGAAACAAACTGGACTGTCTTTTCAAAGAAGAATATACCGATCATCTCAAAGCAAGCTCCAAAAGATGGTACAAGAATTTTTCTTAAGAGATTATGTCAGCCCCTTAACTGCGGGAAAAAGACAAACCGTAACTACGAGGAAAGTAAAAATTCACAAAAGGTTTCTAAATGATACCTTGAAAAATCTTCATAGAAAATTTCTTCTTGAATATCCATTGTCAGCTGTCATACACACTTTTCTGCTGCATGCGTCCTTTTTGGGTTGTTCACCCATCCATATCTGACAGAGAAACCTGTCTATGTAAAGTGCATGAAAACATATCCTTCCTTGTCCAGAAGCTTCATACACTTCAACTTCTTGAGACAACCGATTTGGAAGTCATTGCCAACTCAATATGCTGTGATCCTGCAAGCAAAGAATGCATGTACGACGAATGTCCGACGAATGTCCAAAATGCAGAAGTAATGTCTACCACCTCAACCGTTACTACGTTGTAAGATTTGTTCAGTGGAAAACTGAACTGGGAGAAAGGAGGAAGAAAAACAAAGAAAATGAGAAAGTAAGTCATAAAGAATCACAACCAGTCCGAATGACTGTGAAAAAGTAGATGGAGAATTCTCTAGGAGATATGATTGATATGTTCCAGAAAAAGCCTTCACAAGGCACCATTTCAACATTAAAATTCAATACAACCACTACCGTAAGCTCAAGAAAAGTATGACATCTCATGAGTGTTTGATTCTCATTGACTTTTTAGAAAACTATGCTTGCAAATTGTCAGCAGAGATTCAAGCCGTTCATTTGGCATCTTCTCAACAGCAGGCAACCCTGCACACAGGAATACTTCATGTGGGTGGAGTGGACAAACATTTGTGCTTCACAGTATTTTGGATTTTTTTTTGTCATATCTCCCAGGGTACGTTGCCCTATTAAGGTATAAAGAGAGCCTCAATGATAAACATATTAATGTTCAATTTGATAAAGAGGAATATACATTGCTGTATTCCTTGGTCATTTACATTACACATAGCACATTTAAAGTTGATTTTATTAATTTTTAATTATCCTCCCATTTTAGTAATCTGATAACAAAGTGACACAAAAACATTACATAGTTAACCTTTTGTGCACTAAAGATTGCATAAAAACAAAAAACCATGGCAATTTCATTTTGCATACACAACTGAACACTGGAAAACAGTTTTATGGGTCCAGGTTTTCCATAATGGTGGGAACTTTATGAACAATTCCCCTCATTTCCTCTCTATATTTAATTTTTTATGGAACGCTTGGAAGCATGGATTTTTCCCGGTGACGATGCACAGACGAACACCTAATTTTGTGCAGTAGATTGTTGTCTGTCCTTCTGGGCAGAGCCTGCACCTTCCCTTGTCTGTGAAAGCTGGAAAGTGATCCACCTGATCATGGCGGACATCAACCATGGGTCTCGGGTTGTTGGCCTTTGTATGCATCTGGTGGGGCTGTGCACATTCTCCACCCCTCCTTTGGAAGGCCTTTCCTTCTTCTTTCCTCTGTGGATAAGGGCATCTGCAACCTCCAGCCTGAATACCTTGAGCTTTTTGTGCTTTTGCACATCAATGCTTTTGACATCTCGGCGATACAGAAGCCATCCATTGCCGATGGCTATATCAGCTATTTGCCTAAAAAGGCCCAGGTACCACCGGTGGGACTTTGCAGGGGTGCGGTACAAGGCCACCATCATGTCAGCAAGGTCAACTCCTCCCATGTGGACATTGTACTGTGACACAATGTTTGGACAGGGAACAGCAACTCTTCTTCTCTCCTGTCTGGAGAAACAGCTGCCTTCCTTGGGAGGGCTGACTGCAGCAAAGAAGCTAGCTAAGGTGACAGCTTTGTTATCAGCCACTTCTGCCTCACTATCTACCCTGTAGTCACAGTTGCCCCTTCCTTGCCTCAGCAGAGCACGGTCATCCTCAAGTGTACATCCTTTAAGCCTGTTCTTGCGAATGGTTCCCAGACTTCGCAAACGAAGGGACTCCTTCAGATGCACAATGAGTGGGAGGGAGGTGAAAAAATTGTCAAAGTAGACAACACACTCTAATGGGTTCTTGATGGTCTTGCAGAGTTGAATATCAACATTGGCTCCAACTCCAAGTTCTTTGGCTGGACCCTGGTCTGTGCCCAATGTGCTCTTTCCGGTGTATGTCAGGGAGTCATAAACTATCTCAGAAACGCCTGCTCGAACGAGGATCTTGAAGCCCCAATGATGAGGTTTGCTCGGGAGATACTGTCCGAGAGACCCAGCCTTTGTTCCCTTGTAAGGGACCATCATTTCATCTATTGAGAACTCGTTCTCACTCTTTCTTATGTGCTCCCAAGGATGGATTACGGACCGGGCCTCTGGGGCCGGCGCCCACGGGCGTCTGGGGCTAGGGGGGGCCCCGAGACAAACTGTTTCTACATGTACGATACAATATATTGTTATTTCAAAGGGCGTCTGATGAAAACAGGGAAGGAGTGGGGCCCTCTGACATTTGGCTACCAAGGCCCTTTGAGGGTTGGAGTGGGGGGGTACTTCCTACCAGGGCCCTCTGACTAACCTATGTCCTACTTATCATCAACAGTCTGTGAAAAATGTATCCATTTAATGGGAGAGGGAACAAAGCAGGCAATTGTTAATGAGATCAAAGAGTTAAAATACTTTTCTGTTATTATTGACTCCAGACACTCCAGACCTTGCTCATGTGGACCAACTCACTTTTATCTTCAGGTTTGTTAATAACGGACATGTAGTTGAGCGAGACCAGCGGGATCTCCGTGGATTGTTATCGGGTCTGGCAGGCGACACAGGTGGCGACGCAGGCGGCGACGCGAGAGGAAACAAAAATGAGGCTGCAGGGCTGGGCTACTGCTCAAGCAAAGGAAACAGCCACTCAAACCTCCGCTGCCGAGCCTCTACCTTACAAACGCCAGATCCATTGTACACAAAACGGACGATTGGAAATACAGCTGGCTGGTAATCGTTATGTTCGTGATTGCTGTCTCTTATCATCACAGAGACATGGCTACGCACACAAATCCCTGATGCCACGGTGCAGCTAGCAGGCACGCTACACAGATGGGACAGGAACAGTGACTCCGGGAGGAACAGAGGAGGTGGGCTCTGCATCTACGTACATGAAGGCTGGTGTAACAACAGCACTATCTTGGGCAGACACTGTTCTCCTGACCTCGAGTTTATGTCGGTAAGATGCAGACCCTTCTTTCTGCCTACAGAGCTAGCTGCTGTTGTCATCACTGCAGTCTACATACCACCAGACGCTAACGTAAACATGGCTCTCTCTCTACTGCTAAATGCCATTAATACCCATCAGCACGCCCACCCCAGTGGAGTCCACATTATTGCAGGGGACTTCAATAAGGCAAATCTCAAGACTGTATTGCCAAAATTCCACCAATATGTAAAATGCCCTACAAGAGGGGAAAACACTCTGGATCATGTGTATTCCAATATCAAGCATACCTTCCCCACCTGGGCCGGTCAGACCACCTCTCCCTGTTCTTCAGCCAAGCATACACCCCCTTCAGTCGACAAACAAAACCCACAAAGAAGACCATCACCACCTGGCCCGAGGACGCCCTCCCCCGACTACAGGACTGCTTCGATAATACACAGTGGGAAGCCTTCTACCACGAAGACCTGAAAATATTAACAGATGCAGTACTGTCCTACATTAATACTGTATTGGGAATGTCACTGTGGAAAAGTGCATCTGGGTGTTCCCAAACCAGAAACCCTGGATGACGCACAAGGTCCGCATGTTCCTCCGGGCCCGTGACTCAGCCTTCAGGTCAGGCGACAGAACATTGTACAGCGGTGCTCGTGCCAACCTGAAGAGAGGCATTAGGACTGCTAAAGTCGAATATAAGAGGAGAATATAGGAACATCTCAACAACCCCAGGCAAGGGTGGCGGGGCATACAGACCATCACCAACTACAGTGACACCCGGGAACTTGGATGCGGGACTGGCAGAGGAGCTGAACAGCTTCTTTGCTCGTTTTGAGTCTCAAACACAGCATCCAGCCTCATGACTCCAAAGCCACCACAACTCCCACCAGCCCCCCAGCACCCCTCCCCCCCACTTACTCTTGAGGCACAGGACGTGTGGCGGGTGCTCTGTGCAGTAAACGCCAGGAAGGCTGCAGGTCCAGATGGAGTACCTGGGAAGATGCTCAAGGCATGTGCTTGGCAGCTATCACATGTCTTCACAGACATCTATCTCTGGAACAAGCTGTAATCCCACCCTGCTTGAAGTCTGCTATAATCATCCTGATCCCTAAAAAGTCACCCACGACCAGCCTCAATTACTTCCGCCCCATAGCACTCACCCCAGTCATCACCAAATGCCTAGAGAAACTGGTTTTGAGACACATCAAAGCCTACCACCTCCCCAACCCTGGATCCGCACCAGTTTGCAAACCGGACTAAGAGATCCACCGAAGACGCCATAGCCATCGCTCTCCACTCAGCGCTGAGTCACCTGGAGCCACAGGGGAGCTACGTCAGGATGCTCTTCATAGACTTCAGCTCAGCTTTTAACACAATAATACCAGACATTCTGATCCCCAAGCTAACCAATCTAGGGGTCCCACCACCCACCTGCTCCTGGATAAAGAACTTTTTGGTCAACTGACCCCAGCAGGTGAAACCGGGTCCTTACCTCTCTTCTTCCCGCACTCTCAGCACTGGCTCTCCACAGGGCTGCGTGCTGAGGCCACTACTCTACTCCCTCTATAAATCCGACTGCAGTCCCACAGAACATCATCATCAAGTTCGCTGATGACACAACGGTGGTGGGGCTGATTACAGGGGGAAACGAGGCGGTCTACAGAGATGAGGTCCTGAAACTTGGCGAGTGGTGCGCATCAAACAACCTGGCACTAAACATCAACAAGACTAAGGAACTTCAGACGGAAGAAAGCTACCCCTGCCCCCCTGTACATCAACGGTGGATGTGTAGAGAGAGTGGAGTTCTGCAAATTCCTCCGCATCCACATCTCTGCAGACCTCTCCTGGTTGGCCAACGCCACAGCTCTGGTCAAGAAGGCCCAGCAGCGGCTACACTTCCTGAGGGTGCTCAGGAAGGGACAACTAAAACTCAGCTGCTAGTGACTTTCTACCGCTCCACCATCGAGAGCGTGTTGAGCTACGCTGTGACAGTATGGCACTCCAGCTGCACGGAGGCCGACAGGAAGCGACTGCAGAGGGTGACAAACACTGCACAAAAAATTATCGGCTGCCCTCTGCCCTCTTTGACTGCAATCTACAACTCCCTTTGTCTCAGCAGGGCCAGAAACATCCTGAGGGACACAACCCACCCTGGCTTCCATCTATTCAACCTGTTGCCCTCAGGCAGGCGCTTCAGGTCAATACGGACCAGAACAGACTCAGGGATAGCTTCTTTCCCAAAGCTGTCACCATACTCAACCTACATTCAGACTTGCACTAATATATTGTATGTATGTATGTATGTATGTATGTATGTATGTATGTATGTATGT
>JABUIW010000212.1:1380097-1392884 GCA_013363375.1 Menidia beryllina
TTTACCGTCGTTGGACGCCCGACTGCCTGTTGGCCGGAGTTGCGGTGTGTCGCCCTCCTAGGGCTGCGACGGATCCTCGTTACAGGTGCTGTTGGAACTTTGCTAACGGTGTTAGCCTTTTTTAAGTTCTTTCGTCCTGTGTTGTGGACATCAGCCCCTTTGTTGCTATTTTGCTTTGTTTGGTGACGGCAGCGTTTTCGCCCCCTCTCCCAGTTCAGCCGACTCTGTCTTGGGCTCGCCTGACTTTTGTTTGCTGCTTTCGTTGGTGACGGCGGCGTTTTTTCAACTGATCCTGTCTAGGGCTTACGTGATTCTTGTTTGCTAGTTTAATTGGTGACGGCAGCGTTTTCGCCCCCTCTCCCAATTTCAGCCGGTCCTCTCTTGGGCTCACCTCACTCTGTTGCTGCTTTAATTGGTGACGGCTGCATTTTCACCCCCTCTCCCGATTTTAGTGAGCCTCCTGTCCGGAGTTCTGCACGGTTAATGGAGTTAGCGGTTGGGCTACGTGTTGCCCCTCTGGGGCTATTCGCCCTCTCTCCCAGTTGTGATTGGTGACGGTAGCGTTCTCCGCCCCCTCTCCCGATCGTAGGCAGCTCTGTCTGCCAGTGGTGGGGCTCCTTCTGCTTGGCCATGGATAGCTCCCACTGTTGTGCGGGTTGCGGGGCCGCGCTTCAGGCGGATGATGGCCACGACCTGTGCCCTGCCTGCCTCGGGCATGATCACCTGGCTGAGGCCCTGTCAGACAATCCTTGCATGAACTGCAGCTACATGCCCCATGCTGTGAAAGTGGCTCGGCTGGCCCAGTTACGCCCCGTGTGTGGGACTGACCTTCCACCTTCTGGGCAGGTGGCCACTCCCAGGCGCTCTAAACGCAGGACTGAGACCGCATCCTCTGTGGCTCCTCCTAAGAAGAGGCGAGCGAGATCTGACCAGAGTCTTTCCACGAGGGTTGAACGACTGTCTGCAGAGTTGGCGGAGATGAAATCCCTTTTTCAGGCACCTCAGGCGGGTGCTCCGATGGCTGGATTCTCTTCCCCACCTATGCCAGAATTAGCTGTGGAGGAGGATGTGCTGTCTTTGGCTGCCTCTGCCTCTCATTTTGGGAATGAGGAGGAGGAGGAGGCACGGTTGCCTCGCGCCTCGGAGACTGGCTCACGCTCTTCCTCTCAGAGTGCGGCTAGTGGTTCGGGTGACAGTTCCATGCGGGACATTATGCTCATGGCCTTGAGACAGCTGCAGCTGGATGTCCCTCAAGTGGTGGAATCCGCTGCTGGCAGTGCTTTTTTCAGGCGCGGACGGGCTCCTGCTCCCTTTTCTGTCCCTCCATCGGGAGAGTACCTCAGGGAGTTGCATGCTTGTTGGCGGGACCCTAGAGCCTTCTCACGTCTCTCAGCAGATGGTCGGGTGTTGGCAGCTATGCATGATTCTGTCCAGTCGGGCTTGGATCGCATGCCTGCGGTCGAACCTGCTGTTGCCTCGCTCATTGTGTCCCCTGATGAAGCCCTGCGTGAGGATGTTCGGTGCCCGCGGGCTCAATGTCGCATTACAGATGGTTTCCTCTGTAAAGCTTATAATGCTGGAGCTCGTGCCGGCCGCCTTGGCAATTCCTTGGCGCACCTCATGTTTGCCCTTTCTGCATCCCTTCAGGATACCGGTGGGGCTGATGCTGCTGTTGGCTTTAGCGATGCAGCACTTCAGGCCTTTGCTTTGATGACCAGAGAGCTTGAGCGTCTGATGTCTTTTCTGGTCCAGGCTCGCCGACAGGTCTGGCTGGCTCAGTCTACATTGACTGAGACATGCCGCAGGACCCTCCGCAGTGTCCCTGTGGTGCCAGGGGAGTTATTCGGGTCTGCTGCTTTGGAAGCGCTGCAGCGAACTGTTCAGGCGCGGCAGACTCGACAACAGCTCTCAGGCCTCAGCAGAGGCATGCCCCCTCCTCCTCATGATCCGAGGCGCCCATCGGTTAGCCCCGGCATTCGGCCGCCTCGGGGTTGTGATCGGCCTGGTGGGTTTCACCCTCGTGTGGTACAGCAGGGACCCAGCAGGGACTTTCGTGTGCCAGGCCGCCACCCAACCAGGCCCGCCCGGGCCGCAGACTCTGGCCGCCGCCCCCCCAGGATCCCTACGGGTCGTGGGGGGAGAAGGTGACGCTGCCAGGCCAGCCGTCGGACGTTTTTCCCATCAGCAGCTCGGTTACTGGGCTGCTCTCGCTGTGGATCCGTGGGTGGTTGCCACTCTGACCCATGGTTACCGGCTACAGTTCCGACGGCGGCCTCACATCTCACACCGGGTCAGGGTGACTGTCATCACCGACCCGGTGAGAGCTCAAGCCCTGGACCAGGAGCTTTCCGCCCTCCTGGCCAAGGGTGCTATCGAGGCAGTAGATCCTCTGCGGCATCCCGGAGGCTACTATTCGACTTATTTCCTCGTGCCAAAAAAGACAGGTGGATTTCGTCCCATTTTGGATCTCAGGGGACTCAATCAGTATTTAAAGGTCCTGCCTTTTCACATGCTCACGACCGCAGAGGTTCTTCGGGCTGTGACAAGGGGAGAATGGTTTACCTCGATCGACCTTATGGATGCGTACTTTCACGTACCTGTTGCGGCGGAACATCGCCGCTTTCTCAGGTTTGCCTATCGGGGTCGCCACTGGCAGTTCTGTGTGCTCCCGTTCGGCCTCTCCCTTTCCCCGAGGGTGTTCACTCGGTGTGTGAGGGCGGCCCTCTCTCCTCTGCAGGCCCGCGGCATGAAGGTTCTTCCGTACCTCGACGATTGGCTTCTCTGCGCCCCGTCTCGAGATGATGCGTCTCACGATACGAGTCGCCTGCTCGCTCATGTGTCTCGGTTGGGCCTCAAGGTGAACTTGGAGAAGAGCTGTCTGATTCCGTCGCAGATGACCACTTTTCTTGGGGTGCTCTTGGATTCTCCCTCCATGACAGCCTACCCATCTGTCCAGAGGGTGGACGACATCCTCCAGCTGGTGAGTCAATTCAGGCTGGGCAGGCAGCTTCCTTACATTGCCTTCCTGCGGCTGCTGGGCAAACTAACATCGGTTACTCGGGTGGTGCCCTTAGGTCTGTTGTCACTGCGCCCTTTGCAGAGGTGGCTCAACAGCTGGCACCTGGATGCCAAGCTACACCGGAATCGAAAACTTGTGGTGACATGGCCTTGTCTTCATGCCCTGACCCCATGGAGAGACAGGGCCTATTTGTCCAGGGGTGTGTCCATGGGGGTAGTAGTGTGTCGCAGAGAAGTGGTCACGACGGATGCCAGCTCCACGGGATGGGGCGCCGTATGGCAACACAGGGCGGTTCAGGGCCTCTGGGGTCCACTGGATCGCTCCAAGCATATAAATGTGCTAGAGCTGCAGGCTGTGCATTTGGCCCTCAGGCACTTTTTGCCCCACTTGGAGGGAAGACATGTCCTGATTCGATCGGACAACACCTCTGTTGTCTACCACATCAACCACCAGGGTGGCACCAGGTCAGCTCGGCTTCTGCAGGAGTCCCGGGACCTCCTGAACTGGGCGTCTGTTCACCTATGCACCCTGCGGGCGGTGTACTTGCCAGGTCTGTGCAACGGGGTGGCAGACTCCCTTTCCCGGCGAGCACCGGCTCCGGGAGAGTGGTCCCTCCACAGCGACGTGGTCAGCCTGATCTGGGACCTTTTCGGTCAGGCGGAGGTAGACCTGTTCGCCACAGAGGAGTCGACTCACTGTCCTCTATGGTTTTCCCTTACAGGGGCCGCGGGTGCACTGGGCCAGGACGCCTTGGCCCATCCTTGGCCCAGGGTCCTTCTATATGCCTTTCCACCCCTTTCCCTGATTTGGCCAACTCTTCAGAGAGTTCTCGAGGAGGGTCACAGGATGTTGCTGGTAGCTCCGTATTGGCCAGCACGGCCATGGTTTCCACTTCTATGGAATCTGTGTCACGGGGTCCCATGGTGTCTTCCAACCCGGAGGGACTTACTATCTCAGTTGGGGGGCCAGATATGGCATCCAGATCCTCATCGCCTCCGACTGTGGGTGTGGCCACTGGGAGGCTCGAACAGCAGCTAACTGGATATTCAGGTTCCATCAGGCACACTATTTTGAGTGCCAGAGCACTCTCCACTCGTCAGCAATATGAAAACAGTGGTTCCCAGTGGTGTTTTGCCCGTAATGATGATCCGGTCACCTGTGCGGTGCCCACGATTTTGGAGTTTCTTCAGTCTCTTTTTGATAAAGGCCGCTCTCCTTCGACGCTTAAGGTATATGTAGCGGCTATCTCATCTAGTCATGTTGACATTGATGGCTGTACAGTCGGGAGCCATAATCTGGTTTCTCTTTTTCTGCGTGGTGCTCGTCGACTGCGCCTGCCAATGGTTCCACAAGCACCAGTCTGGGACCTGTCTTTGGTCCTCAGTTCTCTGTGCCGCCCTCCATTTGAGCCTCGTCCTCGCCCACCTTCGCACCGTGGTGAGCCCCACCCTGGACCCGCTGCAGTTTGCCTACCGGCTGAACATCGGAGTAGAGGATGCCATCATCTACCTGCTGCAGCGAGCACTCACCCACCTGGAGTGCTGTGAGAGTCATGTTCTTTGACTTCTCCAGCGCTTTCAACACCATCAGACCGGTGCTGCTGAGGGGGAAGCTGGAGGACGCTGGGGTGGACAAACATCTGGTTGACTGGACCATCGACTACCTCACTGACCGTCCTCAGCACGTGCGGCTGCACGGCTGCCAGTCAGAGGTGTGACTCTGCAGTACCGGGGGCCCCCAGGGCACAGTCCTATCTCCGTTTCTTTTCACCCTCTACACCTCGGACTTCACCAGCTGACACCTCCAGAAGTTCTCAGATGACTCGGCTATTGTGGTCTGTGTGTCTGTGGAGAACGAGCTGGAGTACCAGTCGGTCATCACGGACTTTGTGGACTGGTGTGAGAGAAACCATCTGTGTCTGAACACCACTAAGACCAAGGAGATGGTGATCAACCACCCCACCCCCCCCGTGAACATCCAGGGGCAGGACATAGAAACTGTGGAGAGTTTCAAATACCTGGGTGTTCACGTCAACAATAAACTGGACTGGACTCACAACACTGACGCCCTGTATAAGACTGGCCACTCCCTGAGGAGGCTGAGGGCCTTTGGAGTTAGCAGGCCCCTCCTTAAAAGATTTTACGACTCTGTAGTGGCCTCAGCCCTCCTCTATGCTGTCGTCTGCTGGGCCCCTGGCAGCGCAGAGCGGGACAGAAAGAGGCTGAATAAGCTGGTAAGGAAGGCCAATTCTGTCCTGGGCTGCCCTCTGGACTCAGTGGAGGAAGTGGCTCACTTTAACTTTATTCAAAAGAACACCCAAACCTTTCTGCGCACGCTCAAAACACAGTTCTCTGCTGGTCAGAAGCAATCGATCTACGAATCATCAAACTCTTAAAAAATTGTAAATAGTGTCCATAGTATTAATACTTTTAGTACTGTTTTACCATTACTTTTAAACAATCATAACAAAATGATAATTATGAAATATGAATTATTTTTAACTCTCGTTTTTAACATAAATATCAGTCTTGTAAACCTGTGTATTTTAATCTGTGTATGGACAACTCCCAAAACACTTCAACAATTTTAACCCATCACATACTCCCCCTCAAAAATAGATGTTGTCCCCAACATCAGGACCATAACACACAAACTACTGGTTAATACCTCAGTTGTGCAAATTCAAGTGCATAGTCAAACACATTGAAAAAAAAAGGTTTACAGACTGGAACTCTTTTCATACATTAGTTTTGAGTAAGAACTCAGTCAGTCTCAAGCGGCCATTTCACAGTTAATTGCATATTTGTCCTCTGCATTTTCTTAGAAGCAAAAACAGGTTATTGGCAGTGACAGTCCTTCCTCTCATTTTTTTCCTGTAAACACAGTCTTAGATAGGAGTTGGTCAGAAGTGCCTTCATCCAACATCAGTAAACAAAATAGCCAACATTGCATCAACATTGCAACAGCAATGCATCAACATTGTCCATAAGACTCATGAAAACAGTAAGGATGAACACTGTTTACCCAAGGCAAAACCTGTCCTGTATAAAAAGGTAAAGTTTGAATGTTATAACAAGACCGAGTACCCAGTAAATCATAAGTGAATACTTTTGGTTTCCTAGACGCACGTTTGGGTCTAAGATTCATATCACCATCAAGATCACTGTCGTTAGGAGGAGGAGGTGGAGAGGGGGGAGAAAGGCTCACCTCTCTCGGCACATTCTCTACCTGACCAATGTTGTCCTCAGGTAGCTGGTCAGCTTCTGCAACGTCAGGCTCAGTCAACTGCAGCACCTCATCAGAACAGCTGTCCTGGCAGGCTGATCTTGTGGACCTCTTAGGCTGTGGTGAATGAGAGCGAGTGCTCAGGTGTCTTGGCTGGATAATACCCGTCTTCCCATTCGTCATCCTCTTCTGAGTAGACCTGTGATGTCTGCGCTGGGCCTGTACTGGACCTGTTCTTTGACTGAGGTTGCAAAGAAGTCTCTAAGGGCAAATGGTCACATGGGAGCAGGAGATCACGATGTAAAGTTCTGGATCTGCCTTTGCCCCTCTCAGGTTTCAGTTCACAAACAGGAATGTCCTTGCTCACTTGACGAACCACTGTGTGAACAACATCCTCCCAGTGGTTTTTCAGTTTGCCTGGACCCCCACGTGGAGTCAAGTTCCTGACTAAGACACTGTAATGGTACGTGAGTGGAACTTATACTCCCTGCCACCAGGTGGCAGCAGGGATGATGCACCCTCCTTATGTGAGTGGGCGGGGTTTGGTTGCAGGTGATCAGGTGATGACCCTTTAAAATGTCATGGGGTACCGGGATTTAAATGTCATTGTGGATCTAGATGCTGGGAAGCTGATTGTGCTAATAAAGAAGTTTCATCCACTAAAGAACCCAAAGTTTCTTCATTAAGATAAGAAACATTACAGACACGGTCACCGGGCAATAATGTCTCTTGCTCCGAACAGCAGCTTTGCTTGCATTCTCCCGAGGGATCTCATAAGCGTCTCTCATACCTTGTTTCCACCTCTGCATGTAGGTCTGATGATTACTGTCACCCTGATCTCCACCTGGAGATAAACTGAACAACATGTCCACTGGTAATCGTGGTGACCGTCCGTAAAGCAAGTGAAAAGGGGAAAATACTGTTACTTCACTTTTAGTAGCATTATAGGCTTAGGTAAGTTTGTTTAGCGAGCTCTTCCAGTTACTCTTCTGTTTTTCAGTGAGTGTTTTCAACATCTGGATCAAAGTCCAGTTAAACCGCTCAACTTGCCCATTTCCTTGTGGGTGGTAGGGACTGGTTCTTCAGTCTGCAACCCCACAGTACTCTTTCAGCTGGGCAAAAAGTTGGTTCTCAAATTCACCACCCTGATAATGGTGAAGTCTCTTCTTTTTGAGACACACACACTTCCTCATTACATAGTCCTCTACTTCTTTTTGCATGAGGGGCCAATAAAAACGGTCCCGTACCAGAGAAATAGTCCTTTCCACACCATGGTGACCCATTTCATCATGTAGTTCTTTTAACACTGTTGGCCTGTGTTTCTCAGGTAACACAAGTTGCTTCCTGATTTCCGTTTGTCGGTATAAAACACCTCTGTCATTAAACTGTAACTTGTCCCATTCTCTAATAAGACATTAAACTTGTGGACAAAGCTGTTTCAGTTCTGAATTGGAAGGTTTCGACTCTGCCAGTTTATATTGTATAATTTGTCCAATAACAGGATCAGTCTCTTGGTGTAATTTGATCTGTCCTACAGTAAATGGAGCTATCAGCATGCTCACTGACACTGTAGCACACTTGGCCGAAATACCCATAGACCAGGCTGCACTAGACTCGTCCTGATGGTCAACTGCCTGTGTCTCTGCACTCATCACATCATATGACATTTCTGCTGAGCATTCTTCCATATAGGTCTCCATGTCTAAGGGCATAGACAGACTGTCTGCATCTATGTTCTCTCTACCAGGGCGGAACTTCACAGTAAAATGAAAATCAGCAAGTTCTGCAACCCACCTACACCCTGTAGCGTTCAACTTTGCTGTAGAGAGAACATAAGTAAGTGGATTGTAATCGCTAAACACAGTAAAAAATGGTGCGTAGTACAAGTAATCACGGAACTTGACTGTAATTGCCCATTTAAGAGCCAGAAATTCTAACTTGCCTGAGTGTAAGTTGTAGTTTTTCTCGGCTTTGGTTGGAGTTCATTCTGAGCTCACCAACAGTACCTGGCTGCTTGCTCTTCAGGGACCGTACTGCTGCTGTATCCGCCGGGTCCACTTTGCTTCCCTCAGGAGGATCCATCCTGCCAGGGTACCTCACCTCCGGATTGAAGATCTCACATTTTCGTGGTTTTAATCTTGTTAATCTTGTTAATTAGATTGGTTTCGTTTTTTTCCCTCTTGTGCTGTCCAGCATCGTTGCAAATAGAATGGTTCTCTGACCCCCATACCACACAAATGTGCTGTTATATTTTTTTCACAGTTTCCAGTTGCTGCCCAACCCTTGATAATTTATGTATTGCTGGTGTGTTATATAAAATCTGATGCTGAACATGACTGGGAGCGAAGGGGGTGGGAGAGTGTGGACAGAGTTAGAAAGAACACAAATTTAAAGAAACGGAGAACAAAGTAACAGAACCTTATAACCAGCTGCTTCCAAACTCCTCCAGAGGCATCCGAGGGGAAATGGGAAGGGACAATAAAAAACCCCTACAAAGAGACAAAACTAACAGAAAACAGAACACAGACAGCAACAACACCAGCAGCACGAACATGGAACAAACTTGATGATACTAATGTGCAAAAGTTCAGATCAGTGCAGATAACATTTTATGAGCACTAGCACTAATGCACAAAATGTGATGTAAGCCTTACATGAGCTCCTGAGCTCCCCTCCAGGAGCTGAGACAGAGCAGAGGGGCCCACAAGACCCAAGACACCAGGGGCCCCACAGAGCACAGGAGTCTGACAGCCCACCAGGGCCCCGAACAGAGACCCCGAGGCCCCCTGAGGCCCCCCAGGTACCAGGAGCAACAAGATCAGCCAGGGCCAGGCCACCCTGAGACCCAGACCCAGAGCCCAAATGCCCAAGAGCCCCCAGCAGGGCCCACCCAGAATCAAGAAGGGAAGCAACCCCAGACAGCAGCTGGGGTGGGCCAGCACGCACCTCAGTGCCACCAGCGTGGCGCCCCAGAGCCCAATCTGGCCGCAGCTGGGTGCAGCAAGGAGAGGCAAGGAGACGGCGATCGCCGATCCCCCAAAAAGACAAGAGGACACCCAGTACCAGTCCAGCCATCCACAGTCATCCATGCACTTTCACTTACTCGCTCACTAAGAGAAGAAGAGAAAGTAAATAAAACCAAAAAATAAATAAGACCAAGTAAAATGAATAACTAAATAAAAATGTTAAAAACGGACCAGCCCTCTGGCACAACACAGTGGGTACACCCTGGGCAAGAAGCACCCCCAATGACCCATTACAGTCACCAAGACCCCGACCTCAAGGAAACAGGGTTGCGGGGATATGTAAGACAGAGAGAAGAGGGGCTCCTCCCGGATGACGAGGCCCCCTCCCAGCAAGAGGGTTCGAGGGGCCCAAAGCCTGCCGAGACTAGGCCAGGCATGGCAGCACGCTACCACGCACCCCGGAAACCACTAACCAAAAGTTGTGTCTACATTGTTAACAGAATACTTATACAAAAATTACAATGATATACATTTCATGCAGTGATGTACAGTAACGAAATAGAACTACCTAAGTACTGTACTTAAGAAACAAAATGCAGTAGGCTATCTGTTCTTTATTGGAGTATATATTTTTTTCCCTACTTTTAATTTTACTCCACTACATGCATTTGATTAATTTAATACTTTCACTCCGATCGATTTTTCACGGGCTGAATCATTGCTCGTTACTGATATGTTAATGTAATGAATCATCCCCAAGTCATAGTATTGTTAGAGTTGTAGATAGCTCTGTCACGGTTTGTGAAGCTGGCTAATCATTGGGCAATTTGAGCGAACAAGCATAGCCTATTAACTCATTCGCTGCCAAAGACGTCTATAGACGTCTTTTCAAATCCAACCGCTGACTGCCAAAGACGTCTATAGACGTCTTTTATGTTTTTCAATGCGAGTGGCTTAGGGGACGATCGGCGAAAGTTTTTCCGTAAATATCGGCTTCTAGACAGAGTATGGACTAACAAATTTACCCTCTAGGTAGCTGTGCCACTTTTGATGGGAGATTAGCATAGATTGTAAGCAAATAAAAACAAACGCAATGGTTCGCTATGAGAGAAATGGTGCCGGTGAGACGCACGTCGAGGAAGAACGGAATAAGGTAGAAACAAAAAATTTTTTCCTGATGATAGAAGAGAGTCTACTCTTTCTTTTGGTGTGTTCGGTGTTTACATAGTCATAGCACAAACTATTCTGTGGCTCTTGAAAAATCAGTCAAAATTCTCAAAAAACTCTGGCAGTGAGCGACTCTCTTTTCTGAAAATGGCTGGCAGTCAATGAGTTAAAAAAAAGCCTCCCAAAAGATTGCGAAATCATGGACTTCGAAAATTCCCCATCTAATCTGAAGAAGCATATAAAGGTAAATTAAAAAATACAATGACATATAAGCTAGTAAATAAGCGCTAGTTCAGTTCTTCCTGTTCACTCAGGATGTCGCAGTGAACATTACCTAAAGCAAGCCTAGCTGACTAGCTGTGTGCTTCCCCGTTACATGATAATATATAGGGTCGGCTCATGATTGTGACAATGGAATAATAAATAATAGTAGATTAAGTGCTGTTGATTGCTAATTCATATTTAGTTTTACTGTAGTTTAAATGATGTTATCCCCATAATATTATTCTGCAATAATTTGCCATTTGGATAATGGTTAATTTGGGCATTTTGTGATGCAAGTAGGTCGATTTATGACGGTTTCTCCTACTTTTTGGAAGCAACATGATGCTTCATGTTGATGCTTTTGGGCTGTTCCATCATAAGGTTTACCACTAGGCTTAACTTGTCCATGTTTGTCTTTTTGCTGCTCTTCGGACTGCCTGTCTGGCCTTTTGAGATGTTTTATTTGTGTTTTGTTTTCTGTTTTTTTTAAACACCTGTATGGCCTTTTATAATGGTACTGCTGCTTCAGCCAGGTAGTGTGCCTTTCACATGTTTGAAATAATATAAACAATATCTATCTATCGACTCTTCTTCCTCAGGAGGCTGAGGTCTTTTAACATCTGTCAGACGATGCTGTTGATGATGTTTTATGAGTCTGTTGTGGCCAGTGCGATCTTCTTTGCTGTCACGTGCTGGGGCAGTGATCAGGAGGGCCGGTGATGTGGTAGGAAAGGAGCTGGACAATCTGACAACCATGGCAGAGAGGAGGATGCTGTCCAGGCTTCACTCCTTATTGGACAATGTGTCAATCATTCCTGCCAGTGGTCATCAATCTGTACGATGCCTCCCTCAGAGTCAAACACCCCCCCTCTGTAAATTCTAACTAAATTATTGACATTATCACTATCACTTATTTTAGACCTATATAAATATATAGATATAGTTACTTTTATATATATATATTCTGTGTGTAATTTTGTATATATATATGTATATACGTATAGACATGTATATATGTATATGCTGTTGTTTTATTTCTGGAGTTAGTAACAAAAATAATTTCCTTCTGGGATTATTAAAGTATTTCTGATTCTGATATCTAACTTTTGACAGCCTTTTTTTTAAGATACACAGTACTTGTACTTTTACTTAATTTTGTACTTTTGATACTTGATTAGCATTTTTTAAAATACTTGTACTTGCAATACTTAGTTACAAAAAAATGTAGTTCTTCCATACTTCCACTTAAATATGGTGTTGAAAGAACACTTCAACTTTTACTCAAGTATTTTTTTTATATAATACTTGTACTTCTACTCCACTCCTCTACTCCAGTACTTTTTACATCTCTGATCATATGACTAACTTTTCTGAGTCGTTTAATCTCTAATCGGAAAAAAAACAAACAGACGGAAATAAACACGTAATACTACTCGGTCTCTCCATGAACGGAATCTTTAACAATAAACAGTATAACTTTAAATTGTGAGCAAAAAACACTAAATAGTGGTAATTGTATACCAATGAATGGAGCGTGAGACGCTCACAGATGGAGGAGTGTTAACGATCATCAGCGCAGATCACTGTCCGCGTCAAAGTATTTATTTCGTGTGTCTAATAACTTATTTCATAACCGATTCAGTCCGGTGTCTCTTTATTTGGAGCGACCGTTTGTGTCTGACAGCGTGGGATGGACAGTCCAGCGCGCCTCGAACCAGCTGCAACCACAGCTCTCTGCAGAGTTCGGACCTGCTCGGCTTTAAAGTGCCGAAAGAGACAGACAGGGTAGGAGCTTTGTGCAAATATTCTGCAGATGGACACGTTTCAAGTTTAGTAAACTAACTGAATGACTTGAAACTGCTTTACTAGGATGAGACGTAACTTGTAATTGGCGGAAACGATCGATTAGCAACTTCCGCACCGGGCTAACGGATGAGTGGTCACGTGGTACACTTACATCGAATCAACGACATTCTTTAATAATTGAGGCGTCGCCCATCCCCCCACCCCCTCCCGCTCCACTCCCCCAATATGGAACGTCAGGTCCTACTGACGTCATAAGGTGAGCTTTATGTCAATGTGACGCATGAAGCTCTAGAACAGGGGTGGCGAACAAGTTAGACACAAAGAGCCGAAATCTTTAACT
>JABUIW010000212.1:1402884-1421357 GCA_013363375.1 Menidia beryllina
AAAGCTGCATCTTTAGTTTGAGTCCGTACCTCCATTAGAACTTCTTCCATTGATGATACAAAATCGTTTAAAGTGGACCGGCCTACACCAGCAACTTGAAGCTGCGCAATAGCAGATGCACACATACTGTATCATGAATATTGATGTTGGGTGCTGGCAGGACATCAGAGCTACTGGCCACTCCTTCAAAATGTTGTGACCGAGTATCATATGCTGCATCTTAACTGTCCACAATGTTATCAGTTTCAGCTTCACTCTAAATGTTCTCAGCATGTTTACAGTTTAAATGTTTCCTGGAACCTGAAAAGGAACTAAGAACACGACAACATCCTCCCTTAGCACATTTTAGGCAAAGTGATTCTTCCATCCAAAAAACGAATTGCTAAGATTATTCTAATTATGACAGAGCATTGCCACATAAAACTAACTTTTATTTAACGCCATAGTTAGCTGTATGGTTATTTGGAACCATACAGCTAACATGCAGAATTGGAAATAATGGATAACATTTGGCGATTTTTATTGTTTAATTGTTCAATAACTGAGGTCATAAAATCCATAAGCATTTATCCGAAGACATAAATTCGTATCAACAAATAATTGACAATTTCAGACAACGAAAGTGCAAAAATTATACATTCACATGTATTCAAACAGCCTGTAACATCGTTGTGAGTGTTGTAGTTGATAGGCGTGGAGCTCATCTTATGTTATGTCTTGTTATTCATTTAGTTTTACACAATCTGTAAATAATCTCTGAAATCCATCATAATGTTTGATATGTCCAAATAAAATGTATTAAACAAATTAAATAGAAAACAATTAACTTAAAAAGCATCATTAAGAAAACTCTGTTTCTCACCAGCCCGATTAATTTAAAATAATTTAAAATTAAAACTAATATATAGTGGAGAAAGTGCGATCTCTTGTGGCCATAAAAGCAAATGCATGGGATTGATAGTCACCCGATCACAGTTATATTTAAAAGATACATTTTGTAATGCCAATTAGATTGTGACCATGTTTAATCTTAATATTATGTTTACATTCAGCTCAGACAGCCTTTGTTTTCCAACCCGAATTCCGTGATCTTCCTCCAGATGCTTTCCACAGACTTTATGCGTCAAACGCAAAAGATGGAATACAAAACAGCTGTACAGATGTGCACCGCAGTGTTTGGCTTCTTCAGTATGAATATCACGAATTTTCTGAGATAAGCACTATCAAATCTGTTCAGATTTTAATAACAAATATGATAAAACAACCGTCCAGGGTGTACCCCTTCGCCCATTGACCACTGGGATGGGCTCCAGTTCCCCCCGCGACCCCATTAGGGAATAAGCGGTTACGATAATGGATGGATAGATATTATAAAACATAATTCTGAGGTTTGCACATCTACATTCAATGATTTACACATTTACCTGGAACAAACAACAACTCCATTAAGGATTTCTGACAAAAATGCAAAATCAGATGCATTTTATCTTTTATACATTAAAATGTTCTTTTACGCTTCAGGGCCTTCCTCTGCACTGTCACCTTCATGTTGGAGAGCCGTAGGATTAAGACCACATCAGAACGTCCTCCAAAACGGACTGTCCGCAGCGTCCCCCCCACCCCCCCATTACACCACCTCCTCCTTTTTGAATCGTCTCCACTGAGCTTGGAATCGAAATCGGACTGGCTGCAGAATGAAGCCTCCACTATACAAAAAAAAGTCACAGAGGAGATATCAATATGCAAACATAAACAATTAAAATAACTACACAATATCAACCACATTTTAAAATGGTTTATGCCCGTTAAAATATTTTTACAACATTTACTACAGAGCATTTTGTAGCATTCTGGAGCGATAAAACGCGCCTCTTGCGCGCTCCTGCCTGCGAGCGCTCTTTCTCTGTAAACGAGACAAATCTGGGGTTGAAACGAGAGAGCAGCTCTATAAATTGTGGCGCCTACAGTAGCTCAGGCGGGTGAGAATAAAGAACACGAGTCGTGCGTAAATATAGACGCAAATAAGTCATCAGAAAATTCTGGGAAAATTTGCCACAGCATCAGTTCATCAGGAGCGCTTTTCTTTTCCGGTCTTGTGCGAAATTCAGTTGCCTTGAAATAATCTGTTCCTGCTGCACCCAGACAGACGAAAAATCTAAAACGACAAATCCAAGGCTGTTTTTGTAATGTACAATCCATTTCAAAGCATTCTTGAAATGTCCAAAATCATTCAGGGAAATGAAAACATGTTTCCGGCATTTAACATTTTTTTGTAAGTTAATTTACTCGTGTAAAAAAATTAGTGATGACGGAATCTAAACACCATAATTTCAGTACGCCAGTATATTTTACAAATGGCTAAATATCTGTTTGTAACCCAATTATTTTGTAGAAAGTTAAAATAAAAAAGAAATATTTACTAACGCACTTCTGTTTGCAAACGGTAATTGACCCCAATGACTTAATCTCTTACGTCTATGTTTGGATTTATAATAAAGCTCAGAGCATTGAAAAAGGGAGAAAGTACTGTTACCTTAGTGTTGTAGTTTAATGATTATTATTGCAAACCTTCTGTCTTTTCCCCAAACGGTGTATTTATTGGGTTGTTTTATTTAGGAGGAGAGTGATCTTCCACCCTCTGGACCTGAACATTGTGTTTAATGTTTTGTGCTTAACACTTTCCACGAATTGAATGAAAATATATACTTTCAAGCAATGTTTTAATTTGATTTACTACGAACCACTAAAACACAAAAGCACATCTTAGTGTTGACTGCGTCATTCAACCTATATCAACCCCTCAAAATGTAAATTTCAATGTTAAATTCAATTGACGAAATAAATGTTCGTGTTTTTTTCAGTGTTTCTGTCTACAAGACCTTGTTGCGTGAAAATGATTCTTTAAAAAATCAAATTAAATCTAAAATGCGCGTCAACCACCTCAAGTTCTTGCGCAGCCGCAGATCTGAAAAGACGTCGGATATGTTGAGGATCAGGGAACGATGTTCCAATCATTTGATCCGGCTCTAACTTTGGAATAAATGGCAGTCTTACGCTCTATTAACTTGGCTGGGTTCCCCTGTGTTTCTATTTGTCTTTCATTTCAGTTCCCCGGTGGGCGTGGCGGTGGAGGTTCATCTGATCACTCTTCTCCATCAGGAGGTCTTATTTCTGCGGCCGCAGCTCTTAAAAGCTCAAGTTCAGATATCTTCTATGTCCGTCGCCAGGTCTTCTAATCCTTAACCATGTCGGCCAAATCCTTAACTGGTCTTGAGTCATTTTTTAATTTGTGGATTATTACTAAACTGTCGTCGCTTGGGTTTGTTGGAACAGGCGCTGTTTTTGCGGCACCATAATCTGTAAATGAGAAATAATCTAGCCAAATTGCCCACTCACCTTTCAGCGATGTCATCTGAAAGATTCTTCAGCTTTTCCATCTCTGTGACGAAGAAAGAAAAGCCTCTCTGTTCCACTGATCTGACGAGAAATGCGCACCATTTCCACGTTTTAGAAATAGAAGACAGTTGGAAATGAACGACTTACCTTTGCGCACCTCTCAGTCTCTTTTGGAGTCCTGGCTCATCATACCAGATTAAAATGTTTTTTTTTCCTTACATATCTGTATCAATGTTCTCCAGTCAAATTCCCGTTTGTGTTTTCAAAAATACAATTCTGAATTATTAAGAAAAATCTAACCATATACCATGTTTTTTCATAGTGCGTCAAAAGCATATGCCAAATTAAACAAATTTAAACCTGTACAACTCAGACTGTTTGAAAAAGGTTTGGATGAGTAGACAATCAATGTAGGAACTCAAATGCTTCCAACTTTCTGTGTGGCTGAGCCGTCATATGGTGTGTCTGGTTTAGTGATAGCTGGGATGAGCTCCACCCCCACCACACATCACTGAGTTGGATTCAGCATATAAAAAAAGGGATAGTTGGATAAACATTTTCAAATTATTTATCCTTCAAATGAGATACTTAAATAAACAAATATTTGACCTCATATCTGAATTTACAAAAGTGTACTTAAGTCTATGCAGTCGTTTAAGAGTCCCCATTCGCTATAATATTGGAGAGGCCATTTTTAAATAATTACAGATCTTCATTGTCGTAATTTACATGATTAGATGAGGACGAAATTGAAACATAACCAAGATCCATTGTGATACATCATAATCAAAGAGCAAACTGAAGGAGGCTTCTCCTTGTAGATGGTGTTTCAGGACCTAACAACTTACAGTAGTTTATATCCCCATTCATGTAGGTGTTTAAAAGTGAACAGAAGATGGAAGACTAAAGAGGACTACTACTGCACAGGAGAAAGAGAGAGGGTGGGGAAGGCAGAGTCACAGAGGGGCCGGACTGGGCTTCTTGTCTGCCGGACTGAGCTGTACACTCAGCCTCCCCCTGCTCCCACCATTTTTGGAAACAGGAAGAATAGTCAGGGGAGGAGTAGGAAATAGATTAATAAACCAACCTATAGCTTTTGTTTTGTTGGATTCCTTGGAGTTGGAGAGTTTGGATGATGACCTCTTTGTTCCGTTGCAACGCAAGCTTAATTTTTTTGTACCCTTGCCTCATTGGGTGCTTTGGTAATTCATTACAAGACACCCTAAACTGGGTAAAGTATATTACAGGCTGAATGGACCTGGGCATGTGTCACCTGGTGACTGGTGTAGTCTCTGGCAGCCTATACTATCCCTCTGTTTCAGCCACAGCCAGTGGCCAGTGCTACGTCATGCTGATACCCATCTCTTTTAGCTGCCTTGTGGTGGAGGCCACAAATCCATTGCCGGACACACTCTCACCTTCTAACCGTGATGATCTGCCTCTGCTGCCAGATTAGGGAACTACAGCTTGGCGGTAGAAATACAGTGGTTGGAGTTAGACCAATGAACCACATCTGGATGCTGGTTGGTGTTCGTGGATTCAGATTGGAAGGTGAGCTTTTCTTACCAGTTAGCACAGACTTTCCAGACTCTTGCTGAATATAGACCTGTAAAGGAGGAAAAGAGCTTAGTCTGTTCTTTCTTTCCTTTTTCGATGAAAGATGTTGTCTGTGGGTGGTTGTTCAGAGGAATGGCATCGGTTGATATTATTCTTTTATCCTCAAGTGTTGCAGCCAAGCAATTTAGAACTTGATTGAAGGTGGCAAGTGTATCCACGTATTGGTAAGCTTGCTTTGCAGCCCACCAGGTTGTGTTGCTGTGGCTACACAGAATGGACACACTGGAAACTCTCCAAACCAAAAGTTAGAGACTGGTTGGAGATGGCAAAATATTGTAACTGTCTCAAAAGGTCATTTAGTTTGCTCTTACATTGCTCTAGCCTGTCCAGCATAATCTAGAATCCTTGGTAGAATTCCAAAACTCCTGTGTCACATTTGATTGCATCCTGGTGTTCCTCCACCAACAGGTGCTGGTATCCCTTCTGTGTAGCTTTTTTCTAATATACGGGCGCTTTACCCAACCCAGGACTCCTCTGCCATGTTGGACATAACCCACAGTGTCTCCATTGCTTCCTCTAGAAGTGTAGCAGAGTTACATTTCTTACATGTGTCTGTGTAGCAATTCTTACAGATATTGGATTCTAAGTGTTGAATGTCATATCTTGTCTTTCTTAGGCATGTTTGTACTCCTCCACAGGCTTGATACTGGTGAGAAAAAGCCTCTTTTACCATACACACTGCTAAGGCATCTTGGTAAACCAAGCCCCTTCTGACCTGTGTGCACGCCGGTGTCTCCATTGTTTTGCCATGGGATACCTATGATCTTTTACATGGTGAGCAGCCACATTAGGAAGGGAAGCAGACCAAATTCAAAGGACAACACGTTCATCTTCCCAGGTAGAGCAATGCAGTTAATACTTTTAAACCGATCAGTGGTATCATGCCTACATTTTAATTTGTGTTTGGGGATCTGTAGTGTGCCAGCTTTGCTAGTCTTTTTAAAGGCTTCTCCATGGGACGTCACCAATGGCGAATCTCTGGTTTGTAAACAGCTTTCGATGATTGAGTTTCTGTCTATGTCATTCTTTTGAGGAACATCCTTTTTAATGAGGACCTCAGTAGTATTGGAAGCTAAGATAGTATTTTCCTAGGTGTCAGCTGTGTTCTATCAACTAACCCAAAAAGTAATTTCACTATTAAAACTAGGTGTTTTGATCCATAACAATGAGGTATGGTGCTTATCTTGTATAGGTAGTGTTTAGAAAGGAAAAAAGAATAGGATAGAAGAAAGAAACAGTCGTAAAGAGGATAGGGAGAGGGTGTAAAAGGCTAAGTCAGACAACCCTAATAAGTCAGACGTCTAGACCAACCATATACTAAAAGGCTTCGTGACCTGAAACAATTCCTCCCAATTGACATTTCCACTGATTTACTTTAGGATTATTTGTACTTTTATAAGTCCTTCAGTCCAACTTGTTAACCTCATAACAGTATGATGAAACGTTTCTGAGATGTCTCAAAGCACTTTTATACATTTATAGTGATAACAATATTGACATTGTTAGCATAGATTTATACTTAGATTTGTTAATATCTAAACAAATCAAACCCTTGGCAATAATGGGGTTTATAAAAGTTGTTTTGTTTTTGTAAAACAATAATAACAGACTCTAACTTTAATCAACATTAAATGATCCCATAATTTTTTGCATTGTATAAAAATATTATAAACGTGTTTTGCCAAACCAGAATATTCTAACGAGGTGTTCAGGAAGTTGATTTAAATTCTATCTCTGAAAAAAAGCTGAATGTACTTCCAAGTTTTAAAATTAAAAAATGCTTGCCAGTAGAATTTGACGTTATGTTGTCTTGGAGAGGTGTTTAACCTATTGTGCATGTATTCAATTTTACCCTCACATTGTTAAACTCGAGAAATATTTTTCACCACGTCTTAGCTTTTCTGTTTTGAATCATGTTCCTAGCATTTAATAGTAATTGAATATATAATGACATATTAAATGACTGATTGTTTTCAACATTTATAGTTTCTTTTCCTTATTATGTTCCATGAAAATTCCAATTTTAAGATAAAGAGTTTAAGATAAAAAGTTAAGGTTTAATTTTTTTCTCAGAAAAAGTGAGAAGAAAGATGAACATGTATGTGTCCAAGTGAATAAACAGGAATTGTGATGATTATGCACTTTAATTTCCTATTGAAATAGGCAAGATAACAGGATTGGATCAGGGTAAATTTAGATATGGGACATATTTTGTTTTGTTAAAATAATTAGTATAGTTTAATGTAAGAATACGTTTTAGTATGATTTACACAAAGTCAAGATGAGATTCCACAAAGTAAATTAATTAGTAATACCTTTTTAAGTGATGGAAAACTGTATGTGTGTGTTGGCATTTTAAGAAGATAAAAGTTGTGCATAGTTACAATGGTCGAGTTTAGGAGGAAAGGTCCTAAAAAGGAGAAGTGAGAGTAATTTAACATGAAATAGTCAAAGAGTAATCCTCTCCAGATACAACATGACCTTTGTCCCTTGACCTATGTGGCTTTACGTGTGTGGGAATTATTTTTTCATGTATGATGTTTTGTTTCTTTTTTTATCGAATCAATTAAAAGTGAAAGGAGGGTATGAATGGAAGAGGATGATGGAATCTAATAATGTCTTCAGTAGCAGTCGCTCTAGTTTTGATACCATCTGTATTTATAGAAATGTGTCCCATTCATAAGAATCAAAATTAGAAAAAAAAAAACTGGAATGAATATTTGGAGGGTTTTGTATTTTAGTACCATATTGAAAATGCTAATATCTCCAGCCCAATTTTAGAAGTTTGATTTATGCAAAAGTTTCTGTTGCAGATGTTTGCTACCAGTTGTTCAGGCAAACCTTAGTCGGCTGAAAATGTGGCTTTTATTTGGAATGTCACAAAAAATAAGTTGTTTTTTTTTTTCTCCACCAAGCGTACGTGTGTAAGATTTATATGTAGGTGGATTTATAACAACAACTAAACAACATTAATTGACCGCTGGTTTCGCATTGCACTATAACAACATGAGGTATGTGTCGGATGTTCAGGATGAATGTATAAATATGTGTTGCCGCTTTACTGAAAAGCGAACGTAGCCACGACACTGCTACTGATGATGTTGACCCAAAATTAGTCTCTGGAGGAGGATGATAATGATGATGATGAAGGGGTTGGTGTTTATTTTGTCCCATTCAGACCGGCGGGCACTGGGTGTCGTAGACTGGTGGCATTCCATTCCAGAGAGCCTCATTTAAGCCTGATGGAGATGATTGATGGCCTCTTGAGCTCCAGAGCCTCTGCACTTCATCAGCAGGAGCAGTCCCCTTCGCTGACACAACGACGCACACACACACGTCGAAACCTACAGCACAGCTTTTCATTCACCTTATTTGAATCCTGATGCTACCTTTACAACAATCCCTTGCAAAAAAAAATTCATTCCCGGCGCTTTTATCACACTGTGGATCAACATGAGCAGGACATCGTTGTCCATGATTTCCAGGAAGTCTGTAGGTCTTAATAATATTTCTATGTCACATCCCATTTCTATGTCACACCATTGTTAAAAGTATTACCGGTATATGGAATAAGGCATTTTAAAGCTATTAAAATCAAACAACAAAACAAAAAAATCAACTAAAAACCTAACATGCACATGTGGATATCACTTGAGTAGGCACTCTATTTAGAAGAGATAAATTCTTTGCTCCAGTCGAGGTTGATGCAAGTATGAAAGACTTCAAAAACAATGGGGATAAGTGATACATTTTTGCATGAAGGACTTGTTCTTGATGCTCCATCTGGTCTTGTCTATGGGATACTTTGATGCATGAGGGGATTAAGCTGCAAATTAAGGTAGTATAAAAGAAAGCATAATTAAAATGGAATACACAGCCACATGAAGCAATGACTGGCATCAAATACTTGAAGAAAAAAGAGAGGATTGGTGCAGCAAAAATGGAGGGCATAACAACCCATAAACAACTGCAGAGAGAAAAAAACAAAACAACTAAATCTGTATTAACTAGACACAAAATAATATTCTTACACCCTCTTCTTTAACCCAATAATGCCATATGTATCCTATTTATACATGTGGTTATGGTTTTGCATTTTTGTTTTGTTTTTTGTCATTTTTCATCATTTAATGGTAAAAGCTTTTCTCAAAACCCTGTTGAACACAATCAGATATACTCGATAAAAGCCGGCAGAACACAACATCACAATAATTTTGACTTATAGCACAGTAATAAATTATGAATATTCAAAAATGATTTCTGTTTTTTTATATATATTTTAAAGGGCCTAATAAAGACTTCAAACAAACAAACAAAAAAAAAAAGAATTTGTATATTTTTTATACAATGCAGGACTTCTGACTATGAACTGTAACAAACTGATTCCAATGCTCTCTATTTAAGATTTTTTTCAGTTAACTGTTTCTTTTGCAGAATTCCTCCCTTCTTTAAAAGATGTATAACAGTACGCAGTTTAACTGATAAAAAGTAAAATATACATGATTAAGTGGGGTGTTTCAGTTCTGCAAAAACACATACAGACACTTAATCAGAACCATAAGTCACATTAGCCCAATGAAATAGTTTCCTTTAGTTTAAAAAAAATAAATTATTATTACAAGGAAGTTAAGAATGGCTTCATGTTTAGAACTGTAACAAAAAAGATAAGCACTAAAAGACTTCACCATGCTCTACGTTTTATCTTGAATGAATAATGTTAAAGTCACACTGAAAAATGATCTGCACAGTGTATGCATGCATTTGAAGTGATATTACAAGGTATTATATTAGCTATAATTTCATTTACAAACTACACTGGTTTTGTGACCTGACACGAAACCAGTTGCTGAGGGTCAATAACTGTCCATGAATTCCGGAGGACCAAAAATAAAATGAAAAAAATTCAAACAAAATACTACAAAGAAACAAAATGTTCAGTGGCATGATGTGAAATTTGCGCGTTGATTGCAGTATTAACCCTGCCTACATTAAAAAAATGGTAATGAACTGAATCTCATTATTTGTAACATTCAACAAATCAAGTCTTGGACCTTTCTGTCATACTCAGCAGGTACTTTCCAATTCTTTAACCTTATAAAATTTTAAATAAATTATAGGTAAGTTATTTTCATACATTTAACCAAACCATATTATTTAATTGTTAAAGAAGTAGTAGACCAAGTTAATATAATGCAGTTGAAAAAATTGATTAAAAACAGTTGTTAAGTTGGTTTTTAATGCGAGTCCATTGTTTTCAATTCGTACAACTATCTCTTTCTCTCCTCTAAAATAATTTTGGGTTCTAATTAAAAGTCTTTTTTTAAAACATGTGATTATAAACAGGAAATAATTGCAATGTCTTACGATAACTGAATCAAATTGTATGTCAAAATACAAACAAGAAGAGGGGACTAGTGCTTGCACAACAACATATAAAGTGCAAAAAATAAGAGCAAAAATCTCTTACTTGCTCATCAGTTTTTAGTTTTCAATTTGCACGTGACCTTTCTGAGGGGCTTTTGTTCAGAGTTCCTGCTCCCAGCAGAGCACTATCCTGTCATCGCTCATGTCAGATGTTGTACAACACTTTGCAGCAGCTGCCATGCAGCACAAGTGGAAATGCCTTCAGAAATGAGTCTTCATAAGTTCAGAGGAAAAAGAATGACAACAACACCGTTAGATCACATTTTCCATCCGTCTCCATGTGACTACCTATTCGAAGATTTACCACTGTTAGTGAAGTTTCAAGACAATAAAGAGTTGTTAGGTTATATTTTCTTCAAAGGCAGGAAGGAAGCAGGAAATTAAAAGAGGGGAGAACTATGTGCTGTCTGAATAAAAAAAAGGCCTCGAAACACAGTTGAGAAGGAAACATTATCTGTTTATGTTGGATCACAGATTCTTTTCAAACGTGTATTATTCTTTTTAAAAATGCTCTTAAATTAACCAAAAAATGAATAGCAAAAAAGCAAACAAAAAAAGTACTCTGACTTCATCACTTTGACATATCCCACAGGCCAAAGGCTTTTTTGACATTTAGTTTGTCAAACTGTAAAGGGGATCCGCTGTTGGCCTAAGCAAAGCCTAACAGTAATCTCTGTTAATTCAACCAGCATGGCCCATCGACTTTATTCAAGTGATATTCTAGCTAAAATAAACACAAATCTGTAACACCTTTGTATTGATAGGACATCTGCAGGGGATAAAAACCAAAAAAACATAAAGCTAAAAAGTCCTTTGATTCTCTGTTTATGATGCAGTGTGCTCATGAATGTTAATAAAAAATGCCCACAATAAATGGAAATTGTAATTCCAAGCATATTACGCGTTCACAATCTCTCTGTTTAACCTGTAAATGAAAAAAATTACCAATGTCTGAATTTTTTTAAAACGGAGGCGATATCTGGAGTTTGAGGGGTACTGGTTGGTCCACTTACAATGACAGGGACAACTGAGGGGGTGAAGAGACTTTATGCAGTATGAAGGCTCCAAGTTTTAATTTCAGTTTATTTTGGGTTTGTAGAACTAGTTAAACAGAAAAATTACTTGAGTACCCCAGGTTCTCTCACCATGATACAAACTATAATAAATACCTAGTAAGTCCAAGATACGTTTTAGGTTCCTTCATTAGCATCGGGATCTTCATAACAGATATCCATGTCCCACATGTCCCACAGCAGCATAAAGCAGCGTAAAGCGGAGTTTTCAACCATCACCCAGTCACAAAAACTCACCTGGAGAGTATGCAGGTGATCTTACAATCACTACCGACACCACGTGATCCACAGCTACCACCTATCCACCACAACAAATTCAATATAATGTAAAGTCCATCTGCTGCCAATGAATGGAAATCAATAGAATGATGGGCCACACTAGTTGAACCCTAATGGAGGTTAATGGCTGTTTAATGGCATCCCCGACCCTGAATGGATGATTTAAGACCTTAGTTATTCTATTGGAGAAACCCTAAAAAGACAACATCTCACACACTCTTGTATGCAGCGTGGCTTTAGCCCAAGCAATTCCCCTGCCGTTGAGCAAGCTCATTACATAAGAAATCTTCGAGTGGTTTAAGTCATAAATAAGTGGTTTCATCATCTCCATAATTAGCAAGTAATGAAGCAGAAAAAAGGCAGAAACTGAGGGCTGATTCAGACAGAGTAACTCCAGAAGCAGCAAAGAAATAAGGGAGACTAGGGCATAACCATGATTTGTTGGCTGGGATTATTGTGTTTGTGTGGATCAGTTTTGTCAAATAGACCAAAGAGAGTAACTAAAATTGCAACTGTTTTGTGAATGTTACCTGGATGGGTTTCCATATCTGTGGGTCATTCTAACACAAGATGTAATCGGACTGCTCTTTCCAGGAGACAGTAGAATGCGTTCTGAGTTAAACATTTTTTTGTGTTTTTTTGCAAAAAATGCCAGATGCAAGCTTTGTGAAATATTGTGGCTTCAGTAACCTGATTCCAGGGTTTGACAGCGGGCAGAATGACAGGTGGGCGGGCAGAGTTTGATGGTAGGCAGGCAACCAAGATAGAGAACTGAAATGTCAGAAAAAGGTAGGCAATTCTACAGATGAATGTAACAGTCCGCTAATGAATGGGGAACAGATTGCTGAATACTTCCGCAGGGTTTGGGATCAAACGGGAGCTGATTTGGTTTTTAGTCCACTGGCAAATAGTAATATTTAGGAAAAAAATACATACAAAGTATATAGAAAAACTAAGAATCCACTGTCAGATATCGGTGACACAATGACCAGAACGTCTCCTTTGAAATAGTACAATACAATTCATTAAAGTTAGCAAAATAATTTAATTAGTTGTACTTTCCTTAAACCACTGTGTACTGAAAACTAATCCTATGCTACAAAAATCAAGATGACAAATAAAATGGAGAAATATCTGTCGGTATGCGTGGTATGCGTCTTAGAGAAGAGAGGAAAACACTGAGACAAAATGGCAGCCATGATCATGTGATGCAACAGTGAGGGAATGTGTACCCCATGTGTTACCTGGATATCTCTGGTTTCTTTATCTGTGCGGGCACATTTGCCTGCATATGACAGCAAAAATATTATGCCACAAAAAAACAAAACAAAAAAAAAAAGCATGCAGGCCAGGATATTCAAATACCGTTCTGGGTGTCCAGTTGTGGTTAAGAAAGACTACAAATGTTAGTGTGTGACTTATGTTTGAAGGAACCTTGGAAAACAACAGAGGTTAGTTAGTATACAAAATCACAGCTGACATAAAATGACTCCAATTACTCTCACTTTCTTATCTTTATCACCTTTAAATCTCAGAAAAGCCGTTGCAACACAAGAATTGGAATCTATGATTAGCTTAGGGGCCCAGATGCTAGTATGGATGCCCTGGGCTTTTTACCACAGTATTTGAGGTGAAAAGTGCTGGAACCAGTCACGTGTCCAATCAAGGACCAGTCTTTGGTGTCAATAAAAAGGACTCAGGTTGCTTTTTCTGATCTTGTCGTGTCAGTCCTCGAGCTTACCCCGGGTCATCTCCCAGTCCACTTGCCTTGACGGGGCTAAAACGGAGAAACAGAGGAACGTAAGGACCAAATGTAGACCGTGCCGATCTTGTAGGCTGCGAGGGCAAAGCAGGCAGAGGTTTTGTTGTCTCACAGGAGAAGGAGATGGGAGCCAGGCTGAGAGAGAGGATGACCTTTGTGCTCAAGGGTCGAGCAGGAAAGAGGGATATCATAGTTTCCAAGAGGGTTTTACTGAGCGGCTTTGTGAAAGGGAAAGCACTGGCTTTCAGAGTAAAGTTCTCTCCTCTCCACAGGTGATTGGCTTCAGTTGGGGGAGTCCAAACGCTACAGCCTGCCTGAATGCAAGTGCGCCGTGACTCAGAAGAGGGTCAGAGCGGGAAATTGCTGGATCCAGCGATTTTTAGCTGAAACCTAGCTAATGTGGAGTTCAGTTCAGGAGGACAATATCCAGCAATGCATAACTTCTCTCATTATTCTGTCATTCTCTTATTAAATGTTTAGTTCATGTCTAGTTATTTATATCATGCCTGGACAAATATAATATCTGAATATTGCCAGTTTTGTGGCTAATAATCTCACAGTTAAAGGTCTCAAAAATGTGAAACGGTAACAGTCTTCATTGCTTTTTGTTTTGTGTCAGGAAACATTCAGGCAATTTGTAAATGAAGTGATGTTCACCATGCACATTTCCTATTATTTGTCTCCATGCCTCTCTTTCAATGTGATATCGGTGTTAGAATTATAGGTTGCCTTAAACCCTATTAAATTACAGTTAAAAAATGTACATCAGACCATATAATCAGTATGCAGTTGGGTGCTACTAGCAGGAGCAAAAATTGTGATATTTAAGTCATGTTGACAGGCCTGAGATTTTCATCACTGGTTATTTTCTAAGAATCACATTTTACATGTGAATCACTGTTACAGTGTGAGTGTAGGCTCAAAAAGCATGTTTTAGAATGAGTTTTTCTTTCCATCATTTTATTTGACAGCACTTACATTAACTGATTTTCTTCAGTAGGTTTTAGACCTTTTTTCCTCCCTGGAGCCTCTGCAGAGCAACCAAGATGACCTGTGCAGAACAGCCTGGATTTGCAGATCGCATAGGCGCTCGCACCATTTCCAGGACAAAACACAGTGACTGAGGATGCTGTCCGTGGAAGATTAATCAAGCGGTGAGTTTCAGCGTACGCAACCCTTCAAGAATTCGAACCACGCTCAGGACTCACATTAATTCTAAATTTTGCAATCAGTGAATGCAACATATTTTCTATTTTATTTTATGATGAAGTAATTAAGAATAAATAAAGACGTTTCTCTACAACTTTTTCACAATAACAAAACTGGTCATAAACTGAGTAAGAATAAGTATATTTTTAACCATTCCATTTTTGCTTCTTTCAGCAATAACAGCTGGGAAAGACTCCAGAACCCCGCAAGCTTGATTTGGATTTATCAGGTTTAAATGATAGATTTATGGATGGACGGGGAAAAAAACTTAAAGTTTAATTTCTTAATTTATTCAACTTAAATTTGTGAATATTCTCAAAAATGTACATTTTGTAACACTGCTACAAAAATAAAGACACACAATTCTATCTTAATAGTTTTTCAATCACTAGTACTTGAAATTTGCTTATATCTTATACATTTTCAGAAAAACTAAGCTTAATTCTCATGAGTATATGTAATTCTGATCATACAACGAGAAACAAAAACCTTGATGATGAAAAAACAATAATCTAAATAAAATATGTAGGACCTGTATGTTCTCTTTGATTGGGTTAATCTTCGTATTAATAATAATGACAATAATAATTCATAATAGAATGGGTAATAGAACATAAAGTAACACAACAGCTTTGATGTCTAAACATATATATCTAAAACACCACAACCACCAATAGCCCTGGTTAGAAACCAGTTATCAGTACAACATTGCATGAGATTTTTTAAGAGCAATTAATAAAGATCCTGTTTATTTCAAGTCACTTTCTATTTCTATACATCAAATTCGTTGTATGTTACCAATTGTTTATTTTTTCTGTGAACTGAATTTTTTGGTTACTTTTTCCTTGTTGCCAGTGAGGATTTCAGTGTGTGTGTACGGGATTTCCTTTCGGCCTTGGATACAAATTCAATCTGGGACAGACTGACAAAAAACAGGCTGCGCCATAGTTCTTCCTCTTAACTAATCAATTCCTGATATTGCACCCACACACACACACACACACACAGAGCACACACACCCACAAATGCGAATGCCAATCTTGGCCGAGTGGAGTTTTCTTTATGGATCAGATGTTGGTGCTTCTACAGCAAAAATGTTGATGGTAAACAAACAAAAAAAGTATGTTATCTGTAAAGGACATTAATTAGTTGCCTTATTTTAAAAAATATTTCATTCAAATGAATTATTTTTCACTGATAAATGAAGTATACAGTCACAGGCAAAAGTTTTGAAATACTTATTATAATACATTTTGAATTAATTGATTTGTCCAATCTCTTGCCTGATTGCATATGATAAGTTAAGGGGATAGTTATTTTTAAGAAAGCATTTAAGGGCATTTGACGTTTTTGGGGGAGAATAAAATTGTAGAATGAAGCAACATCATTGTTGCCATGTTGATTACAAAAGAAGCTACCGGATACTTAATTTAATCATAGTGCAAAATTCTATATGACCAGCAGGGGACAGAGTCTTCCAAGGTTCAACATAGTCCAAAAAACTCTTGATAATGCAGGGAAATGCATTTTAAATATTTTTTCTCAACCAAAAAGGAAAATATGCTGTTACAGTATTTTCTAAGGATACCATTACAAGATGGAGTTTGAGTGTCTTTCATTTTTGCAACAAAGCTGAAGAAGCCTTGAACTGATTATACATTGTTGTTTCAAATCAATGTCACGAAGAGGGAGGTCAGACTGATTCCTCATGTTAACAAACATGTGCATCATTCTTCTTTCAACAGTCCACTCAAACAGTCTGGTAATCAGGTACACCCCTCGGTATCAGCGTTTTTTTCCCACTTAAACCTCCTCTCCTTCTCCTTGGATCAAGACAAACCCCTGGTCACCTTAAAATCCAAAAAACGTACCTTATTTATAGTTCATATTTAAGAGAAGGTGATTTTTCTCTCTCTGCACAATGCCACAGTTGTCATCTAGGTCCTTGGATTCAATCTTTTTGCCTTGTACAAAATTTGCACCATTCGATGGATTCAAAGTATCCCTGCAGTTCATATTCAGCTTCAACTTTTTTTAACAGTTCCTAATATGACAATTCGCCAACAGTAGGTGTATCACTAAATGTGAGCCTTATGGTATCATTTTCCTGGAGGAGTGTGAGAAACTGTGGTCATGTTTACATTGACACACAGTACATGCCCCTTTAGATCATCTAAATAAATATTTTTGCATCTTTTAATTTTTGGTGGAGCAGATGATAAACTGTTAAAAGACTGCACGTGTCTTACATGGAGAGATGACCACGAAAGTGTTGGCGTAATGTGTTTGTTGGCTGACAAAAATTAACCATGACCTGAACCCTTGTAAAGGCAGTTTATATAAAAATTGCCAAAAACATAATGCAAACTCTTTATTGTTATCAAGCACTCTTATATCCCTACCTTTGATTATGAGGCTGCTCCTGATATCTTTGTTATCTCATACTTTCTAAGGCAAGAGAAACAGTTGAGTCTGAAACATTTTCCTGCATTCATTCATTCATTAATTCATTCACTGCCCATTAAGCCTATCCCAGCAGCCACTTGGCCAAACAGAGGTACACTGTGTACAGGTCAACAGTCCATTGTAGGGCCACTAATATACAAACAGTCACACACACTTGCATTCACATACACTCCTAAGAGCAATTTGGAGACTTCAGTTAACCTACCATAGATGTTTTTTGATGGTGGGAGGAAGCCGGAGTAGCCAGACAAACATGGGGAGAGCATGTAAATTCCACACAGAAAGGCCCCTGGTTCCCCAGAACCCTCTTTCTGTCATAATAAAAGACATAATGCTGCATTCTTGTTGTTCTTTCTTCATCCTTCTGCATTTTATAAGGTTGTGAAATTTCTTTTCGTCAGAGTATCCATCTAAAATCCATATCAAAGGCAGACCTTGTGGTCAAGGCCACACACCACCAACACTCTTTACTTTCTCTCCTCGAGTCAACTTAGAGTCACCAACTACAAATGTGCATGTTTTTTGGACAGTGGGAGGAAGCCAAAGACAACCCACAGTTGGACAACATGCAAACTTCCCACAGAAAGGTTTCCAAATAAGACAAACCAGGAACTGGTCACTGTGAGGAAACAGCGCTAACCAGCACATCGCCATGCAGCTGTCTTTTAGGAAATTAATCCCAGGCGGAGTCATGTAGAGGAAACAGCCACAAAAATGTGTCTGTTGATATAGTTTTTCATCAATTTATTGATTGGTTTTGTATAAAAAAAAAATTATTTCTTGCAAGAAATTAAAAAAGATTGTTTGATCAGTGCATGTGTATTAATCCCTAAATTTTCTAAAAAAAAAGAAAACAGTATCATTTCTGTGTGGTATTAATGATGTCTTATTACTATTGAAAAACAAATAACAAAAGCACCTTGTGTGTAAGTTAGTCTGTGTGTTTTATGGGCACATTTACTAGAGCTTCAAACCAAGACAGCTTAAATGTGAGTTTTATGTCGGGGGCCAGTGACTTTTTCAAAAGGTCTATGTTACGAAAAATACTCACTGCAAAACTTAATCTTGAATGCATAAAAAAAGAAAGAAAAGATTAAAGAGGTTTTTTAGTACCAGGACTACATTCCTGTTTGAAGTTACCTCACACAGACAGCACAAGCAAAAACACATGAGGCCACCACAGTGAGGCCACCACAGTGGCTTTATTAAATGGTTTATTACACATGGAAGTATACACACACGCACAC
>JABUIW010000212.1:1421757-1471113 GCA_013363375.1 Menidia beryllina
CTTTAAGCATTCTGCAATTTAACAAAACAAACTTTAAGACCCTAACACATTAGGGCATCTCTTTCTTTACCTTAATAACCTCATTTTGAGAACCAGGCCATGGCCACCCACGCACAATCCAGGTGCAAACCCAAGGCCCCGCATACCCGAGGACCCCCAGCGAAGGGCCCCACGAGTCCAGTCTGGATGCGGCAGAGCAGTTAATGGAGTAATCAGAAAGTGCTGAGAACTTATTTACGAGTGTGATTGTGTTAGTGAGAGATATGTGAGAGTTCGGGAGGAAAAGAAATATATCATCCGCATAAAAGCTTATCTTATCGTCAACGATTTTGGTTTGGATACCTTCAAGATCTTAACTTTGACTAATGGTAGCAGCCAGAGGTTGAATAAATAATGCGAAAAGAGAAGGGGAAAGTGAAAGGGAAGGTGAAGGGGAAGGTGGGCACCCCTGTATGGTGCCTCTCTGCAAAATTAAGTTTGATTATAAGTCTTGACAAATGCATTTAGACAACTATATGATATTTTCATCCAGTGTAAGAAGGACAAGCAAAACCCAAATTCCTTTGGAATGCAATTAGAAGTCAAAATTTTGTCAAATGTTTTTTCTGTGTCTAATGAAACAATTGTGGTTGCCAGGTTCAGATTGTTGATGGTAGAATAGTTGTTTCTTCCAGTGTTCTGGAATGGGCTTTTCTAAGATTTATTTCAATTTAATTTTATCACATTTTTTTAGGTCTGAATTTACTAGAGATATTGGGCGATAACTGGAATGCATTATAGGGTATTTTTTGTATTATATTTTATTATCATCTTTGAAGGTAGGTTAGTTATTTTTCTTAATGTATGATTTTATATTATGAAATGTCAGTTTAAGTATCCTCCAAAAATCTTTATACAGCTCAACAGGGAAGACATCCACCTGATTCTGGGGATTTGTTACTAAACAAATGTTGAGACGCTTAATGGAGTTTGTCTGCTGAAAGAGCGTAATAAAACGCTGTGGCCGGTTCATGCTGTAATTTAGGGTGATTGATATTCCAAAGAAATTAATCAATGGTTATATCTGACTGATTATTGTCTGATGAGTATATGTCTGTAGAAATTCATAAAAATGTTGATTAAATCACGATCATTAGTAGTAGACCTAATGAGTCTTTTAACTGTAACACATGGTTCCTTGTCTTTCATTTAATTCAGTGTCAGTTTAGTTGTTCGTATTTTCCTCAGTATGTCTTTTTCTTGGAAAGTACCATAAGTACCTTGTAACAGCTTTATTCTAAGTTTTTAATTCCAATACTTGAATATTTCTTTTTTTTTAAAGAAAAATAAATTATTTTGCCTCACATTACTGATTTTCCTGATTCCAAAGTTGCATGCTGACATTCTTGGCAAGTCATTATTTCCTAAAATACATAGACCATTCCTTTTAAAGAAACAAATGAGCTCAGGGTCTTTAAGTAATGATGTTCAGAAAGAAATAGCTAATTACTATCCCCTGATTATTAACTATTTTGTTCTTTCTAGGGAACAGAGTCTGGAGCTACCACCTTTGTATAAAAAAAGTTTTTTTTCTGACAGTAACTCCGCTCATGACAAACTACCCACTCATTTAACCAATTACACATTTCCTATTGATAGAAGCATTATTGTAAATTTATCCTAAATGTACTTGATTGCTAATTTCTCTTCTTGTATAGCTTAATGCATAGATATGAAGGTAATATAAATAAAAATAATCTCCCCTGTCTTAACGCGCCATCTTCAGGGGCACTGTGGAAAACACGAAAGTGATCCACTTGTAATACTTTGAAATTGGCAACATTAAAAAACTTGGACCTTCAACAGTAAAGAGACCTGAGATGATCATAGCAATTCCCTGAATAGGACATCTGACTGGACTATATACTAGCATTTTATGCTGTACTGCATAAATACTGCACCAATAACTCTATTGCTTTTAATTCATGTTGCCTTGTTTATTTGTTTTAATGCAAATGCTCTGGCAAACCAACATATTCGTTAGAAAAGTTATTTCAGTTTGATTGATTTAATATATATGGGAAGTTGCAATTGCTCCTTTATTAAAGTGATTGAGATAGGTGCTGTTTTTATCTATGAAAACAAAGACAAAAATTTGAAAAAAGACTTGTGTTCTTGTTTAGATTTTATTATTTATTTCTGTGTCGTCACTGTTGAAGTGCTTGAAACATAAAAACCAAGAGAGAGACAGACAGCTGGGCTGAAACATCTGTCAGAGTGCATCTATGACTTCAAGGTTTGGTTTATGAGCCATAGCTCATCCACATGCAGCACATATATAGAGAGGATACATCAATTACATCCTAACCAGATTTAGTTACTGTTTGGTCAGAAACCCAGCAGAAACACAGCAGTATTGCCAGGAGGCAAATCATAATTCAACAAACACTCATGTATCTAATGAAAAACGCACAAAACGCACACACATGCAAACACTCCACACACACAGAAAAGCCTGTGGTACAGAGTAAATGAATTAACAATGGTACAGAACCTTGTCTGGACATTGTCACTGAAGCATCTGGTTAGGAGTGTTTCTCTGCTGATATCTCTCTAAGTCTTTCAATAATTTGTCTTTTCAGGACTGTATTCTAGATGCTTAATGTTTAAAAATAAGCAGAAAATGTAAAGCTCAATGGATTGAAAAATTATAATCTGAGAAAAATACATTAATGTAGAATAGTATGACTGTTAAATAATGATGATTTAACAAAAATTACATTGAGAAAAGTATACTAAGTCCTTTCTTACTGCTTCAGTAATGTTAGAACAGAAGTAGCAACCAGCTGCCAATCAGATGCACTTGATTCACTGGAAAGCAAGAGTTGCTGCCTCTGTAAGAGCAAATGTTTTGGCCTTGAGCATTCAGGTGCATGTTAACACAATACTTCAGAGAAATACAATTGCAATGATTTTAAACAGCCTGTTACTGTACATTATTTTGGGAAGGATTCCTCCTCTAAAGTGTACAGGCTTCAATTGGCAAATTCTAAAGGTTTTAAAAGGCCCATGCCAATGTCTATTTTTGTCTGTTTCCTCATGGAACAAACCTTGATGCAGCACAGTTTACATTTGCAAAGATAAGTGTGACCTATCCACACAATAAAATTAGAGATACAAATTTATCAGTCATTTTGTATCAATCCAAACTACAAAATAGAAAATAAAATTCCCTTCTCGGTCTAAGTATATTCCGCTTCTCAGTCAGCTGGTACTGAACAGAAGCATATATGTGCAGTACTTTTATTTTATTGAGGTGTCAGATACACCAGTGTTAATGTTCAGCTTACTGTATGAGACCGGACATGGGCCCTTTTCTTATCAGTAAGAATTTCAAAAGGATGGCATTTAGGATGAAAACATGTTCTGTGTCTGGATGAAGATATCTACCTGTCAGTGGGGAAGAACTGCTTATGATTTAAAGAAGAACCTCTGAGGCTTATCATCAGCTTTCATCACAGCGAGTGCTTCTGTTCTATGTGAAATCGGTTAACATGTTCCTCGTCATATGGTGAGGGAAAAGCACAAATGTAAAGTTGATATATTTTTGCAAGATCATTAATACATCTCCACAATAAGGAGAGTCATTTCTGTGTATATGAAAGATAATCCTTTTACGAATTACATTACTCAATCAAGTTATTAATCTTCAAAAGACGACAGATCATGTAATTAAGTATGTAATAAGATGTGGGCAAACACAATCAAAAGAAAGAAATGCTGTGCACAAATATGTGTGTGTGTGTGTGTGTGTGTGTGTGTGTGTATATAGACGAATAAATACATGGTATTAGAGAAAGAAAACGGATATGTGTCCAAAACGTCATTATCATTTGGGAATGTTCAAGAGATACAACCACAAAACCAGAAAGAAAAAGCCACAAATTTTAGATCTCCCTATCTCAATGAGGGAGTCTATAGATTTATCAATGTGCAGAAATTGTGGAAAGTCTGCATCAGTACTCTACCTTCCTCCCAGTGTCCAAAAACATACACGTTTTACTAACTGGAGACTGTAAATTGACCTTAGGAGGGAGTTTGGGGGTGAATGGTTGTTTGTCTCTGTGTGGCCCTGTTCTGGACTAGTGACCTGTGTCAGCTGGGATAGACTCCAGCCTCCCCATGACCCTATTGGACTAAGTGGGTAATAAAAAAGGGATGTATGGATCAGTACTTGGTTTTATCTAAACGGAAAATTAAATGCTCTATGAATAAAGACATATTATTTGTGTTTTGGTGCCCTTGAATGAATTTTATTTAAAATTCTTTAAAAACTTATATTCACAAATAAAGCTTTACTAAAAACTTTCTGTGTTGGCATTAGTATTGACTAAATGTCCTTTGCCTCTACCATGTATTGATCATTGTCAATTAACTCAAATAATCAGTTACCCTACAAGGAATATGGATGATGAATTAAGGTATGAATTAATTAGTGTCAACTGCAGTCACTCAATCAGTTCCTCACAGTATTTTTATTTGGTTCAGATCTTTGCTCTTGCAACCCTTTAAAAATTTTTCATCTTTTCTTTTTTGTCCATTTCAACACTTGGTTTTATTTTTGAATTTCAATTTTTGTTCTCTGAGTCTGGTTCATGCAGCCCAGCTGCAACCATTGATAATGTGGATAAATATTACATTGATTGACCCATGATGCTTTTCGGTCTTGTTCTCTCCACAACCACCAACAGTAACAGTACAATCTAAACAAGCACTGACCCAATGTCCCAGCTTTCTCAGAAGGATTTTCAATTGATTTAAAACTGAATGTACCATTTGCAGAATGAACAAAACTGTAGCTGGTGAGCTTTTGGAGGTAAACAATTTGGATGCCAAACTTCAGGTTTTCAAGAGGTTGGCTGCTTAGCATTTCTCGAGCTAAAACTAAAGAAAAGCAACCCCGCATCTGTTCTCACTAACTCAGAGACATCACACTATTTTCCTTTGAAGAGGGGGACACGGCAGGGATCTACCCTCTCACCGCTCCTCTTCCCATAAGCAATTGAGCCCCTGGCAATCAGTGTTAGGGAGCACGTCCTTGTTGTGGCAAAGTGGGCAAGAGGGTGGAAGAACCACAGAACCAGAGGCCGATGGTGAGGAGACTGACAACCATGAAGTGTACCCAGGGATATAAGCATGTGTAATCACTGGGTGTAGAGCAAACTTCACATTAATCAACCTACCAGAAGCCAAGCAAATTCTTGCATTTAGAAAACACACTCCAAAAAGCCACACTATTCCCCACACCAGGTGACCTTTTCAGACTGAATTGACAGAAAAATGAAAAAACTCAAGATAACCAAATAAAAATGGTGAGCACTGCCTCAATGTTTGATCCGATGAGTAAACGCCATTTAAGATGGTCTTGCTACCATGATTGTAGCATTATTTCAAATTTCCTGTTTTTTCCTAAATCTTTCCTCTAGCTCTTCTGGATTCCATTATCATGTGATTTTTTTGTGGGTACAAAACACATAGGATTGATAAAGGCCATCTCCAACAGTCAAAAGGCCTAGTTTTTGCACTGCTACTTGGATGTCAATGTCAGAGTTATGGCATACCGGCAATTTGGTTTTAAAAAAGGTGATTGTTTTATCCACCACGTTGGTCATTGAAAAAAGCTTAACCTACATTACTTTGCTCCATACCATCTTTTCTCATCCCCAAAGCCCCCTGTGGAACCAAAGTGTGTAAGTTCACAAACACCTTTGTACTCACTGCAATATGGCAGAACGATACCTTTTGCCATCCCTTTAGAAAGTTAATCTATATGAGTGTTCTTATTTTAGCTGACATATGCATTGATAGATACTTGGGCTCCTTTGAACAATTGCAGCCCAAATTTTCTCTTAAAAACTGAGCTTTTTAGATATTTACAGTGGAGCGACTCTTGATATGATTATTGCTAAGAGACGTATTGAAAATCCATTTCAGTCCCTGGAAATTAAACTTGGCTGAGGGATCTCATACATTTTCTACAAATGGAAAGAACGTTAAAACATCAGTGGTATCACTCTGAAATTTGCCAGTATTTCCAAACAAACGTTTGAGCATATAACAACCAATGATTCTCTCTTTACCCATCTTCCTGCATCTTCATCTAAACTACCTACCACAGTAAAACACAGAGATTAGTTCACTGAGGGTCCAAGGCCCTTGGATCTCAGCAGGAGCTGGTCCCAGCTTCAGTATTCATCTGCTTCCTTGAAGAGATCTCTGCTCTTTCATTGCTAGATATCTAGTTACCTTCCTGGTCGTCTTACAGAGATGTCTTTGCTCCTTAATCACTGCATGTGTAGTTGCTGCTACATGCCTCGCTATTTGCCAGCCCTAACCCTGAGAGGTTTATCCTCATATCTTTTTATTTCCCTATATTCTAAGACACTGTTGTGCTCATTTATTGCTATTGTATAGTGGATTCTATAATACAATTTCAAACATGATTAAAGTTTTCAAAAGTAAAACACAATTTGTATAAAAATGCCCATATACAGTCAACAGCATTTCAAACAACTCAATTTATTGTTGACCTACAGTCTAAAGGTGGATGCTGGGGGGGTGGGGGGCTGAAAGGCTGCAGCAACCATAAGGCCAGGAGCCTTGCAGACCTGCAGACTGATTAGAGGGGTGTTTTGTTAAGTTTGAGAGCAAGAGACAGATCACATGGAAGGAAAAACTCCCTCAAAAAAGCAAATATTTATCCTATTCAAAGGTTATATGATTTTATAGTTAAATAGTACATTGGAGTTGAAATTATGTAATACAATAAACAAAAATGGGAAAATATAATACACTATAATATGATCCAAAAATATAATTAGCTGATTAAATAATCAATTTATTATAGGTCTTGCATAACATTGATGTTGATGTCACAGTTAATTTCACAAATTAGTTTTTATACGTGTGCTTTATGTGTGCTTTTGTGCTGTATTTCTGTTCACACGAAGGGCATAAGATGCTATCTCGACAAGATTTTTCCATTCTGAGGTCACCGAAATGCACAGGATCTGTATGTTTGTGCATGTCAGAGTGGACACAGTGAGATCCATTGCCTGGTTCCCAGTGATGTAATGTGGAAGCACTGTGATACGAGTCTGTATAAGTTAATTGTTGTTTGAGTTTTTGTATTAAAATCGTCTCTGGTATGATCACTAACCATGCCCACCATCAATCTTTTTATTAGAAAAAAATATATTTGAGATAATAGTTAGGACTAGGGCATCAATTGAGGTTAGATTAAACTTAGCGCTAGGCATAAATTCATAATCGTTAGGGGTTAAGGGTTAAATAAAGGCTTATGTTATACAAAATGAATAGGAGTCCGGGGAATGACCTAACAAAGATAGCTGTGCAAGCTTTTATGTGTGTTTGTGTTTGACATAGAGGTGCCACGGTTATCATGGCAGCAGTCACAGGGTTTTGCTACACTAACAGGAATGTTTCCCATCAGACTTGACAAAGTCCAGCTGCCTCTCTTTTCTCACTCTCCTACTCGTTTACCCATACATACAAACTTGTTTTTCCATCTTTGTGATGGTTAACTAAAGAATAATACATTCTCTTACCTAAACCCTGCCTCTACCCTGGTGAATATCATAAATTATATTGGTTCTACATTTGATGCTATTGATAATGATTTTTTTATTAGAGACCTGAACTTGTCATTGGGGTTAAAGGAACAACATTAGGTTGGATCAGATCATACTTCTCTAATAGATACCCTTTTTGCACGTAAATTTCCAAGCACTTCAAAAATTAAGAATCAAATTAATTGTAGTCTAGTCACATTTCAATAATTCTAGCTCATTAAGTTTCCAATGCATTCAATGAATCCAGAGCCAATTGAAAAAAAGTCCTAGCTAAGGAACCCAGTAGATTGCACAGAATCTTCTCTTTGATCTAATCACCAGTCAAGAGCGTGCACAAGCGCACATTTTAAAGGTGATAATTCAAGGAAACAATGGACATTTTCATGGACCAATTTTCAAATATAACACTGGTGACTACAGAGCAGTCTGCAGACAGTGTTATAGTAGCAGCATCCTATAAGTAGCTAGTAGCAGCTTCATGTTATGTTGTGACTAATACAAAGTGAGTGCTTTGTTAATCATACCAACCTCCATCTTGGGTGAAAGAGGTGGACATACTAATAGGCTTTTTCTGTCAGGTCTTCGATATTGATCAGGAATAGTGGGTCACTTGCACTTGCAAGCAAAATGGTCAAGCTTGGATCACTCTGGAGGACCTTCACAGAATATTAAAAAAAAGATATTGGAGTTCACTCATATATAGCTTCAGAAGCATATTCTGGATTATGTCCTTTTGAAACAAAAATCTCATAGGGCACAAGTAAATATTTGATTCTGAATCAAATGAGCATGTGCACACTGACTGCCAATGCATCCAACTGTGAATTTTCTCCACAAAGCACTGCGTGGTTGTAAAAACCTCTACAGGCTATAGAAAACAATGAATGTGTGTGACTGGGTGAATGTAGCATGTTGTCTGAAAGTACACCCAGATATAAGAACAGCATGATTAAAGATCATATTGTCCCAAACTCAAGCATATACAGAATGCAATCGCCAGAATGTCAATCAGTTGTCTTAAAAGCGGTATACCATTCTCACCATTCACACTCATGGGTTGCTGTGTTGGGCTCAGGGTGGTGGGTCTTACACTTAGGCCAATGTGTACTTGGGGATACTGAAAACTTGAGGGCCCTTCAGAGGTGTGTGAGCTCTTCCTTGGAGGGTTTGGTGTAACTCTGGGCTCAGACTCAGTGGACTCATCACAAGGAGTGGGGGTGCTTATTTCCAAGAGGGTTCCTGGTCTTTTCCCACACACCCCTCCCCCTGCTCCTTGTATTTACAATACACTCACTCATATAGGATTCTGGAGGGTAAGTGCATAGGTGAGGTCCCCCAAATTGTGAGGTTGCGTGATCCTCAAGCTCTTGAAAACTCTGCTTTCGAAAAGCAAACTAAGATGGAACTACTTGCACTTTCTTTCAGCTCTCCCCTATTTTAAATGTAAGAATTTTTATTTATTACAATTACAATTTTATGTATTATAATTAAAATCTTTTTAATACCTAAAACTTGCTAAAAAAAAAAGAAGAAAAAACATTGCTGTCATCTATTGTCATAATTCAGTTTTGGATTAAGTCAGGACATTTTTTATCATGATCCATTCTTATAAAAGGATTTGAGTTGGTTTTAGCTTGATTTTTCAAAATTGCATGATTTTGGTATTGCAATTATTGTCATTTTGGTTTTGTTCCATTTTAGTAATCTTTCCTTTACATTAGGTGACTTTGGTGATTAATCTATTTTGGTTACTTTTTAAATTGCATTATCGTAGATCCTCTGGGCTTTTGGTTACTTTCACTGAGTGTGTCTGTCTTGTGCAACTCAGATAACCCTTATTTTGTGCCCTTATTTTTCTCCGGCCTAATGTTAAACAAACCAGAGCGCCTGTTGGTTAAACAAACTACTGTAAATTTTCTTATGGCTGAAATTCCCAGGGTGGCATGAAACACCTGTATGATTTTTCTCCATGCCTTCCCACCTCATGCCTCAATAGGGTTAGAGAAAGTAGACAGGAGTAGATCTAAAAAACACAAGTTTCAAAGTTTTAAATTGTGACCAGTTTAACTTTTATCCAATGATTCTTTGTCTAATAAAAAAAAAAAAATTACAATTCTGTTCCACTCTCATAAAGCCAAACTCCATTGTATCCTAAAGATCCCATAGATCCCATAGATCATACAAAAGTCTCCCAATAGAGTTCTTCGCTGTTTGAATGCAGGTTAACTTGTCATTCCCAGAATTTCTTAAAGTAAAATGGGAGACAGTTATCAGGTCCTACTTTCGTGGAACCAGCTGCCAGTATTTGTCCAGGAGTGTGATCCTTTTCTATAGATAAAATTGTGCTTAAAACCTTCAGTTTTGACAGAGCTTGTAGGTGGCTCAGGAGACTATGATTCTCGGGGACCTTTCATGATTTACTTTTCCTCTCTTTACTCTGCATGTACTGGTGATTTTTTTTCTGTCATCAGCTCATGTCTCTCTTCCTTTTTCTCCTCAGGTATCCCTGAGATGGTGTTATGATGATTTTTGTCGTCCGTCTTTACATAACCCTCAAATCCCAGCTGGTCGACACATCCGCGAACACCCAAATTTCCAACTTGGCCAAAAATATAAAGTTATTATTTATTATTTATCAGTGTGAAGTGGTAGTAGCAGCATTAAGGACTTGTCCTTGTTTGGGGCAGCTGGACTCTAAGAAAGAACTTTGGGACTGGAGTCCTTGAAATCAACATATGCAGCAAAAGGTAAAAGCATTTGAACTTTTAAGAATTCCTAATTGTGTGAAATAAAAAACAAGACTTTTAAGTGATGATAACTGTCTTATTCCAAGCTCCTTCCAAGTTGCTTATAATTATTATCATTACATCATAATTTTTTATCTATTTTGATTGTGAATGTCTCAGCATTGTCATTGCACTGAAAGTTGTTGTCTTTTGGACCTGCGTTTGCTCTAAAGGTCCAGAAACTGAAGTCGACCCATTACCATAATTATAAAACGGAAGGTAAAAACAGTAATAATATCGTCCAACTTATAGTATACTTTATTCTTGGGTTTATTCCAAGGTGCCAGAGGGAGCAGGTTTTCTGATTTTGATCCATTTATTCAGGAGTATGGTAGTTTTTGGTAGTAGAGGAAGTTTAGTCTGGCAGGTTTACTGAGGGGATCATGGAAGTTTGACTGCTCGCTCTACACGTGTTTTGTAGACTTGTAAAATGCTTACGACCGTGTTCCTCGAGGGATTTTGTGGGGTTGCTACAGAGTTGTGGAAAAGCTTTTCCTGAGTATTTCGTTCTAATTCAAAGCGGGACATTTTGTTCACGTTCCGAGTTGCACCAGTGCGGCTTCTAGTCAAGATCTTTTTGGGGGATTTTCATTAACAGGATCTTGAGGCATACTTGTGAGGAGGAGGCCATCTGGTTTTGAAACCATATAGTAGCATCTCTGTTCTTCTCAGATGATGAGGTTCTGTTGGTTTCTTCAAGCCAGGACCATCAGTGCAAAATGGAGTGGGTCGTATATGTGAAGTGTCCAGGGCTCTGAACCCGCAAACAGGGGGGATTACTGTCTCAAGATTAAGGATAACTTCCTGTCTGAGGTGGAGGAGTTCCAATATCTGTGAAGAAAGAGATAGAGAGACACAGTTTGGCTTTGTTAGCAGCACTTTGGGCATTACTCAAGCCTGTTGTGGCTTAGTCCAAAGGTAAGACTTTCAAAATCTACTGTTCCATCTTGAATCCAACCGTTTACTATGGTCACAAGATCTGGTTAGTGACCAAAAGAATAAGTTTGTGGATACAGTTTTTTTAAATAGGTTTTCTTCAACGAGTGGCTGGCTGAACCTTAGTGATAGCTTAAGGAGTTCAGACCTTATCGATGAAGTTTTTTTTAATGTCTATTTCTGTCCATCAGAAGGTTGCTGAAATCACTACTGAGCAGCAGCAATAGGGCGATAAGATCAAATAAGATGAGAGCAGATGGAAAAGCTTAAAACAATGGAAAATGAAGCAAATAATGCGCTCATTGTATCACTGATTAAACAAAAGGCTCTTCAGGTAGAGCAAACAGATTTGGAACCCTTATCCATGATAAATAATCCTTGTATCTGTAGAGTTAAAGAGGCAGTATAGTCTGAGTGCGCTATAAAGTTGGTGCAAAGTTTGTGCATGACCTGCTCAGAAGGGAAATTCAAGAGAAGATCTCAACCTCAAAATTCCAAGAGTGCATCAGAAATCTGAGGCAGGGCCCGGCCAAGACCCATCATCTTTTATTTCCTTTAATTAATAACTAAAGAGAGGGTGTGGAAAAAGAAAACATATCTGAAAAACAAGCAACAAGCACTGTCATGCGACTGAGGTTTTTCGGAATAGAAAAGAGCTCAACATTGCCAAAAGAAATGTTTAAAGAAGAGGGCATCTGGTTTTAGACACCATTCACGAGCAGGAAAATTCATTGAAAGAGAGGAATGCAAACCTATAGCACAATTGAAGTAGAAATTGGTGTCACGGTATGCCTTGGGGATGATATGATCCAGGTGCAGGCTAAAAACACAATGGGGAACAACAAGGGGCTCAAGAGGAACTAATTTTTGTTAAGAAAAAACTAAAGTGGGTGCCACAGTGATGGATAACAAATGCAAAAACCGAATCCTAAAATCTACAAAAAAGGAGGACCAAGGAACAAAAACTGACAAGGGCAAGAACAAAGGGACTTCAGGAGGGAGAGGACAACAACATAAGACATAAAACAACTTTGTAAAGCACAAGGAGGATCTGACAAACTAGTGGAACTAGTGGGCTTTTAAACAGATGAGATTGACTACAGAGTAAATTAAGCTGTGGACAAGGTACACAGGTGAGGAGAGCTGAGACAATGACCAGGAGGATGGCCGAGACATAGGAGAACGCAGGAAATGGAGAAAGTAACCACAATAAAACAGTAATTTCTTTCATGAACCACAATAATTCTTGAAAACTGGAGGGATTTACTTGGCCTGCAAAGGAGAGTCTGACACTGAAACTTCGATTGTGGGGGCAATGGGATGGAGTCATGGCTCAAATAGCAATGGAGGGGCACTGCAAAGTAATACCCCAGAGGTATCTAGTGTTTTTGGTTACTTAAAGAATGGCAAGTATATTATCCTTATGATAAAAGAAGGCGTCGATCAGATAGCACTTACTTAATTGCAGTTGTAATGTTGGACTTGTTTAATAAGACTAAAACTTAACGTCACTATAGGTCTCTATGTCATTATTAAGTCAGGACCCTCTTTTTGTACAAGAGGTTTTCACTAAACCAACCAAAGGGATCAAGTTTCATTAGAAGTGAATCTGTTTAACAAGACGTATTTGTTCCATGCCACTGTTTTGGCAGCGTTAGTTTTATTTTGTCTTGTTTTTCAAAGTGATGCAGTGTAACAATGTCAGATTAGCAACCTTAAAAGTTTCAATAATCCCATTAAAAGAAATGGGTATGTTTAATAATGAAGAAATAAAGGAGGAAAACCAGTGAAGTTTAGCTCTGCGACTCTTGTATTGTTTTGGTTCAACTCTGACAGAGTGGAAATTTGCTCCCCTTCTGGAAAAAAAGGTATTTCAATTATATCTACAGAATACCGTTACATTTATAAAGCCACCTAAATCTTCCATGTGGACTAAAAGGTCATTCAATAATCTCTGAAAGATGTGAAAATCTTTTGTCTGACCTGACCTGGGTTTATAACAGGTGGACGGAGTCAGGAGAACATTTAACATGTCGTTCACATGATAGGTCGTGTTTAAAGACCTAGGTTGAAGAGTAGTACTACCAAGGCCTTATGCAGAGAAGGCTTTTGACTGTCAATACAAGCTTTCTATACCAGATTTTTGGGGAAACTCGGGTTTCAAGCAATATTAAAGGCCTATAAAAGTTTTAAAGCCTTAACCAACAACCTGCAGCAAGGGCCAAAATGAGGGTATACCTGACAAAGACTATTTTAATAAATATGGAATCATATAAACACACATTTTTGTCTCTTAATCCTTTAACACCCTGCTTTACCATTTGGTAGAGCACCTTTTTCACTGATTGTACGCAGTCGTAGGATACACTAGAGGAAGAGCACCTAAAATAGTTCTAAAATTTTAGGTGCATGTGATGCCTAAATTAAGCATAAGTTATGACATTTCTTTTTATTAATTTCACACCTTTACCATAAAGCGTCTTCCTCAAGCTACAACTGTTTTTTTTTCACCCGAACTGTGAAAAAATTGGTTCTGGTTATTATTGTTCCAAAGAGAAGAAGAAAATGTGAATAAATATTTTCCAAATTGTTTTAGTAAGTTTAGATGTTAATGGGTTAATATGACAATTTTATCTATCCAACCACTGAACAAATGATCAATTTAAAATAAATCTTTATAGGAGAACATACACATCTAGTAGGATCCTTTGATGATGATGTTACGATGACTCTTCAAAACCCAGGCAGGACTCTTTTTGAATGGATTTTGATATTACATTTATTTGTTAAATACACAGGTTATAAACTGAACTAGGTAAAAACAAATAAATCTCACACTGAAATACTGCTTAAATGAAAAAGTAAAGAAAAAAATCAAATTATAACATAATTACATATCTAAGTGTGGCATTAGCAACAAATCTCAGAGAGTCTTTTAAAATAAACTACAATAACATCAAGAATGTTATTGACACAGATACAAGATGGCAGATGACTTTTAATAGGAATTTTGGGAGAAAAATTGAGCTATCAAAATGAACTTGTTACCAGAGTATCCCCCAAAAGATCCCAAAAGTACAATTAAGATAAAGGGACAAACATATTTCTAGTTTTATCTTCAGTGGAAAACAGTCAAGGGTTTGCTATTAAACACATAACAGCAAAAAGCAACAATAGTGCATGACAGGTCCTTAGTTTTTTAAGAAAACCACAAACCAAGAGAGGACAATTTATTTTACTATTCTGCTGAAGCATAGAGCGACAGTAGTTCTGTGGAGTGCACAGCATTAATCTACAAGTACATCTGGTAAGAAAAACTTGATATGATTTTTTATTACACCTCATATTAAGAGCAAACTACTTCAACAGGAACCGAGTTAAGAGCAGTTCAAATACAGTACGTCTGTGCAAATCATCTTTTCTGGTAATGCTCAAAATATTCAAACTTTTTGGAAAATGATATGTCTAACTGTGTAAGATTATTGTTTCAGTCTGTATTTTTTCTAGTATGTTTTTGTCTTGAAGGGTGAGGTGATAATCAATGAAGGTAAGTATCTATAAAATGGCCTGTCAACATTGGCCTATAGAAATGTATTTTTGAAAAACTATAAAAATAAATTGCCTAAAGTTCACCTGAGCTGAGTTCAGAGGATGTGAGTTCAGACACAGTTAAAGAAATCTGTGCAAAGGAAAAGATTACCTGACCAAATTATCAACATTAACCAGGAAATAGGAGAAACTGAAGAAAGGAAGAGAGGAGAAGAGGGCACTGGGCATGATTTATTATCAAAATGTCAAAAAGTGGAATCCCTAGGACCTGTGTGACTTGTACTTTGTCTTGACTTCAGGGAAATCCATTTCTCTTTACCTTTCTTGCCTTCAACATGTTCTCTTGTAACACTCCTTTGCTGCCTCTGAACACTTCTTCCCCCTCCCTTCCCTTGTCTTTGGCCAACAGTAGCACTTTTTCTGCAAACTTGGTTTAGTAAAGATTTCATGCCAGATACCCTTCCTGACACAGCCTCTCCTAATTATCCTGGCTTAGGACTAGCAAAATGCTAAGAAAAATATGTAGGCTTGAGGAGTTGGTTATATAATTCAAGAAGAAATCCATCTTTCCTCTTTCTGTCTTCCTTTAGATCTCAAGCTTATTTACAATTTTAAGCGCTGAATCCTCTGTAATAATGCTGTAATTACGGCACTGTGAGTTGTCAAAGTTTGTGTTTCAATTTATGGCTTTCCGTGGATCAAACTGAAAACACTAATGGTTGGACAGCTACTCTACATCATGAGCAATGGCTCCCACATAGTTTGTTTGGCTTTGCAGTGTGTGCTCAGAGTAAAAGCTTTTTCCGTTATGATATGTTCCCGCATTTTAAACCGTAATTTTACTCGAATGAAATGCATCCAAAACTTCAGAAAACAATACGATGCTCTAGAAAATAAATGACCAAGCAAAATGGAATTATTTGCAGATTTCATGACCAAACATTTTATTTACATAAAAAAATGATAAATGTCGATAGAGAAACTTTAATTATACATATTCATATATATGTTTATGTATATATTATATATAATATTTGTGGGGAAAAGTGGGACACCAAAGCACTGCAAAAGTAACAGGTACTGAAAGTATCTCCCCTGTTACAAGTGCTAATTTAAAATCACACATCACATCACAGCTTCAGAGAAGGTTTATCAGTGCCAATGGAATTAATGTCCATGGACAACAATTCCAGGGAAAGTCTTGAAAATCTGAGAAAAATATTGATGTTAAACATCCTCCCACATCTGCATCTGCTACAGCATCATATCAGAAGACTCCAGGACGTGAATTTAAACAGATGCAGTCCAAACCTCCAATCAGTTGGAGACCCAACCATCATGGAATGATGAATGCAGTGAAAATCGTCAAGGACTCATGAGCAGATGGAGCTACAAATGTAAAAAAAAAAAAAAACAAATGACCAGGAACTGGTCTCATTTCCTAAATATTTACAGGCCTTTTGAAAAAAGAAGACATGCTACACAGTGAATATGACTATCCTGATATTTTAGATGTTTTTCTGTCATCATAATAAAAGTAAAATGTATGAATTTCTATATTTGATATTTTCAATTGTGATTTAAACAAAAAAACTGGTTCATGAGATTTCCTCATCCTTGAATAGTGTTTTTTTCATAATATAAAAAACGTAGCTTTAGCTTTTCTTAAGTTTTGTGGGATCAGCTGTTTTCTCTTGATAATTACACCATAGCTTTAACATGCCTCATTCACGAAGCATCTTGTAGTCTAACTGAATCCTTGTTGCTGCTAATGGTGCACATACGCAACGTTCACATGAAAATAAGCAAGTGTTGAGTGTAACTAAAACAAAAAACTCCCTTCCAACTCGGGAGCAGAACACTTTGAATGTCTTTATTCCTCAGTGACTTTTTCTGGAGCAGCTGGCTTTCTGATGTTTTAGCAACCAATAAAACTGCTTTCCTCTCAACAAAATGTGCCTTTCACTTGATGTGTGAGTATAAATCACCACTTCTGTATCCAATGTTGTCAGACTCTCTTATGACAAAGACTTCCTGCTACTAAACCCACTGATTGACTCCCTGTCTGTCCGCACACACATGAACCTTAATTCCCACTTAAACTCCCATATGGTCAGAGGCATTTCAGTGCACCCCCACTACACATACTTAATAAAGCATGTACCAATTCATGCATGTTCACACAACCACATGCATCCATATAAGTAACATATATTTATGAAAAAATACATGCAAACGCACGCATGCTAACACACATACACATACTTAAGGCCATAAGGAAACACACATTTTGATGAAGGCGATTTTAAATAGTGATTTTATCTTCATACCTTAGTGGGAGGGAGGGAATTACCAAGTGGCTTATACACACACACCTACACACACACACCTACACACACACACACACACACACACGTACATACACACACACACTACCATGCTCTCACAGTGAGGTTGATGAGTTGTGTGGCAGATATATGGGGTGGAATGTGACCATAAAAAATAAAGTGGAATAACCCTGAGCTTTTCCATGAGCAGAAACAAGCTTTGGGTTAGGAGTGGGAGGGTGGGGTGGTCTTAATGGGGTGAACAGAAATGGCTGGAGAGGTGATGTTGAGGAGCTGTTAGCCTCGTCAGAGTATATCTGTTAAAACCAAATGATTCTTTGTAACTGGACGTCTGTGGAGACTGTGGCAAGTTGATCTTTTTGCCATTTACATGTTTCTTCATTCTTTTAAATATTGGTCATGTCATACATCAAATGTTTCAACTGTCACTTATTCACCTTGTTACAAAAGTGATGGGAATACAGAAGCCTCTTACCACATCACTGGTCCTCTGTAATCTAATATTTAAAACATTTAATCATAATTACATAACACTTGTGTTTGACTCAATTTGTATTCAGGCAATACAATACAAGACTCTAAAAATTGGCAGGCCTCTCACAAAATATGCCATTTTAGAGATGCTGCATCAAAGCAATTGTTGTATGATATACAGCATAACAAAAGAGAAATGATAATTATTTTTAATTATTTCATTTACCAGTTATTGGAGAAGAGCAACAAACAAAATCAGTGTTCAACATAACTGAAAAGGAACTGGACACAGAAATGAATGGGATTAAGATCAAACAAAAAACAGGTAGAGATCAACTCCTAAATATGTGGTATAAAACATGAAGGGAAGGGTTAACTCAGCTACTTCTAAATTCTTTCAATCAAAGTTAGATGCACGTTAAACTGTCTCTCTCATTAAATGACAAATTATTTCAAAAAGGAAGGAAAAAATTATATTGTGAGTTGTAAATCATATATACAGTACCAGTCTTCAGAAACAGAATGGCAATTACAAAGGGCCCACTAAAAGCAAAAATAGCTGAAAGAACTGAACATGGAAATGATAGTAGGGCTCAATTTGAATGAGTACACAACATTAATTTACAAGATTTAAAGAAAAGCCAAAAATACTTGGCTTTATAATTTGTGTGCAAACATATCAAATACTGCATTAAAAACTGCATCTTTGGGGTTTTTTTGTTTCATATATCTCGTCATACATTTTACCAAGCATTTTGTTTTTATAACTCTCTAAACAAATGTGTCAACGCAAAGGAATGTTAGAAATTTATTTTTTTTAATCAAACATCAGGATTGAAACCTCTACATCGTGTAACCTTAAACAAAAACCATGAATCAAACCTGTGGATTAAACTTGAGAGCCACCAGAAAGAAAAAAGAAAGAGTAAAAAAGAAAAGACCCGAAAAATTAAATTATGTGAAAATACAGTTGCTGTTTTTCTCCTCATGTGGAGATGTGATGGACAATAAACCAAAATAACAGGTATCAATCACACTCATCTTGGGTTATGGCTTAAATCTAAGAAAAAAAAATTAAGAAGAATTGCATTAATAGAAGAAAATGTTTGATTTATTATTAACAACCAGGATATGATCAAAATGTTGTCAATAATTGTGATAGGGGATGGATATTATATCCAATTCAAAAGATTAGCTCCAATATTTTTCACTGTAATGCAGCAATTTTTCATAGGTCTATGATATTGCTCAGAGACTCACAGCTTTTGATTCTGATGTATCTCTGTAGAAGTAGTCTGAACTGGCTTACTTCCCATAGGGTCCACACCTGTAACCTAAAACTAATCCAGACTTGTAGGGAGGAGACATGTCTGGGCTCTAACTGACACCATATGGGTGCCTATCCTGCTTTTGAACCAAAAGCGCTCTCTCAAGTCAGGAACCAGCTGCAAGTGTCGGTTCAATAATCTGTGTTCTTCTTGGTTGCAAAAGTTACTTTAGAAGTAGAAACAGGCCCAGATTATCTGTTTGCATCTTAGGTTAGAACAAAATGATTAAGCTGTTTGAAGTGCGCCATCTTAGCCTTTTTCAATTTTACAGAGAAAAATAAATCAGAAAAATAAATCAGAATTCATGAGGGCTTGTTGATAAAACCAAAATCTAAATCAGTCACAACAAATAATTTAAAAGAACATTTCTACATCGCCAGCCTGTCTAACTTTTTATTGAAGCTACTTCATACCATTAAACCGAGAAACGGACCATAAAGAAAAAAAAATCCATAAAACATGTCGTGCCTCCATTGATATCAGCATTAAAAGCAGAACAATTTCAGAAAATCCTATTTCTAATCGACAGCGGGTTGTCAATTGTCTGATTGGTAAGATACCTGATTGTCTCAGGTGATCCCTCGACAACAAACCTCTACTCATTTCATCTTCTAGTCTCAGTTATTCACTGTGGGGCATTCCGGTCCATACCCTTCTCCTCCTCCTCTTCCTCACACCTTTTTTGAAAAGCCTCAGCATACACATGTCATGTCAGTTTTGCAACTAGCTTCATGACCTAATGGAATGATGCATTGTTTTTTTTACGAACCCATGGTATTCTTACTCATTATTATTCAAACGGAACATTTTTCACCAAGAAGTTAAACGTGGTTTACATGCCTTTTATCAAATTTAACATTGCTTAAAATATCATTTTAGCACAACCTCATATCAGTACAGATGCAGTGACATCTTTAAAACTATATGAACTTATTGTAAATAATCTTATTGGAAGAGTTCTGTCCTTCATTTGGTTTGATTTAAATTGGGATGATTTGAAATTCATTTAAGGAATAGTTATGGTGGATTTCTATTTAGGCTTAAATTCAGTTCAGTATTCTACATGTCAAATCAAGACTAATTAAATCTGTAGGAACTTCAGAAATAAAATCCAGTTCACTCTAGTACAAAGTAATACAACCATAATACAATAAAAGCCTATTAATTAGGTTCATAGTCAAATTCATACAGTGTCAATTAAAAAAAGAAATCTAACAGACTGCACCAATAATTCACTTTGATACAATCCCCCATCCTGAGTAAATGTAGAAAAACTCCCTTTTAATGAGTAGAAGCCTCCGGCTGAACTTGATTCAGGGAGGATGGTCACCACTTGGATTTGAGAGGGGACAACATATACCGTGACCTCGGCTTAAGTATACTTATTAATAAACAGAACAATTAGTTAATGATAACAATAAACTCTCATGTGCATTTTTCTAGGTCATGTGAGCGATACCTAACTAAAAGTGAAATAAAAAGAACAGTTTTTGATCAATTTTAAAGATATAGAAGCTGTCTGCTTTGTACTGTATATTCTGGCAGAGAGGTAGTAGACATGTGAAGGCTCTGTCCATGAACACCAGTGTGCAATTATAGGCTAAAAGGAGATCTTTGGTAAATCTCTCCGGTGCTTTTTGTGTGTATTGATGTGGTCAGAATCCGAACTGAAACTCCTTTTCTATTTCTGCGCAAATGATTACAAAGTCAAGTTGTCACAATTTCCCCAAAAATGTTATAAAGAATTTACTCTACACAATAAACTCTTTATAGTGTGTTACGATTAATTCTGAATTATGAAAAACAACAAATGCCTGAATCCGATTTCCATGCTGCTTGGATAAATTTATGATTGATAATATTAAATGAACTTATTCAAGTCTATTTATATATTATATGCTTGACATTTTACCTGATGTTCATCCTCTCATTAGGGCCAAGATTAATCACATTATACCATGCACAGTGTCAAAGTAGTTGGAGTGAGGAGGCTGACCCAAATACAGACGGGGAACCTATCCTGGGTTATACCCCACCTCTCGCCCTGTTACAGCTATAATAGCCTCCAACACCTGGAATTGGCATAAAAGGGAACAGAAATTGGATGGATGCAAACAACAAGAAAATCAAGACTCGAGAAACCAGGAGAGTAACAAAAAAACAAAACACAAATAGAACTCAATGTGGCTGGTGTAGATTCCCAGTCGTGAATATCATGGTAATCGCAGGAGTTAGATTAAAGGCTACCAGACTCATTCTATGAACTTGCAGACATCCAAAAGGCTTCCTCAGTTCCAACCTACAAGGTGATAAACTCTGCTTATCTTATAAATAGAGATTATTTTCAGCGTGAGAGTCATTAGAGTGGAGTAAATAGGACTGCACTAAAAATGATAACCCATCCATCCATCCATTATCAAAACCGTTTATTCCCTGTTGGGGTCGCGGGGGGAACTGGATCCTATCCCAGTGGTCAACGGGCGAGAGGCAGGGTACACCCTGGACAGTCCGCCAGTAAAAATGATAACCCAATAATACAAATCCATGACCCAAAATAAACAAGAAAACAAAAGAAAAAATAAACAGAAAATCCAGGACACAACTAAACGAAAGTCCATGATTCCTTGAACCACAATAAACAACTGATTTTAAGTTAAATTGTCATATGTGTAACACAGCAGCGTAAACTTTAACTTCAGTTCTGTGGCAACAATGGAACACAGATATGTTATCTTCACAATAATAGGCACATCTCAAAGGTGTATATTTCGCGGATTTAGATCTGTACACAGGTCAGACTATTCTTTGCAAGGCAATACATACATAAATCATTGTTCTATTACATTCATAAAAGTTCTGATATAATTATTCCACAGAACACAGCTTAAGCTGTTCAGCTGTTGGAGGTATGATAAGCCACTGCTGAATGAGGTGACCAATCTCTGCGCCGGACAGCCAGCAACACCAAGAAAATGAAGACAGACTGTGGGAAAAAAAACAGGAAAAGATAAGAAAAGAGGGGGAAAGATATAATGGACATGGAAAAAAAACTGCCTGACCTTAACAGGTTAGAATAAACAACAACTCTTCCTCAGACAACAGTGTTTGTCTTGGAGTTCTCATAGTTTGGTGCGTGCATCGATGTGGTGAATTTCATACATACTCTTAAATTATAATCTTACAGAGCCACAATTGGCAGAGGTGGTATGAAAGGTGGACTGTGGACTACAGTCCAGTCCAATCAAGACCAAAAGGCTCAGATAATCCAAAGTTTTCCAACATGTTGTTAGCGTTTCAATAAAGTTGTTCATAACAATACATAACTGGTGTATTCTTTTTGTGTGAGTTAACAAAGCTCAGCCTACTCAGCCTGCTATATTATTATGATCTAAGACTGGGGGGCTTTTAAAATTAGAATAAAAAGTTGTGCCATCCTTCCAATGTCTGTCCCCATAGCTTGTCCCAGAAAGTAAGTTCTGAGAAAGCTTCAGAAAATAATTCTAGCACAGGAGTTCTAAAACATCCATGCCAGTCCATCTTCATTGATTTAGAGGAGATTAAATCTGTTCAGACATGCAAATACCTGTAATTGTTTGTGGATAACAAACAGGAATTAATTTGTTTGTCCTAAGATGGCTCAGGTCCTTCAATATCTGTATTAAAACGCTGTGCATGTTTCACCACACAGCCGTTGACAGTATATGCTGTTGTCTGCTGGGGGAAATGGCACTACAGACTAAAAGGCCAGTTATTTGGTAGACAGAGATCTGGACACTGTTATTACTCTGGTGGAGCAGCTGATGAGGAGGAAGTTATGTTTCATATTGGGGAATAATTCAAATCCCTTCCAGAACATCCTGGCAGGACAGAGGTGCAGTAGCAGTTAGAGGCTCATCTCACTGGCAAAGCAGAACTGGGAGATTAAGGCATTGTTTTATAATTTATGTAATTCATTCCTAAATCAAATTATTGTATATATTCATATATACTTGACTACTTAAATGTCTCCCTATGGGGAACACATACAATATGTTTCTATTCTATTCAATTGGAAAGAAAATAATGTAATATAATTAAATTGAACATGATAATGCAGATATGATTTGAGCTTGTTTATGCTTAATGTTTCTACCAATAACACTGTAACGCCTGTGTAATAGAATATTGTGATTGCAAAAATTGTTTAAAATTTAGCATTGAAATCAAACAGATTAACACAAATGCCGATTTAGATATATTAATGGGATATATTCCTTGGATAATGTGGACAATGGATTTATGTACAGTTGTTAGCGCAAAGTTCCCGATTGCACAGGCACAGCTTACTCATAAATTAGGTTCTGACTATACTTCAGCAGCTGCTTTTGGTGATGACACATCTCTAATAAAAGAGTGGGGAGGATTTAATAAATATTGTACCTGATAGAAACCATTTTTGCTGGTGATGAAGCTCATGAAATCATCACTATGGAGATTTAAAGGAAAACATGGCTTGATAGGCTTCTACAACCCCTTGATGTTAGCTTGAACAGCATTGTTGATCACAAAACCTTACTTTCTTTCCAGTGAATAGCTCCATCCAGGGTCTCTGCCATGCTCATTTCATTCATTGTTTACATTTGATCTGGCTGTGTCCCACCTCCTTTAGCATAATTGAGATGTCTGTTTCTCTTCACCGATGTAAACGCCAAATGAAAGGTGGCACGACCATTTGGACTGAGGTCGCCATAGAAAACACAAGATAAGTATTTGATTTGAGGACGTATAAAAGTGGCCGTGGTCTGATTTGAAATAAATGTTGATGTTAATGTTTATGCATTTAGCAAAAGCTCTTATCCAAAGCGATTTACAATGCAAATACAACATTACAGGTAGCATCAACAGAACAGCAAGCTACATAGAGGGAAATCACTAGTCAGATTCTGCTAGAAGCAACAGTGGAGGAAAGTTAAAAAAGAGTGATTTAGGGGGATGGGGAAGTAAAGGCTGAATGTTAGGTTATGAGATGCCAAGAGCTGGATCTTCAAGAGTTTCTTTAAGATAGACAGGGACGCCCCGTTTTTTGTAGTGCTCGGTAGGTCATACCATTGTCTACCATTGTGAAGTGACTTGTAAAAAGAGTCTGTATTGTCCTTACCTTGATGCAGACAAGCCCCTGCTTTCTGGAGTGACCGAGTTGTGACATAAGCCTTTGCCAGAGTATTCAAGTAGAGGGGAGTTATACCCTTCTGAGAAAAGTGTTATTTTTAAAAATCTGATATGGGTCACAAGTTGGCAGATATGAGTCACTTTTGCATCCTCAATCAATGGTGCACAGCAGTTTTAGGTTGTTATCAGCTATTAGTTTTGCAAACTTCCAAAATGCCCCACAAACCATGTATATGAAGTGAGTGCTATGGTCCAATGACCATAGCACTCGGATGGATGGATCATCCATTGGGTCATTTCTGATTCTGATTCTGATTCTGATTCTGAAAGTCTAGAAAGGCCTAAACAGCCATATACAATAGTGAAAGGACATTTTCTTTCCAGCTTTCTTCAAATCTATAGAAGTGGATTACACTAATGAGCCACCCCTATCTGTCAGCTGCTGTCTTTCTCAGAGGGGCATCATTGTCCAGTGTCATACAAATTGAACGTGTGTCGCTGTCAACGAGACAATCAAGTTGCATTGAGTTTAGGTAGTTTTCATCTGTTTTCAATGTGTAAAAATGGTGACCCAATGGATGATCCATCCATCCGTTGTCTGGGAATTAATTAATTGGACCATAGCACTCGATTCATATATGTGGTTTGTGGGGCCATTTGGAAGTTTTGGTTCCTACCCCCAGACTGAAAGTGAGACATAGTGGAAGAACCAGAATCTTGAGTTGGGCCCACAATGTGTTGCTGTTCTCAATCCCTCTACAAGAAGTGACCAACTGCTGGGTAGAATCTGCCCATAACTGTCTAACACACACACATTTAGGATGTTGAATACAGAAAAATCTGTAATCTTGTCAAATTGTGTGTTGAACTAAATTGACCTGCTTCTCCATGTCTTGCGTGCAAAGGTAGGAACTTTTGTTAAGTTCCAAAGTCATGAAGTTGTTGATCACAACAATATCTCTACATAAAGCCTTGCTGTGACACTAAACTTGAATGAGCCAAAGTCCAAATCCTTTTCCTGAATTCCATGTTCTGAGCTCCCCACTGTCTGTGAGATCACCACTTTTAATGGTGATCTCACCTTTATAAATGAATCCTTTGGGCTTTTACTCCTTTTGATTTATCGTCCTTTTGGGTGAATTGGAGCAAACAAAAGCAAAACCTCCCCAGAATATGTTGCTTGATCAGAAAAACAAACCATGTTCACTGATCCAAGGTTGCTTAGTCTGTGGAAAGTATTAATAGGGCCCTCACAACCAAAAAACAGTCAAGTGCTCTGAAAAGTACCAGCGGAGCATTCACTGCATGCAGCACAAAGCTGCACTGACCAGAATATTCCAGCAATCCTACCTTTGAGATGTTTAGAAACTGTGCCAAAATTATAGATTTTCATTTCAATATATACAATTAGTTTTTTTCTGTATAAAGATAGATATAAAGACAACCATGTATCTGTAATTAGTGATCGTAAATTATCTCAATCCCTCCAATAAACTGGAAAGCAACTACAATTGTGTTAGTACTTTCAGGATACAGTGTACTTTTTAGGCTTTAATTATTCCTCCCTTTAAGTACTAAGTTGCCAGCTCTGTATTAAGAAAATAAAGTAAAGGCATATGAACTTACTTGAGAGTAGCACTAACGTAAATTTCATATGACAGCAAAAGTTCATTGGGGTAAACCTGATAAGTATATGTTTTATTCTTGTATTTAAACTGAATAGGCTATCTGGTCTTTGTCTGGCTTTCTTTGTAGCTACAAAATACAAGCTATGTATTTTTCCCAGCTCCCAATTATCTACAAGTATTCTTCTTAATAATTTAGTTTAGGTATTATTTAAATTAACTTCTCGCACCACTGTTTGTTGAACAATTTCATTCTTAAAAACGCACCTATGTTGGTGGACACTCACATCTGGATTTTTGCAACAAAGCTATTCTTACCAGTTTAGTCAATTCAATATGAAATGTACACTAGTGTAGTTTGTGCTAATACCACCTGGTCCAAAAATATACTGACTTGATTATGAGGATGAATAGCCAAATATCAGATAAGGAACAGGTCTCTTAGTTGTACTGAACAAGCTGCACAAGGAACACAATGAACAGTAAATACAAGTTAACCATTACTTTTTTTAATAATTAAATAAACCGCCAAATTGGCCGAGTAAAAATGCTTTAGCCAAAAGCTATGTCAGATAATCATCAGTGAGTGAGTCAGAGTGAATGCATTTTGTGTTTACTCTTGAGGGTGCTGCAGGTGATGTCTGCACTAATGAAGCAAAGTTGATATAATCTCAGAGACAGCTGCCTGAATACAGAAAGGCACCTTCCCGTCTGCTTGTCTGCTCTGTTTATCTTCTTTACATCATTTTGCATTTGATGTAACCTCAGTCAGCTGTCACAATACAGAGGCACCATCCTGTCTGCTCATGCACTCTTTTCTAATCCCATCTTCTTCTACTTGCTTTCCTCTTTCTCTTATAATTAAATTTGATTTCTTATACAATGTATTTTGTACAGTATATTGCTAATTTGCAATCCAATTGTGTCCAATTAAGGTACGTGTTGATCAATAAGAACTTATCACTGGTAAATACCCTAGCATAAAACTCTGTTTTAGTGATTATGCATGCACTATTTGTGATTCTTGTGCTAAAAAATTGGGGATGGTTTGTTTTTTTTAGAAAAATTTATCCTACAGTGATGTCAAATGTTAATACACTAGAAAAAATCTTTCTTGGCATACCGAGGAAAGCATGCCATTTTAATTCTTCAGTTTTACATAACGACGGAACAAATAGGAGCGTTTAGCTTTAGAATTAGGCAAATAAACCATCAACAAAAATTTCCATGTACTGTTTACCATATATAAAAAAAACATAATGCAGAGACAGTGCGTGTAGAATTCAGCTAACTTGTTTGCAATATGCTTAGCAGCAGTTAAGTGCTGTCAATAAAATTATTTGATTAACAGATATAAATGCTTTTTACCTCCACATAAGCAGATGTTTTGACAGCTTGAAAATCTGGAGCTTTCAGGTGCATGTTAGAACAATGGAAAGCAAGACAGGCATCAGCAATTATCTTAGAGAAGTAACTGTTGCTCCCCGTCATTCTGGAAAGGTTTCTTACACTATTTCCACTCAATTTGGAGTCAATCTATTTTCAGTTAACAAAGCGCCGTGGCTTGTTGGAAGGGCTGACAAGAAGAGAAAAAGGTTCTTCTCAAAGAACTTTGCCACAGGCTTAGGTTTGTAAAGTTGCACCTGGCAAAAAGCACCAGTCATGTGTATCAATCCTATTTGAACAGATTAGATCAAACTGAAATCTTTTTTCAGCAATGCATGATTTTTTTTAGAACTTAAAACTTAAAAGATATATATAAAATAATTGTATAGCATTTTGCACTCAAAGGATCTTAAGCCTTCTGAAAATCAAATTGTTTTCGCAAGTCCAATATGCAAACATCTGTCAGATCTTGAAAGCATGGTAATGCCATTTGATAATAATCCAAATAACAGATCAGCCACTGCCTAATTGAAACTGTATTAATATCTTAAGAGTATAGAAGAATGTCCACAAACCCTAAATTAACTGAAGCGATAATAATAATCCTCTACAACAAGTCAGTTATATGAAGATATGTGGCAAAAATATATTTCAAGCTGTAATTGTTGAGGGGATTCTCCCACAATGCTCCTAATTCAGTTCCTTGGGGGCAACTGCCCATAATGTTTTATACGTTTTCCTGCTTGTTTATATGGCTTATATTGGTGGGTTTTTAACAGAGAAGAACTTATACAAAAATTGAGGATGATCAATTCAGTTGGTATTTAACTACCCAACTTTCAGACATAGTAAGGACCAGAATATTGAAATCAAGCCCTAATATTTAAAGCCCTACAATTGAAAAAGGAGGCACCAATGAAGATTACGCTAGCTAGGAGAGTGAAGCACACCACAGAAATGGAGGCAATGTAACTTAGACTTGAGCAAACCACAGTATAATTACCAATTTTAAAATGACAAATTTGTTTAAAAGCACTGAACAAACACACGCCAACAAAAACAAGGTTAAAAAAGAAAAAGATTCCTGCAATCAATATATCCTTTTTATTGAATTAACCAAATTGTATCCAAAACCAGTATTTTAATATATTTTCTTCACATTCAGTTTAAGAAAGAGGATGATCCCAAACCTCAAAAGATATATTCCCACCTTCCACATGGCAAGGTCCATGTTACATGTAAAATAGCTCATAGAACATGTTCAGTCAGATAAGAGGTGTGTGTATGTGTGGGGGTGGATGTTTGTATGCATTAGTGTGCATGTGGGTGGGTGGGTGGGTGTGTATGTGTGTTTGTCTGATGGACAGGAGGGGTCTACACTTTTGGCCAAGGCACAAGCCAGGGTCAAAGGTCCCCAATTCTCTGTCTGCCTGCTTTAACACACAAAGAACTTTAATGACCCCTGTGACCCACTAAATACACACATTCACATGTGGAAATACACATCATGTTGTTTAGTTCTATTTTTAGATCTAATTTCTTAGTTGCATTAGTATAAGTAGGTCTTTTGGAATGAAACAACATGTGAAACAAGCAACAACATGGCAAGCGTTGTCAATACTAATATGGAATTATACCCAAAAGAGTAAAAATACAATATGTAAAATATGCAAAATGCTGTAAGTGGTAGAATCTAACATGAAACAGTCCCATGATGTCACAGTAGGTTACTTTGACATGAGCTTTGATGTAATGTACATTAAAGTGAGCAATTTGCCATTGAAAATATAAATAGTTCAGTATAAAGAGAAGTCTAAACTCATTTTATGAAAAGGTTTGACTCTGCAAAGTGGTACTTTGAGGTGGTTGAAATAAAGTAGACTGCAGTTTGGCATAGCTGCGGTTCACATCGGATCTGCAGGATCCAGTTTGTGGGCCCACATTGCTCTGTTTTTATTGTACAAAGACCTTTACATGCAAATAAGACAGATATAATCTGTTTTTAGTTGATTATGATAGTTACTGAGTGTGTACAGAAAATCTGTAGTAGTGTCTTTGGAATCAAACTATTTTCGAGTTTGTCCAGGCGACTAGCAAGCCCCATTGAAATAGATCAAATAAAAAAATACTTTGTCGCAAAGGGAAATTATATGATTAAAGTTATTTTGGTCCACATATCTTTACAGATCTAAATCCTTATGGATTCTTGACTACTACTTTACAACTCATGAGCCTTCCCAGATAGTCACCTTGTGGGAAAAGGATAATTCAATGCATACTCCCCCTGAAGAATAAAGCAGATAAAGTCTTAGTAAATAATAAAGATGTAAACTGACAATTTGAAAGTATTTATGACTTTTTCTGTGTACTTTTTTTCCCCAATTTATTTTCCCCGAGTCAGCTGTGGCTTCACCGATTAGCCCATTTTATCCAGTGCCTTTAATTGGCTTTCTGTACCTGTTTGAATTTTATGCATGTAAAAACTCTTAGTTTGGTCATCAGTCAGTTTTTGACTTATTCAATGGCCATGTTGCCACTCTCCAAAGCCACCACCATTTCCTTCAGGAAATTCAAATGATGTTCCCATTTTTCCTGTTTCCGCTTTGAACTTTGTTCCAGCAACTTGACCTCGGTTCCTTTGGCACTTTGTACATAAATTATTTCAGTACATCGACGGTCGTCTAGTGCTGTGTCTGTTTAAGGGTTCTGGGTATAGCATATAACTTAAATGAGGCAGGTATACTGTAGATCCTTTCATGTCCAGGAATAGCCCATCTGATTTTAAAAATACCTTTGTTTTAGCAGTTAATCCAAAGGTGTCTGTTGTTTAGTATCATCATGTTATCGTCTTACATCTGTGTGGAGAGATGTTTGAGTCCAGTACATCCGTCTGCAGAAATGTCTCAGAAAAAGCTTGTAATTCTTAATTCTGGATATTCTCTCTGTGTTTTTCTTAATGCTCCAAGCTTGTCCATTTTTAAGGCCATCTATCTGACGTGAACTATTAGCAGAAGAAGATATGGCATTTATGTTACATGTTACTCTGTCTTTTCTCCTTCCTTACACCCACAGCGCTTCCTCTTCAAGTCGTTTGTCTTTTTTGGGTATTTGTTGACATTTGGAACTCTCTGTGCTCAGCCAGGAAATCACTTTGTGTTGGGATGGCAACTTATTGCTGATGTTAACCATCAAAAGTATGCGAAAATTTTGCAGCCAACTAAATTAGCAGTGCATATAAATCCATTAACATCTATATGTTTGTATTAGTAACCAGTACTTTAAATCTCAAATTTACAGAAGCAGGAGGTAATCTGAGTACAGTTTAAATTGCCGGCAGTGTCTAACAAAACATAATTTGGTATATCATTAGAGCGCAGTCATTTCCACACTACAGAATAATAATCCCAAAAAGAATTACACACACAAACAAAAAAGAGAAACAGAAACCAAGAACTGCTGTAAAACATCACATAAAGTACATAAGAACTCTAATGTGGAGCTGGTGGAATGTACAGTGGTTTGCCGCCCTCGGCCAACTAGGTATGTTTCATTTGGTGAATAATGTAATTTATGCATGCAACCTTTTATTACACCATGCTTTCAGTCAAAGAGTACTGTCAGTGTGCACAGTGAAGATGAGGTCACATATAGTTATATCTAGGAAAGATAAAAAGGCTTGATCCATTTGCTGAACTTAGCATTGCAGTGTAATTAGACTTAATTTTTTTTTCAATGACAATATTATATAGGGAGGATGACTCCTGAAGAACCATAACTAAAAATCTCACATAATTTCTGAAATTGCAAGTATTTTTTTATTTTACTTAAGTACCAGGTAGAATAATAAAAATGTGTTTTAATGAGCAAGCATTCAGAAACTAGGTTGTTTTACAAAAGCACACAAACTTTTACCCGTACATCCTAATAATTGTGCTCTCAAAAAAAACAACAATCCACGGTCAGAGAGTGCCTTCTTGATCCTTGCTCTTCAGAATTTCAGTTTTGCATGTACTTACTATTTTACTAGCTTGCTGTGTTGTTCCCATTTTACAAATTGTTCAGTAAAACCAACAATGTAAAAACATTTAGCATAAATCCTGAATATTTTTTGTTCATCAGCACTGAGACTAAGTTGGATATTCTTTACATTTTGCCATCAGACTGAGGTCCAGATTATCACTAATTATTCTCAGGAAACATGGAATGTTTCTGCATATGTGCTCCAGTTGAGTAGCGGTGTTACTCTTAACTTGTTTTAGATCCTTGAAGATGACTGCATCCATCAAACAAAACACAGGAAACTTATTTGGCTTAACAGCGTAATCAGTGGCGCCAGACATGGAACCAAGGGCATATCCCCGTGTGAGTGTGCGCCTGTGTGTATATGCGAGTGTGTGTGTGTGCGCGCACGCACGCACGCCTGTGTTTGTGCACGTGTGCACGCATATGCATGCAAATCTTCCAGTTTGCAAACAAAACCTGTAAAAATGTAAATGACTCATTTTCTTTTCCTTATTCTTTTTAATTTTATTTCAAGATTTAAATAGCAATTAAGAAGCAAAAACTCCTGTCACATGCATTATAACTGAAACTATCCGTATAAGATGTTCAAATGCTTATAATAAATAGCAAAAGGAAAAACAGTTAAGAAAAAAGTTCTACTATCAGAATGGTTTTAACTTTTTTTTAACTTTATATTCATGAAATACAAACTGTGACGCATTCCATTGTTCAAAATTCAATTTCAGATATCTGTTACTCTTGTTGTAAAAAAGCTATTACCATGTTGGTAGCCAACTTGGTCATCCATCTGACCTGCTGTCCTGCATTATCTAATAACTGACAAGTTAACACGCTTGTTTAGACTACAGAGACAAAGAGGGAGAAGATGTATGAGTTGCTCTCTCTCTCTCTCTCTCTGGTAATGTGCGCCTTTAATAATTTGCAGTGGCTCCAGTCTGACACCTTTAAATGGTTGTCATCCAAAACCATATGTTGCACACATGCAAGCATGCCTGAACACGCCCATACACACACACTTACACACACACACACACACACACACACACACACACACACGCACACATACACGCACGCGGCTGCACGCACAGGCACACACCCACACACACACACACAAACCATGTTTAGCAATTAGTCACTCAGAAGTAATCTGTCTGCAGCTAAATCCTCCTCACAAGAAATAGCCAAGGAAAAAAGACTGAAGTTGCTGGTGTTTTGATAGTTTTCCTTGTCCACCAAATACATACATTCAGTTTACCAAAGTTAAAAGTGTGCAAATTGCCTTAAACTAAGGATTAAGGCAATTTAAGTCTAGTGGATGATAGCTCCATGAGCACATAAATCCATTTTCTTAAACATACAAATGGATGTATACCTGAAGGCTAAATGTTGCTACAACGGACAACAACAAGGTGTTCAGTTCAATCCTTGTTTGGGCCTTTCTGTTCTTATTCCAGTTGCTCTTCAGTCCAGTTCAGATTGATACTGTGATAAATTGCAACAAATAGTATATTAACCCTTTAAAGCCCGATCCAAGAAAAATAGGAAGAATATTGGATTTTTTTTTGGTCTGAAGTCTTTCTTTGGCCCCTCAACAACATATGAAGAAAAAAAAACGGAAATGATTTTGATCAAATTAGCGTGCAATAAGTCAAAAATATATTTTGGTGTAGTCTTCTACTGGCTGTTTTCAGGTATATCTGAATGTGTACAACAGGGGTTTGAGCAAAGCTTTTACCATTGAATGGAGCAAAAAGTCTCAGATCCAAAAGCCTTCAGAAACCGTATCAAATATCATACATTTAGCATTATAGGGTTAAGGACCTGAAAAATAAAATTAAATTCAAGTATCAAATTATCCCCCATTTAAATGTAATCCAATTATGTCCTAATGCAATTAACAAAATGCTTATGAACATCATGAAATTTAAACTTTAAAAAAACTAAAGTGTCCAAAAGATCAGGTCAGATTTGTTTTATTCTATCCTCTATCCTAGCCATAAAATCCACAAGTTATAACCTAAATCCCTCCAAACATGGAGAAACTTTTTTTTCTAACGGACAAAGGCCTAAAACGACTGAGGACAGGAAAGTATATATATATATATTGTGTATACAGCTATCAGAGAGCTGTGGTCAGGACGTTATGTTGTGATCAGGGAACCTACTATTGAGCACAGTGCATTCGGCCTTGGTTATTCCAAGGGATCACTTGAAACAAATGAGAGAGGATCAAAAATGGCAAAGAAAACTGCAGTTTTGGTGGTTGCAGAAGCTAAAAGTCGGGATGTGAAAGAATTTGTTGGGATTATCAAGCAGGTCATTCAGTTGGCCTCAAAGAAGTCCTCGCAAGCTTTGGTTACTCAGAAAGGGTAATTAGGCCCCATTGGTCTGGGTGGCCTGAACAGAGCAATGTAGAAGCATGATGTCTCAGGCTAGCCACAATGGCTTCTATTGTGAAGGCAGTGTCTGACAACTTGTAGAAAGACCTATCTAACATGTTTACAGAGGTTGCCATGGTGTTAAAGAAAAAAAACTGCCAGAGATGGCCATATATTTTGCCCTGAAATGCTGAAGACTCCTTCTTTTGAGGCACTCAAAAGAAGGAGGGGTTTTAGATATAGCAATATAGATATTTTTAGTTACCCTAACAGCATTTTCTCCAGTTTAGCATTAAAAAGGCTAAGACGGATAGTCGGACGTTCAGTTGAGGTGTGATTTTGATCTACGACATTCACTCTTGAGGAGAACCTATAGGGTACAACTGAAGAATGATCATCTAGGCCACTTTGTGGACTAGGAGAGGTTTTACATCTGTGTCACTGCAGGATTGTGTAGAGGGAGTTTAAAAGGTTCAGGGCATCGATTATTATCTATCTATCTATCTATCTATCTATATCTATCTATCTATCTATCTATCTATCTATCTATCTATCTATCTATAGCCTATCCCAGCTGACAAAGGGTGAGAGGCGGGGTACATCCTGGACGGGACAATGGTCCGTTGCTGGGTCACACAGATACAAACAACCACAACCACCCTCCCATATATACTCCTAGCAGCAATTTGGAGTGTCCAATTGAGCTACCATGCATGTTTTTGGAGAGTGGAGGGAAGCTGGAGAAGCCGGAGAGAACTCACCCATCCATTCTGGGTTTTTTTTTGGTTTTTTTCTTTACTTTAGAACTTACCTCCATCCATTTTCTCAACCGCTTATTCCCAAATAGTGTCGCAGGGGGACTGGACCCTATCCCAGTATTCAATGGGAAAGATGTGGGGTACACCCTGGTTGGGTGTGGCAGGGCCACACATATAGACACACAAAGACGAACAACCAAGCACACTCACGCTCACACTCACTGTCCACTGGAGTGAACATCTGGAAAAATACTTGAATAAACACATAGAAAAGATTCACAGCATGAAAGAAAATCTATAAACTAATCTTTCACTTTTATAGTTTAATGCCATTTAGTTAAATTTGATCACACTTAATTAATCCCGGAAGGATGTTTCGATGGCTGCAATATTAATCATTATTGGGGCATTGTTAGAGATCCATGTGATGGGCTGGCAACCTATCCAGGGTTTACCCCGCATCTGGCCCAATGTTACCTGTCACACTTTGATTCAAATTTGAGAGACTTCAAATCTAGACTGATAATCTGGTATCTGATTCGAAAAATACAGGAAACTTGTTATTAACATTTTTTAAGCTTAAGAATCACCAATGTCTTACACTGATTTTGATATCTTCATATGTATGCTTTAATTTTGATTTTGATTAGATCAATGAAAATGTTTTTTGTTTTGGTACCATTGGTACCATGATTTTTCAGGAACAGCAAAAATACCGCTGGGGCTGAAGAGGTTGTAGACATTACACACAGATATATCATGTTACTTCACAGCTAATTAAAATCATGTAACTGTATTAACAAACCACATCCACCATATGTGTGGGTAGGCTGTTCATCAGTTAGGGCCTAAGCTCCCGAAAAAGATAAGAAGTGAGCTCAGTTCTGTTCATGTAAAATAACAGAACAAGGAATTTTACTGGCCAACAAATTTTCTCTCTTGCAAACTGTCAGATGCACATGATTGATGCAACAACTACACAATGTTGGTTTTGACTTGAGAGACGGGTCTAAAAGGGATGTAATTGTTGGTTATCATTGCTGTATTTTCTTTGAGCTGTTGTTCACTGGTTATACTGATATTGTTGATGTTAATTTGTTCACTCTTTTGACCTATGTTAAGTTCAGTAGTTGCTATTACTATGCAGTATTTTATCAACACCCTGCACAAAGTTAAAATACTTCTAATAATACATATATACATGTTTGTAGGTTGTGTCATTAAAGTACTACTCGGTTTTGCTCGGTCTAATCAATCTGACTTTAAACTATTAGGTGTGGCAGAATGACTGCGTTGACCCCCTCCAAACTGGTTTATTTCCAAGAGCAATCACACTCACACGTACTGTATGTCCAATGGGATTCTGATCAAGAGTTATTCTTACAGGATCCAGATTATTCAACCTGTCCATTTAAAACCTTCTCACTTTGTAAAATACTGCTACTGACTTTTAAAAGCATACTTATCAAATGTCATGAACATGTCTTAATCGTTCATTTCCAGAAATCAATATAAAGTCAAAGTTTATTGTGTGTCTTGAATTAAATGTTTTAACGAGTAAAGCCACACATCCAGAAAGGTGGCCTCTTCTTCATCCATTCTAACATGAATGCAGTTGTTTTTGTTTTTTAATAGACAGACTAAAAAATCTTTGGTTGAACCAGGTTCAAAAGCAATGATAACTACTACTTCTTCTACTTCATCGTCTACTTTTCCTTGTACATGGGGCAGGGGAGGCACAGGTAAGGGGGTTGTGTTAAGAAAAAGAGGAGAAAGTGCACAGCTTAAAACTATTACCAGACTTGTCGGGATTCCTTTTTTTCCATCTCAAAGACCCTGACCTGAGTGGTTTCCCATTCCTGACGCACACTTCCTGTATTGTTGAAACTGACTGCATAGTAACTGCATCATCTCTGAAGTGGAGAATGGTTTAAATACACTGAGCAAAACCTGGTTATTGGATGTGCCATTTCTCTCTTACGTGCCAACAAAATTTTCCATTTTAAACCGTTTTATTGGGAAGTTTTATCCCTAAAAAACAGCTCTGTGAAACACAAAATTCACATTCTCTACATTAAGCACCCAAAATTATGTCCTAAAAAGCAATATGAGATTCCACAGCACACATTTAACCTCAGTCTGGTGAAGAATAAAGTTCAATTTTTGTGGTAGACATCCTTCATCAGCATTTGTCTTAACCCTTAATTTCATATGATCTATGATCAAGTGAAAACCAAGACCACATCTATTAATTTTCTATATAAGAACTGCTTTTGAGGGGCAAACAGAAACTTATTACAGCTTAGTAACGATATTGTGGCTTGCCTCCTTCCCAAGGAAGAAACAGGGGGAGGAAAAGTCTTGTTTGGGCACACTAGTTATGGAGAGTGAAGTCAGGTTCTTTGTGAGCTAATGGGGAGATGATGATGAGGGAACTATATCTAATTTACAGGCTTCACACACTTTAACCAAACCTGATGTATATGAACAAGATGGTGGTAAACCATCTTTTTTTTTTTTAAAGGTATAATTGGACAAAATGTGTGGTGTCTATTAGTAAAACCTTGTTTTGCATTATGCAAATTTGAAACAAATCACCTGTTTGTTGACCAAAAATGTGATTTTCTGAAGACTTTCCATGGATCACAGAGACAATGTGAGTGATCAAGCTTTTCAGTTTCTATTTTGAGCGGTTTATGTATTGGCTTACAGCAATATTTAATTCTTATATGATAAGCATAGAATCATTAGAAACACATTAGAAAGCGTTTTCTTTCTTGAAAATTTACACTTGAAATAGCACACAAGAAAATAAAAAAAAAGGATGTAAAGAATATCTACACCAACCATGTAAACTGTCAAAATCATGGGCACAAATGGAGCACATTCATGTCTCCTGAGGTCCTCTTTCGACTTATGTACCCCATATGGCTAATAACTGGACCCCAAGGCACATATTTGCACTTTTAGAGGCCCTGGAAGGTACACATATGTTCCCGAGTAATAAATGAACAAACTACAAGGGTAAAGCAGCAGGACTTCTGAGAGTACCACCCTAGTGACAAGTCTTTGGATCCCTAAAGATACAAATGTGTGTTTCGTTTTGTTTTCTGAGAATGTAATCTATATAAATTCTCTTAATCAAATTAGCCTCAATTTTATCACAGATTTGACAGATGCTTACCAAACAACATACTAATTGCCATCCCATTGTTTTTGTTTTGTATTTAGAATTTCTAATAATTATTGTGATCTTGTTCCTCTAATATAGGGACCTCCACCAGATTCCCACAACAAAAAAACATGTGCCTTCTTCATTTGTTTGCTTTACAAGTACAGACCGGATTAGCATCCGCTGAGAGTTTGACTTGCAATGCCAAACACTTTTAATCTCCTACCTCAAATTGCCCTGTACTCTGGATTTCCTTTTACCCATTATCCATTTCCCTTTCCTTCACTGGCATGTCTATACTGTCTTGGCAGGGCTCAGGATCTCACATTCTGTCCTCCTTAATTAAGGTTTCACTCACATATAAAGCAGGGTAAAGCTCTAGTATTTGACAAAAGAGAAAGAAAAAGACATTGAAGTTAACAGTAACCATGCCTGACTGTGAAAAAATGTTTTTCTTTGACCTAATCTAAATTCTAATAGAAGAAATTTTGTATGTCATAGATTAGTTCAAATTCCGTGGATCTTACTAAAATAGATGTGACAGGCCTTAAAAAATTTGTTGGTTTAAGTATAGTGACCTCCTCTTGGGCAAGCATGTACTCACAGCTACTAATCTCCTTTACCAAAATCACTCTGGCTATTTATGTAGAAAATGACCATTATGCTGTTGTTTTATGTGGAAAATAGTTTAGAAGTGTTGAGAAAAGAGTCAGAAAAAGTGTTGGAGAAACAATTGACCAATTACAGTTGTACAGAGTGCAACTAAAAGTATTGCACATTTACCAATAATTATCCTGTTTTCTTTTGTCAGTATCAACATAATTGAATAGTAATGACAATCTTCATTAGAAAAAAATCATATAAAACAGTTTCAACGCATAGTGGGCAATACATGGTTCAGAAAAGAAAAACCACTACAACCTCTCAGCTGTACCCATTCAATTACATTTTGCATTGACAGAAAGTACAAGAACAACTTATGTTAAACTCAAATCATTTATGAAATACTTACATTTCCCTTGAAGAACTAGAACTGATGAGCCTCTATGTGAAGATACGGTACGTTTCTTCACAGGTCCAGTGTTAAACTGAACTAAGCTGATGAAACAATGTTAGAAACGTGGTTCCTGCAACTTCTTCTTCTTTTGTTCAGCCTTGGTAGAACACAGCACTTAAATGGAGTTCATCCACTCTTTTTAAGTTTTCTGGGTCTGGAGGTTCATGTAAAATACAGGCTCCTCAGCTAACAAAAAAATGGATCCAAGTGGGCCTGGCCTAATTGTTCTGACTGTTGTATGCAAGCAAAACTCAGAGGTTGAGGCTTAACAGAGTAGGTGGGGTGAGTTTTGGGTCCCGTATTTACACAGCAAAGCTGAATTACTTGGTGAGAGAGATATTTTCGTTCCTAGAAGGCCCAAAACAAAGTTCCAGGATTGGAAAGTATTCTGTTCAATAGAATTCATTTTCCGCAAAGCTGTTATCTTATTCCTTGGGTGCATGAAGAAGACAGCAAACACAACCTTATTTACTTAGTCAAAGGGAAAACGTTTTTCCATAAAAGACACAGTTAAAACATTTCAGTTGGGCAGGACTTGAAACGAACATGAACCAGAAAGACACCTCACGGTTTGCAGTATATCACAAAAAAACTGATAACAAAAGAAACGAAGGAACCTGAATACCGACTAGGGGTAATCAACTAATGAAAACCAGATGCTAGGTAATTAGGCTACTAACACAGGACTAAATTGAAATGTTAGGATACTGAGGAATGCAACAAAAAAAAACTTTCCTATTGAATCATTGGGTAAAGTTGAGCAAAAATAACAATTAATATGATTATATAGGGTCTACAAATTTAAGGTAACATGTTCATTTAACTGCAGCAAATACACATCAGTGTCACATTAACATATTCTGCCAGTATGGTGATCACATATCAAATCATTTGAGAGAATAATGCATTCAATAATAACTATAAAATGACCATTAGTCCAAAGAACTGTTCACTTGGCCAGGGTGAACCATAGCTCCGGCCCACTAGGCTCCAGTTAGTTTGTGCATGTCATGAAGCCTCTTTTAATGTTAATTTGTTATTGTTAGAACAAAATAGAGAGACCCTTAAAAAGTCTTACATTTCGTTTCCCTAAAACAAGGCCTTAAAATGTCTCAATTTGTCTTAAATCTCAACCCAAGGGTTTTAAACTTTTAATCTTAATTTCAGAGATTATTTATCCAGTCATATCATTAAAATGTTTTTTACAATTAAAAAAAAAATGTATGTAATTGTTTTGAGGGGAATTTGCCTCAGGTTCTAAATCTGTTACCGGTTGCTATGCTCGCGCTTGCTTAGCAACGCCTCAGTCAGTGTTGCCAGGTTGGGTTTCCGCCCAAATTAGCTTCTTTTGATCTTCTTTTGTTTGAAACTGTTGGTCAAATCTGGCAAACCTGACCCGTCCATAACTAATAATCCACATAATCTTTAGAAAAGGCATGCAAATACAGGGGAAACGCAAATTTGGCGACAAATGGCTCGACAATCCAAGTCTCTTGCGGTGACTTAAAGCTGCACCCAACGGTGACAGCGAGGCCGACTGTGTGGTTTCCTGTAAACGTTCACCATTGGGCTCAATGGGGATCATAAAGAAAACCAGCAGGCGTGTTGCATTCGCCCCAGCCCGACTAACATCGACCTCAAAACATCTGAATGCTTTGTGCTCCCACCGCTGGCAGAGAGGAGGACGCAAGGCCACGGGCCAGCCAACAGCCACACACGTTGCCAGACATCCATGCGGCTCCACAACATGTGGCTCCACTCCCGACACCGAGGGCAGAGGTGATGTGGGTGCTGAGGGCTGTGACGAGCCACTAGTCCCACAGGTCACGTGACGGAATTGATGATATCTTTAAGGCAATGTTTCCCGACTCCATTATCCCTCATTGATGTACTTGTGGCAGAGATTTAAAAAAAAATGAAATGGCCGAAACTGACGGCAGCATACGGTCAGGCCCCACATTTAAAAAAAGTAAATAAAAGCCGAAGTAAAGTCAGTCATGTTTTATGTGTTGCATTCACATTGTAACCTCGTTACACTGGATTTAGAGCTCTGAAATAGTGTTTTCCGTTGAGTATTCCCAACAAACAATCAGATCAATTAAATAATGATATGAAATAACCTCATGTTTTTTGTCTTTTTATTTGTGAGACTTTAGATATGCTCTTAAATATTGTTGGAAAATGCTATTAAAAAGTGTTAAACAGTCTTACATTTGAACTTTTTCAACCCTGGACACAGAAAGGAAATTGAGAAGATGAAAGTCATGGACAAAGTATTCTTTGTATCTATGTATTTTGGGTGTGATTTCATATGAAATTTAATTTGAGAGCACAAAGTTGAAGGAGAAAAAGGATCTGACAAGCTTTTCGCTGTGCTTTTATTTTTCCAGTTGTGCAGGTATTTATTGCAGGAAAAAGAAGGGATAGGTATGGAACAGCATCAATGGGAGGACAGTGCATACAAGAGTTTGTTTTAAAAAATTTGGACCCCCCATAAGGAGGCTTATCAAAGCATGCTGCGACAGTTCAGCCACATAACTGGAAGGACATATGCAAGACCCACTCTTTGCAACACAACTCTTTTTTTCCATAAATGCTGCGAGAAAATTTGTCTACATTTTTAATAGTTGTTGTATCAGAATGTGCAGAAATTATAGAAAAGAAAAGATGTCTGTCACTGCTTTCCATTTTGAGGAAGTCAATAACTTTGCCAGTTTTATGCTTTTTAATCCTGATAAGAAACAAAATCTAATTTATTCTTTTTTTAAATTTCCTTTTAGCCATTCTAGTCAAAGAAACTATTTTAAATGTTTGTGCTGAAACTAGGCTTACTGCTACAGTAGTTTCTCATCATCATTATTCTTATCATTATATTTATATATCTATTTTGCTAAAACAACTAAAATAAAGTTTAACATTAGATATCATTTAGTGGGTGAGAGTATTTCAGTATCAGTAACAACATGAGTAACATCAACTGAGAGCACAAATTAACTGACAGTCCGCCAAATATACATTCAAAATCCATCAGAAGAATCAACTTTAGCTACTAAAAGTATATGATAAAGACTCCTTTATAACTAAGCAATATCAGTTGACCAAATGGAAGAAATTGTTTCATTATTACACACTTGTGATTTTAGTTTGCCATAAAAGCGGCAGGTATAACTTTAAAGAAAAGATTTGTTTGTTTTTTTGTTGTTTTTTTGTCTGTTTTTTTGTGTTTTTGGTCCTATGAATCAGCTAGATTATTTTGGTAAACAAAGTCTGAATTTTCTAATTATATGACTCATCCAGAAAGCCTTTGAATCACTCCCTGTTATGTCTGTCTGTTGGTTTTGACTGATTCTGTAGGGCTAACGATTCCTGACTCATTATTTCGGCAGATAAGGTCTTGTACAGCAAGTCCTGTGTCTTTTTGTGTCTGCAGGGTACATGTTAATAATGAACACTAATGAAGAGAAATGGTCCACTCTGCTGCAAGCACTCTGTAAGAACTACACAAAGACATCCACATACGCGCTTGTCAGTGTGAATGGTTTCTCAGTGACTTTTACAGTTTTTTTTCCTTTTTTCTTGTCAAAGACATAGGAGACTTGAACACTAATCACTGCTGTGATTCTGCCACACAGCACAATAGGCTGTAGTGTATTCCTGTGTGTGTGTGATGGTGGTCTGGTGTTTCTTTCTTGACCTAATGAGGTAAGCAACAACATGCCTGCAGCTATGTTGGATACAGGACACAAATACATACGCACAATCACAGTGGCTGGTAGGCTATGGATGGTGGTTATTTGATTTGTTCAACTTTAGTGAATCTTGGGGTCATGCTAAGTTAAACTTAATTACCCTGGAAAGCCATTGATCAGTGATATTCTTACTTCTTTTAGCCACTGGTGTCTGTTCTGTGACAGAACTGCAGAATCAGGATTTTCATCCTGGACGAGCTTGAGTTAAAATTCTGCATGGCAGTATGGACCTGGTCAGATGGTCAAATGGTGAAATTACGCATTTAATACGTATTAAAGTGACAACCTTTGTAAGATGTTTCATTTTGTCCATTGTTTGATAGAATTACAGATTTTCCTAAAGGATGTGGAAACTATACTAGGATGAGGTATAGTTAACCCTATACCTCATCTTATCCCATTTTTTATTTCTGTTTGAGAGTATATATTAAATGCATGTATGTTCACATTGAATCTAATTAGAAATGACTGTTCGCATTTAAAGCTGGTCCTGTCTGAAATGCATTTAACACAGAGACATTATTACACTTATTAATCAATGCTAACCCTCCCATTCAATTCAGGGTTCTTCTTAAACCTTGTCTTCAAATGTTTTGCCTTAAAATAATTGTTTAATATCAACTAATTTAATATGATGTCAATCTTTTTTTTCATTATTCAATAGATTTGACATAATTTCTTATAGGTTTTTATCGTATTGCTGCAAAGAGTTCAAAGACCTCCAAGAGGATTGATTATTTATTCTAAAATTTGTTTTTTTATTATTATTGAGCTTCACATGAAATAGCACAGATCTTTGTACTTTGTTTTGCTCTGATATGTAATGTCACAGCTTCCGTAGACTTTCCAAAGCTGACAGAAAATCGTTCTGATCAAGGCTGTGAATGTAGTTCTGGCAAACCACACACATGCACACGGAAGCATAATTGCATAGAACTGTGACGCCATTAGGGATCATTAGCATTACTGGCAATGTCCTGTGCCACGAGGTCAAACTGGTAATTGTATTGCCCTCAAGATGAGCCATTACACACACACAAACCCCATACAGTAGCCCTATACAACGGGACAGAAGGGATAATGTGATTGTGCCAATGGCTGTACATCAAACATTACTGAAAAGTTCGGACCACCAAGGAAGAGACAGAAGCTCAAAGAAATAAACAGTGAGAGAAAAAGGGAAAAACCATACAAAGCCAACAGTATACAGTATGTCTGTGTTTGTTTATGACACTCAATTTCCTATGAATCCGTTGCTTTTCAACAGTCCTTAAATTGTTAAAAGTTTGCAGCAACAATACAGAAATATATCAAAAATAGATGTATGGATAAAGAATTTTAAATAAGTAAGAGGGCAAATAACTATGAAAATTAAAAAAGAAATTATCAAAGAAGAATATGAAGCACATATTTATGTAAAAAATCACTTATTTTTTTCTCATTGTGTATTTCATGTTTTGAATCTTTATATTGATTTGCTTTGTCTGCCTCAAATTTATTTTTATTCCTTTGACTATTTATTTCGTTTTATGGGATTACTATATCCAGAACGTCATATCTTCTAGATTGCTCTGAGACAAAACTTGAACCACAATCAAACTATCCCTCCAAGTCCTGTGAGCCAGCTAGCCAATTAGATTTCAGCAATATGTCAGGGTGGCTGATGGAAGGAGAAGAAGAACCAAATGCAGACCTGGTAGGACATTGTGGTAGAACTTAACTTGATTTATTTCTAAAACGCACAATGATACATCATAAAATAAAAATTGAGGTAAACATGTAAGACCTAACCACTTATCATAAGCCTGACTGCGAAAACACAATACAAACTAAAAAACAAAAACAAAAAAGGACTACTGTGATGAAAGCTATGGACTGTAGAGATGAGGCCCTGGTAAAGACTATGAAAAAACAGGTAGCTTGACCTAAGAAGGCACTGATAGGAGAGTAGTTTCAGCTGAACAGGAGAATGAGGACAACTACTGGTGAAACGTGAAACATGAACCAAGAAACCAAAGATGACTAAACAAACTGACTCAAGAAATTAAGAAAGACAAACTTCATGATGTGAAAGCAAAAGTACAAAAAACAAAATCCCTTTAGAAACCCACAAACATCTTACAGTGATACTGTGTGGTCACTTCTCATTAAGTTCTTATTTTACCTTAAAAGCACTCTGAGGTGACAAAAAAACTATGCGCAGCAGTTACTGCATCTTGACTCATTCAAGCTATATCTTTAATGAAATATATTCTTTCTGCATCTTTAGTATAAAAAATTATACATTTTGTTGAGTTGTCTTTCAGCACTCTATAGTGTTACAGCAAATCCTATGAACACCTTGATTTCTTTGACATAGGCAGGAAGTTTAGTTCTGAAATGTTTTCCTTTAAATGTCACTAACACAGGCTGTTTGTGTGTGATATAACTAATAAATAATCAAGCAATTACTTTGCTTCCGTCCCTAAAGCACAAAATAAAATGCCAGCATTTTGATTGTGATGCACAGTTCAGGTGAGAAAAGTAATGGTTTAAGAATCTCCCTTAAACAGCAACAAGTCCAAAAGAAGGATTCAGACTATCCAAAGTAAAAAAGTGACTGAATGGGAGGATTTGAAAATATATTTTGAGCAAAGCTTAAACCAAGCTAACTCAAAGGAAAAGCTAGTGTAAATGGCAAGGTTGCTTCTAATATCAGAGCATAGTTCAATGAAAAATAGATAACTCTAAATAAAGGGAATATAAAGATAAAACAAGTATGTACAGAAGATCTTTAGTAAAAAAGAAACTTAATTCATACATTGTCCTTTTCTTGCTAGTGTTGCGGGGGGCTGGAGCCTTTCCCTGGTGACATCCTGGACAGGTCAGCTGTCCATTACGTTTTTGCCTTTTTGCTCAAGAAAGGTTCCAAGTCGCTTGCAGATTTACATCAGGATTTTTGTATATCCAAATATTATATTGAAGATATGGTGACTCAATGTTATAGACTGTGTCCTTCATGATCATATGTTTTGTTCTCAGTTTTATTTACTTCTTGTGACTTTCACATTATAATTGTCATTAGATTGTTTTCTCCATGTTTACTGCTTGATTTTTCTCCTTTTTCTGAGTCACACATAGTTTTCATTCTTGATTATCTCAAGACTTCTTAATTTGTGATTGGTGTCAAACTATATCTGATAGAATGACTGTTAGTAGTTGCCTTTTCATTCTCTTGGTCACCTTTTCCTCATCTATCATTATAGTTTCCAGTTAGACTTTCTGAGTAGATTATGTTAAAGCTTTTGAAATTCACCTCTGTGGATTAAATTCACCAGAAATGGTCCTGCCTTTGGTCTTTTCCTGACAGAATAATCTAACCACAACAAGACTCAGTGGACACCCCTTCACGTCCTAACATGCATCCTTAAAGCTGAAGAGACAGCAGAGCTATTCAGTCTTTGAGCATTTTTCTGCCAGTTACCAGGCCTACACTGAGAGGATAGGACCAGCCACAGCCGAAGTCAGACACAAGGTCTACAAAAACCTCTTGGGCCCATTGGCCAGTCCAAACTATAAGTCGGACACTTCAATGTGATGCCTGATTGTAGGTGCAATTTAGGTGCCTCATATATCTATAATCTAGATCGGTTGAGCATACATCTCATGTCATTAAAGTTAGGAAAACCTTTAACTTTCATCAAAGGGTTTGGCCACAGTAGCTGCCTGAATTGTAAAATGTCACCAATTTAAAGGAATTTGTTGGTTTGATCTTTTATTTTTTTTACTTTTTGCCATTTTAATTTGGCCAGAGAACATGTACCACATCGATATTGCTTCACTGGTTTTTCAGTTGATGACTTACTACATCTGATTTATTTTTACCACAAGGTTTGTATCAGGAAAGATATCTTTAAAACTTTCATAATGGTAAATTGAGATTTTGGGAATTTTCTCCATGAATTTCTCCCTGAAACAGGAAGTCCTATTAACTGACTAATAAAAAATTTAAAAATCCAGTCACCACCAGACTTTGTTGATGAAATACACTGAAGAGAAAAATATCACAATATTTTCAGTAAGTTTTCTTTGAAAGCTGTCTTTGGTGCCCTATGAAAAACTTTTTTTTAAATTATTCTCACCCTCTTAGGTTACCTATCCATATCAAACTTGGTTCACACATATAAACTGTCAAAAGGTCTTAACATCCTAAAACGATATTCTATAATCACCATGATGTTGAACATTTTGAATAGAATAGCTCTGAAATGTTCTTAAATAAAATAGTTCTGTTCCAGCAACAGTTTTTAGGTCTCTTAGGCAATATATTTTGACAAACACCTTTAATGCATTTAATCATGCTCCCCTGAAGCATGTTCTCAAGGACTCTTAGCAAAAAAAAAGTACTTTCATGCATTCTTATGCAATAGATTTATCAGTTTTCATGTTTTAAGAAGTTAGATGGTGCGTCAATATGACCCAGGAGACACTAGAAGTCACACTCAGGTCCCTTATCTGGCTTTGAATATGATCCAAACCTGAGTGAGTGACTCTGAAACTATCTACACGGTGTTGTGTGTGTGTTCACATCAGTTTTAAGCATCAATCTGAAATCAAACATAATAAGGGATTATTATGCGATCACATCACAACTCCTAATTGGATTGTTAAAATATTATGTATCCTCATATCTGAACTACATGCTCTGATGGAATGCTATCACTTATTACAGTATAAATTTCTGCTTATAAATAATTTCATCATTTTTACTCTGGAAGAATTTTTATTATAAGACAAATGCAATAAAATCACCAGCATAACATCAAAAATTGAAACATGTTTTTATATATATATATATGCTTGTATGTCTGCATGTGTGTCTGCATGTGTGTGGAGAGAAAAAGAGAGAGAGGGAGGGAAATGTTTGAAAGTATGTGTGGGTTTGTGTGAGCACACACACATGTATGTCTGAGCAACTGTGACCGACTGACCCGCAGTCCAATTATACATCATTATCAAGAGACACAAACTGATCTAAATTACTGCAACAACTCCCATACACATAGATCGATTACACAGAGCAGACTGACAGACACGCATACACAGACACACACACACACACACACACACACACACACACACACACACAGAAAGACAAAAACAGAACGCAGGGGCCCCGTTTAGCACTTAAGCATACATAAATCATATGCCATCTTCCCAGAGAAATCTTCTACTCATTGTACAACCCCCATTGTGAGCCAGTTACCCAAACCTCCAGAATCCTGAGGAGACCATGGAACAAGAATACTGCCCAAGTTGATTAAACATATTGGACTCTACTGCACACCCTCTATATATCCTAGTGTTTAACCCTTTAAAGCCTGATCCAAGAATAAAACAAAACTGATTTTTTTAAGGCTTTATTTGGCCTTTTAACAAAATATGTCAAAAGAAAAAACTAAATATATTTTTAATATTAATAATTTATTACTATGCGATAGATCCAGATCATTTTTCGTGTAGTCTTCTGCCCCCTGTTATCAGGTGTATCTGATTGTGTACAATAGGATTTTGAGCAAAGTCTTTACCATTAAATCATGCAAAAGGTGTCAGACGCAAAATATTTCAGAAACCGTATGTATCAAATATGATACATTTGGCATTATAGGGTTAGCAGATGAGTGTGTTCAGTAAGATGCTTCTTTAGTTAGACTTTAATGCAGAACAATGCAGGAGGTTAATGGTGTCAGTAGCAATAAGAGTGTATAATTTCCATTTGAAATGACTCATGGAAAAAAAAATTACCAGTATCATGCATTTAACTTTTTTCTTTCATAACATAAACAACAGGGTTCCTCCCTGGACCTTATCGTAGTAGAGGGGTTTATGTGTCGTAGTTATATTGTTGAGGGCTTTATGGCCTTGGTAAGGTTAACCACGGTAAAAAGATCTCTAGGAGAGGGAGACAACGAGCGGTCAAGAAATCCTTTATGGACAAAATGGTATGGGTAAAATGATTGCGGCCCAGTTTCATTTGAAGGGTGTGGGTCACCGGGGCCCACCTCTGGAACCAGGACTAGAGTTAGGCCATAGGCGCAAACTCCTGGTGGCCGGACCTTTGCCCATGGGGCCCAGTCGCGCTTAGCCCAAAAGGGTAGCATTTTTCCCCCTCCCAGAGAACCCATGACCCATCCAGGAGCAAAAGCTCTCTCTAGGGATGTGGAACCTCACCTGTCTGGTGGGGAAGGAACCTGAGCAAGTTCATGAGGTTGAGTGGTTCTATATATAGTGACTAGATGTCGTCAGACTCACCTCAACGCATATCCTGGGTTTAGGAACCAGTGTCCTTTTCCACTCTGGAGTTGAAGAAGTGAAAGCCACCAAGCAGGTTTGGCTTGGTGGCCAGCTTGGTGCCTGTATGTTGGGGTTCGCCCCAGTGGACAAACGGCTAGCCTCCTTCCACTTTTGGTTTGGGGAATGGGTCTTGACTGCTGTTTGTGCTTATGGACCAAGGAGCAGTTCAGTAGTTCCCACCTGGAGAAGACCCCAAGAAGGCCAAGGACACACTGGAGGGACTTTGTCTCTCGGCTGGCCGGGGAAGACCTCACAGGCCCCCTGAGGGTCTGGTAGATGTGGCTGGGGCGAGGGAAGTCTGGACTTCCCTACTTCGGCTGCTCCCCCTGCAACCAACTCCAGATAAGCGGAGAAAGATAGATGGAATGATGGGCATAGATAAAGAAAATGCCATCAAATATGTTGTCAGGATCAAAAATTGTTTTAGGAACTATGCAAACATGGCAAATAGTTTTGTTACAGCACATACCTAGGTATAAGCTAAAATGTTTGATAGGTATCAAACATTTTAGCTTATACCTAGGCACTAACCCTTATACAAATAATTCAGCCAAACCAACAAATGATTTAGGCAACAATATTTCTGACAACATTCCCTGCCCAAACATTAAGCAAACTGGTCTCTTCAGTTGACATGGAGTAAATGCCCATAATGGTCATTATCTCTCTGTCTCA
>JABUIW010000212.1:1492303-1532930 GCA_013363375.1 Menidia beryllina
GTTCAGCCGACTCTGTCTTGGGCTCGCCTGATTTTTGTTTGCTGCTTTCGTTGGTGACGGCGGCGTTTTTTCAACAGGTCCTGTCTAGGGCTTACCTGATTCTTGTTTGCTAGTTTAATTGGTGACGGCAGCGTTTTCGCCCCCTCTCCCAATTTCAGCCGGTCCTCTCTTGGGCTCACCTCACTCTGTTGCTGCTTTAATTGGTGACGGCTGCGTTTTCGCCCCCTCTCCCGATTTTAGTGAGCCTCCTGTCCGGAGTTCTGCACGGTTAACGGAGTTAGCGGTTGGGCTACGTGTTGCCCCTCTGGGGCTATTCGCCCTCTCTCCAGTTGTGATTGGTGACGGTAGCGTTCTCCGCCCCCTCTCCCGATCGTGGGCAGCTCTGTCTGCCAGTGGTGGGGCTCCTTCTGCTTGGCCATGGATAGCTCCCACTGTTGTGCGGGTTGCGGGGCCGCGCTTCAGGCGGATGATGGCCACGACCTGTGCCCGGCCTGCCTCGGGCATGATCACCTGGCTGAGGCCCTGTCAGACAATCCCTGCATGAACTGCAGCTACATGCCCCATGCTGTGAAGGTGGCTCGGCTGGCCCAGTTACGCCCCGTGTGTGGGACTGACCTTCCACCTTCTGGGCAGGTGGCCACTCCCAGGCGCTCTAAACGCAGGTCTGAGACCGCATCCTCTGTGGCTCCTCCTAAGAAGAGGCGAGCGAGATCTGACCAGAGTCTTTCCACGAGGGTTGAACGACTGTCTGCAGAGTTGGCGGAGATGAAATCCCTTTTTCAGGCACCTCAGGCGGGTGCTCCGATGGCTGGATTCTCTTCCCCACCTATGCCCGAATTAGCTGTGGAGGAGGATGTGCTGTCTTTGGCTGCCTCTGCCTCTCATTTTGGGAATGAGGAGGAGGAGGAGGCGCGGTCGCCTCGCGCTTCGGAGACTGGCTCACGCTCTTCCTCTCAGAGTGCGGCTAGTGGTTCGGGTGACGGTTCCATGCGGGACATTATGCTCATGGCCTTGGGACAGCTGCAGCTGGATGTCCCTCAGGTGGTGGAATCCGCTCCTGGCAGTGCTTTTTTCAGGCGCGGACGGGCTCCTGCTCCCTTTTCTGTCCCTCCATCAGGGGAGTACCTCAGGGAGTTGCATGCTTGTTGGCGGGACCCTAGAGCCTTCTCACGTCTCTCGGCGGATGGTCGGGTGTTGGCAGCTATGCATGATTCTGTCCAGTCGGGCTTGGATCGCATGCCTGCGGTCGAACCTGCTGTTGCCTCGCTCATTGTGTCCCCTGATGAAGCCCTGCGTGAGGATGTTCGGTGCCCGTGGGCTCAATGTCGCATTACAGATGGTTTCCTCTGTAAGGCTTATAATGCTGGTGCTCGCGCCGGCCGCCTTGGCAATTCCTTGGCGCACCTCATGTTTGCCCTTTCTGCATCCCTTCAGGATACCGGTGGGGCTGATGCTGCTGTTGGCTTTAGCGATGCAGCACTTCAGGCCTTTGCTTTGATGACCAGAGAGCTTGGGCGTCTGATGTCTTTTCTAGTCCAGGCTCGCCGACAGGTCTGGCTGGCTCAGTCTACATTGACTGAGACATGCCGCAGGACCCTCCGCAGTGTCCCTGTGGTGCCAGGGGAGTTATTCGGGTCTGCTGCCTTGGAAGCGCTGCAGCGAACTGTTCAGGCGCGGCAGACTAGGCAACAGCTCTCAGGCCTCAGCAGAGGTATGCCCCCTCCTCCTCATGATCCGAGGCGCCCATCGGTTAGCCCCGGCATTCGGCCGCCTCGGGGTTGTGATCGGCCTGGTGGGTTTCACCCTCGTGTGGTACAGCAGGGACCCAGCAGGGACTTTCGTGTGCCAGGCCGCCACCCAACCAGGCCCGCCCGGGCCGCAGACTCTGGCCGCCGCCCCCCCAGGATCCCTACGGGTCGTGGGGGGAGAAGGTGACGCTGCCAGGCCAGCCGTCGGACGTTTTTCCCATCAGCAGCTCGGTTACTGGGCTGCTCTCGCCGTGGATCCGTGGGTGGTTGCCACTCTGACCCATGGTTACCGGCTACAGTTCCGACGGCGGCCTCACATCTCACACCGGGTCAGGGTGACTGTCATCACCGACCCGGTGAGAGCTCGAGCCCTGGACCAGGAGCTTTCCGCCCTCCTGGCCAAGGGTGCTATCGAGGCAGTAGATCCTCTGCGGCATCCCGGAGGCTACTATTCCACTTATTTCCTCGTGCCAAAAAAGACAGGTGGATTTCGTCCCATTTTGGATCTCAGGGGACTCAATCAGTTTTTAAAGGTCCTGCCTTTTCACATGCTCACGACCGCAGAGGTTCTTCGGGCTGTGACAAGGGGGGAATGGTTTACCTCGATCGACCTTATGGATGCGTACTTTCACGTACCTGTTGCGGCGGAACATCGCCGCTTTCTCAGGTTTGCCTATCGGGGTCGCCACTGGCAGTTCTGTGTGCTCCCGTTCGGCCTCTCCCTTTCCCCGAGGGTGTTCACTCGGTGCGTGAGGGCGGCCCTCTCTCCTCTACAGGCCCGCGGCATGAAGGTTCTTCCGTACCTCGACGATTGGCTGCTCTGCGCCCCGTCTCGATGCGTCTCGCGATACGAGTCGCCTGCTCGCTCATGTGTCTCGGTTGGGCCTCAAGGTGAACTTGGAGAAGAGCTGTCTGATTCCGTCGCAGACGACCACTTTTCTTGGGGTCCTCTTGGATTCTCCCTCCATGACAGCCTAACCATCTGTCCGGAGGGTGGACGACATCCTCCAGCTGGTGAGTCAATTCAGGCTGGGCAGGCAGCTTCCTTACGTTGCCTTCCTGCGGCTGCTGGGCAAACTGACATCGGTTACTCGGGTGGTGCCCCTAGGTCTGTTGTCACTGCGCCCTTTGCAGAGGTGGCTCAACAGCTGGCACCTGGATGCCAAGCTACACCGGAATCGAAAACTTGTGGTGACATGGCCTTGTCTTCATGCCCTGACCCCATGGAGAGACAGGGCCTATTTGTCCAGGGGTGTGCCCATGGGGGTAGTAGTGTGTCGCAGGGAAGTGGTCACGACGGATGCCAGCTCCACGGGATGGGGCGCCGTATGGCAACACAGGGCGGTTCAGGGCCTCTGGGGTCCACTGGATCGCTCCGAGCATATAAATGTGCTGGAGCTGCGGGCTGTGCATTCGGCCCTCAGGCACTTTTTGCCCCACTTGGAGGGGAGACATGTCCTGATTCGATCGGACAACACCTCTGTGGTCTACCACATCAACCACCAGGGTGGCACCAGGTCAGCTCGGCTTCTTCAGGAGTCCCGGGACCTCCTGAACTGGGCGTCTGTTCACCTATGCACCCTGCGGGCGGTGTACTTGCCAGGTCTGTGCAACGGGGTGGCAGACTCCCTTTCCCGGCGAGCACCGGCTCCGGGAGAGTGGTCCCTCCACAGCGACGTGGTCGGCCTGATCTGGGACCTTTTCGGTCAGGCGGAGGTAGACCTGTTCGCCACAGAGGAGTCGACTCACTGTCCTCTATGGTTTTCCCTTACAGGGGCCGCGGGTGCACTGGGCCAGGACGCCTTGGCCCATCCTTGGCCCAGGGTCCTTCTATATGCCTTTCCACCCCTTTCCCTGATTTGGCCAACTCTTCAGAGGGTTCTCGAGGAGGGCCACAGGATGTTGCTGGTAGCTCCGTATTGGCCAGCACGGCCATGGTTTCCACTTCTATGGAATCTGTGTCACGGGGTCCCATGGTGTCTTCCAGCCCGGAGGGACTTGCTATCTCAGTTGGGGGGCCAGATATGGCATCCGGATCCTCATCGCCTCCGCCTGTGGGTGTGGCCACTGGGAGGCTCGAACAGCAGCTAACTGGATATTCAGGTTCCATCAGGCACACTATTTTGAGTGCCAGAGCACTCTCCACTCGTCAACAATATGAAAACAGATGGCGTCTGTTTTCCCAGTGGTGTTTTGCCCGTAATGATGATCCGGTCACCTGTGCGGTGCCCACGATTTTGGAGTTTCTTCAGTCTCTTTTTGATAAAGGCCGCTCTCCTTCGACGCTTAAGGTATATGTGGCGGCTATCTCATCTAGTCATGTTGACATTGATGGCGGTACGGTCGGGAGCCATAGGCTGGTTTCTCTTTTTCTGCGTGGTGCTCGTCGACTGCGCCTGCCAATGGTTCCGCGAGCACCAGTCTGGGACCTGTCTTTGGTCCTCAGTTCTCTGTGCCGCCCTCCATTTGAGCCTTTGGTTCAGGCGGACCTCAAGTGGTTGTCATGTAAGACCGCCTTTTTGTTGGCTATTGTCTCAGCTAAGAGGGTCAGTGAGCTACATGCCCTTTCTGTCAGCCCATCTTGTCTCAGATGGAGTTCAGATGGCTCTGGTGTTACCTTGTGGCCAAACCCGGCGTTTATTCCTAAAGTGTTTTCTCATTTTCACTGTAACCAACCATTGAGATTGGCGCGTTTTCAGCCTACATCAGGAGACGTCGGCGATAGTTCTGAGTTACTGTGCCCCGTGCGGGCTCTGGAGGCCTATATTGCAGCCACTGCTGGTATACGGCGCTCAGACCAGCTGTTCTTGTGTTATGGGGGCTCCAGGTTAGGCTGTCCTCTGTCCAAACAGCGTCTCTCCCATTGGATTGTGGATGTGATCTGCCATGCCTACGCTGCAGGGCACCGACCCCTGCCAGTCGGCGTGAGGGCACACTCTACCAGGAGCGTTTCCACTTCTTGGGCAGCCTTAAGAGGGGTTCCCCTGGAAGCTATATGTGCTGCTGCATCATGGGCTTCTCCAAGCACATTCACCAGATTTTACAGTGTGAATGTGGCCTCCTCTCATCCTCTGGGCGAGGTACTATTACAAGGGTCTTTTGGGCCTTCTCCGTGAGGTATGTGCTCGGGATTCCTTGTGACATCGCTGGTACTAGTCATTCAGTGCTTTCAGCACCGCCCTCTGGCGGTCAGTAGGGATGAAATAGAACGAGAGTTACGTATGTAACTACGGTTCTATGAATCCCGGATGACCGCCAGAGATTCTCTGTCACTCAGAATCCTTGCATTTCGCGAGAAGATTCTGTAGGAACAGAGCCTCGGATGATGTCATGCTATATAGCCTCTGATTGATCATCCGATATGTCACAGGTGTGACTCTGTTGATATTATTGCTCGAACGGCGCATGCGCGAAGGGAACATTCAGTGCTTTCAGCACCGCCCTCTGGCGGTCATCCGGGATTCATAGAACCGTAGTTACATACATAACTCTCGTTTTATGTGGTCTCATTACAAATTAAGATAGTGGCAAAAGTGACTTGAGTTATTAAATTGGCACTGGAGGCAAAATTGACCAGACGGCTTCTGACTTCAGTTGTTGTCAATAATGAATTAGATAGTATCAGCAATGATGGAGTTTTTCCATCTGCTTATGTTGGGAGCCGTTTCCGCCTTGTCACCATTTTCTGCACATTATGTTATAATAGATTTTTCTAATAGATTTAACATTTAACACTCCTATCTAGCATGCAAACACTGTAACAGTGAAAAAACTGGCAAACACACTTATACAATTAGGGTCTTTATTTTCAACTCAGGTTTGTCAGGGGAACAAAACTCAGAAAAAAAAATGTTTGTATTCCTATTTGGTCCTCATCAAAAACATCCTAAGGAAGTGGCATGATGTTTAAAGAATGTACCTGTTGCTCTTTTAAAAGAGTGCACTTGGATTAAATTCTAAAGATGGAAAAATCTTTAAAATGATTCATTAATACTGATCGAATGTCTTCTTTTTGGAAAAAAAAAACAGCCTGATGACGTCCCCTTCACAAAAAGCTCATGACTGTTCCCTTCTTCCCAACTTGGTGAGGCTGCAGCGCATGGAAAACAATAACAATCCTGCAAACAAAACAGTTAAGTTATTAAAAACTATCATCATTATTCAATTTAAGATATACAACATATTTTGCACCTTCCAGAGGCCACAATGAATGGAATATGCCCCATCAGTTGGATCTCATAAAAGGGAAAATGCTGGCCGATTTAAAGGTTTTATGAATATACGCAGAGCTTAAATGAAAAAAACACTTGATTCCACTTTCTGACAAAAAAAAAATCTTTATCTGAGCTCGGCCTTCTCATTTAACAAAGTGCTAATAGGTGAGTGACTAAATAAACAGCATTGGTTTTCTATTTCTGAAATGACCTGATAATTATTACTTCAACTTCTTTTTTCTTTGTTTTAGGCTGTGTTGATGCATCCAAATTCATGTTGTACAATTCACAGTCATGCATATCTTTAAGCCACTGGAATATCTCTCATCAGTTCATTTGGATCAGACTTCAAATAAATCAAGCAAACACAAGAGAAAGGAGCTTAAGGACTAGTCATATTCCCATATAAGTTTAAACAAAATTAGCAGTAACTACATTTCTACATGGGAAAGCAACTCAACTGGCAAGGAACATTAGTTATATTTGGTTAACAATGATGTACTTAGTCTGTGGATTAATGAGGTGAAAGATAATGTTTTTCAGGACAGTCATTAACTCATTCGCTGCCAAAGACGTCTATAGACGTCAATTCAAATCCAACCGCTGACTGCCAAAGACGTCTATAGACGTCTTTTATGTTTTTCAATGCGAGTGGCTTGGGGAACGATCGGCGAAAGTTTTTCCGTAAATATCGGCTTCCAGACAGAGTATGTACTAACAAATTGACCCTCTAGGTAGCTGTGCCACTTTTGATGGGAGATTAGCATAGATTGTAGGCAAATAAAAACAAACGCAATGGTTCGCTATGCGAGAAATGGTGCCGGTGAGACGCAAGTCGAGGAAGAACGGAATAAGGTAGAAACAATTTTTTTTTTCCTGATGAAAGAAGAGAGTCTACTCTTTCTTTTGGCGTGTTCTGTGTTTACATAGTCATAGCACAAACTATTCTGTGGCTCTTGAAAAATCAGTCAAAATGCTCAAAAAACTCTGGCAGTGAGCGACTCTCTGTTCTGAAAATGGCTGGCAGTCAATGAGTTAAATCTATGAATAAAAAAAATAGCTGTATTTGTTTATAGTGGGAGACAAGGAAGATAGGTTATGTTTCCGAGTCAAAAAGAAAGCACATTAACTAATATGTCTGACAATTAAACCCACCTGTCTTCTGTGAGGCCAAGCTCCTTGGTCAAAAAAGCAAAGATCTTGGCGCTGTGCTCCTTGTTCTTCTCAGCAGTGTCGGTTACGGAGATGGCCGACACGGACAGCATCACACAAGGAGAGCAAGAATCAGCGATCAGCATCGGAAGCCCAGGTTTGACCACCAGATTCATCCTCTGAAAGACAAACATCCCGACTGAAACCACTGGCCAGAACTCACCACAGCAAATGTCAAGCCAGGGGCAAAAGTTGAAGACGGATAAACTTTTTTCAACTTTATTCTTACTTAAAAAAAAAAAGAGAGATTTGTTATGAGTGCGTACTGGCACTCAGTCTCTTAACTCTCAGTTTCAAGAATAAGACGCAGAAAAAAGGGTTTTCGTTTTAACAACAAAAACTGTTTACCTTATCCAAACAGACAATAACAACCTGAAGCCTTTCTGTCACTTAGACTCCCCATCACAAGGCCAAATGAATTTACAAAAATACAGTAAATGTTTTAGGGCAGTCTTCAATCGTGTCAGATTTTTTAAAAATGTACATGCCTTTCAGTTGAAGCACACACAAGAGTAAAATACATCTCTTTTGACCTGTTCTTTAATGTTGCATTTTCAGTCCACTCTGCTAACCAGGTAAACCTCCAGGTACCCCTCATCGCACATCTCAAAGTTTGTTGGGAGTTTTTAGTATTATCTTATTTTTTTCGGTTCAACTCTAACTTTTGCTGTTATTCAACTTTACTGGGAAAAAAGTTGTTTGATAGCTTTTTGAGGTCCCTCAACCTAAAAAAAAAACAGGTCCAGGGTTTTTATCTGGGGAGAATCTCACTATTCTCCAGGAAATAGCAAAGAAGTTTATGTCATCTGTCTCACACTCGCTCATGGCATTCAAATAGGTGGGTTCGAGCATTCCCACAGCAGAATTTCAGCCCCCAGACTCTGTTTTCCAAGTTGGTATGGACATAAACTAAAATTTCACTGTCCCCCAATGCAGAGCCTTTCCTTTACAGTGACATGCCCAGGATTACAGCGCCTGTTGCTTCCTAGCTCTGAGATACTTTCCACCCTTTCTTTTGCTACTAATGCCTTTGTTGTCCTTTTTTTTTGTCTGCCAGCATTCTTCAGATTTACCATACATTTATTTACTATCCATTACTTTTGGAATGTTTAATTAGCTGCTTCCATTTGCAAACGAAATTGACCTTGATATGAAAACACATTACAACAGACGTTGAACGGTAATAAGTACAAGAAAACCAAACAAGCGTAGAAAATGTTTCTAGTTAAGGAGGACAATAATGCTTGTTTACAGCAGGTGGAGTATTCCTGGACATCTCAGTGGGAAGCACCTCTTTACTGCAGACGCTGAAATGTTGGTTGTTCTCCTTTCCATGTTTTCTACTGAAAGACACCATCTGTTATACCTGTTCACTCACCAGCAAAGTTGTCGTTACGCCACAAAAACAACACTCCAACCAACTTACTATCACATTTTTCTCTGTGTCTATAATAGTTTGTGGGATCGTTCACACTTTATTTTGTTAGTTTTAGAGCTTCTTCCTGTCCTGCAACTCGGAGCTGTTCTTGTTTTCCTGGATACACATACAATCAGCTGTGTATGTTTTGGATATGATAAAAACAAAGATTAACGCAACATAAACAGTATGTATTTACAGTTTAAGGAATCCCAAATATCGCGATATTTCACTACGACAACGACACAGCTTCTTCCGGTTTTCCGACAGCTCCCGCAGCTTACAGCCATAGCAACCACCGATACTTCGAGACTGAAGGTCGCCGGTTAACACAGACACGGGTTAAACAGTAACATCGGCCCTAGATAAAGGTCAAAAAAGACCCTGTTGCAACCACTCAAAATAATCTTGCCTTCCTTATGTCAATGTCAGTGTGTCATATTATACACAGATAAACATTCCGAAGCCATTTGAGTCTTTAAAGTTGCACCGAGCAATTAGAAGTTAGAACCACTAGAAGTACGCAAATTAAATGTATTTGCAAACCGAAATGCTGTTTGCTGTGGTGACTTAATACTCTATTGCAAAATCTCGTCATGCTAATCGTGAACTCGCTGACGCACAAGACTGCATCTTAAACCTAAACTGAATAAACCAAGCAATTCGTGGAACTAATTACTTACATCCTTCGGTTTACCCAAAACATCCGCGGTGCACGTGCAAAACTTCTTTAGAAAGTCCTCAGAGAACGAGCTGGCCGGGAGGTTAGTCTGCAGTTCGATGAAAGGCATATTAACGTTGACGTTATGAGCCGATGCCTTTCGTACTTGTATGTGTTTCTGTTTTTTTTTTACGTTGACAGACAGAGCTGTGACTGCAGGTCTACACGTCCACAAAAAAGTGTATTCAGCTCCAAGCGGAACAGCGCATGCTGGCAAACTTTTTTTTTTTCTAAACCTTTATTCATAATCTGAATAACAAAGTCACTGATATGTACACAAGATGGCGGCAGTAGCCAGCAGAGACTTCACGCTGCGAAATAAAAATAAAGATAAACACATCAAAAATTTTTTTTTAATTTAAATGGTTTGTTCAGCGAATTGATTTCAGAATACAGCTGTGGATATGAACACGTCTTCTTAAAAACATATTATTAATTACTTCATGTTACACAGTTGCTTATCATTAGAGTATGTTAATCTCAATACAAATATCTGGATGTAAATTTCACAGTGCAGGAAATGTAAAAGTAGCTATCCATAACATGAATAAGTTGAAATATTCCATCCCCCGAATCTCAGGATGATAAGCAGTCAGTTGGCCACTGGTGTTGACTGTTTAGTTTTCAATTTTGCATGTCCAGTTGTCCATCATACTGATAGGATGGGTTTGGGTTTAGAAATGTTAAAGTAACAGTGCAGTCTATCTAAACCAGTGTTTTTCAACCTTTTTTAAGCCAAGGTACATTTTTTCATAGAAAAAATCCCGAGACACACCATCAACCATAAACAAACAAACAAATCTGTAGCCGCCTATAGTAACACTATAGTTATTCTTATCTTATCTATCCTAAGTGTCTTGAATAGGAATCAAACACAAAAATGTATTTCTTATCATATTCTATATTTCTTCTTTCAAATTGCACTTAACATGTCCACTTCAATATACAAAATTATATACAAAATCTAGTCATAAGGAATTATTACATGATTACGCCACCAGTCACTTGTACAGCACAGGCACTCAAAAATGGCATATTATTTGCAGATAATTAATTCCTTTCGGCAACATTTTTTTTAGACCAATTAGGTGAAATAGGATGATTTTCTACGGCACACCTGACAATCACTCGTGGCACACTAGCGTACCGAGGCACAGTGGTTGAAAAACACTGATCTAAACCATATTTTAACAATAAAATAAATATTAACAAATATTAGTGAAAGTAAACCTAATAATAAAGAGTGTATTTCACTGAGGAAAATAGATCATAGCTCAGCAAGGTTTTAGGATGATCCTGCATGGTCTTCATCAGGATGGGAGGTCAACGCAACTGACCTGATGTGATTTGGATCCCTTTGATGTCGAGCCTTGGGAACTGGGAATGGGACGTGCACTTTCTCCAGATTGAGGCTCAGGTTAAGAATGTGCAGCAGGACATTACAGAGGTGGTCTGCATAGTCCCCGAGCAGTCTGGGGCCAGCTGCCTTCCTTGCCTTGGTCTTTCTTATATAGAAAGCATATCGAATCATATGGAACTTCATTTTTAAAATGGTCTGATGTACCAACATGTTTCTAAAGGACACAAGATTTATTTAGGAAACACAAGGAAGCACTGAAATTAAATTAATCATTTTATATCGATATCAGTTCTGGGTTGAAGTTGTTTTGATAAACAATAGATCATTCCAAATATTAGGAAACACACAACATTCGGCATGAAGGCATTTTAAAACTTTATTTGAGAGATGTAGAGTTGAGAAACCACATATTTTCTATGGTGATACAAAAAGCAAGATAACAAAATTTTTACTATAGATAAAATCCCAAGCTCTTGTCAACATTACAACATTGAATAGTTCCAGGAACACCTTCAAATTTAGTCTCTGTTAGAAAAGAAATATCAGTATCGAAAGTATGCTCAGATACCTGTTGCTTCATAACATACCCTCAGTAATGTGTAGAGATTATCATTGTCCGCAAAACTTTAAGCTTTAATCACCTGGGGGTGCGCAGATTGATCATTCAGCCTGCAGTGTGAAAGGAGAACAAGAAGCAAAACCAAGACTACTGAGGACATCTAGGGGTAAATACAAAGAACATCCATTCATCCATTTTCCATACCAGCTTGTTCGCTTATTTGTAGCGGCAAGGTCCACCCAGGACACAATAACGGTCAACCCCAGAGCTACACAGGGACAAACTAATTGATAACCATGCACACTTACTCTTACATACCCAATTTACAGTCTTCAAACAACCTGACATTTTCTGTTTTTGGACAGCGGAAGTACCCGAGAAGCTCCACTCCGAGAGGCCCCCAGAGTCTGGAAAACCTCTTTCTGTAAGGCAATTCAAAGCCAAAATATCCCTTTTGAAAAACGGTTCTGTCTAGACAATTTAAATTAAATTTGGTTTATTACATTTTCAGGTCAGAGCATTCAATTTTGTATGTGTCATAGAGTCCTAAAGCAATTAGAAATGACCTTATTTGTGGTGTTTGGTGAATGACTCGTCCCTCCTCTTATCTTGTCCTCTAAATTAATATATTTAAAAAAGGGAATGCTTTGGCCATGGGAGCTTGGATGTTAATCATTGTGGGGGAATTTTTAATTATGACTCACATAACCAATCCATCCATCCATTATTGTTACCGCTTATTCCCTAATGGGGTCACGGGGAGAACTGGAGCCTATCATAACGATGGAGTAAATTGTACATATTAAGAATCACAGTCCGCTCCTTATTTACCCAGCTACTGATTCACCTCTCTTAATCAGCATTTCCCAACCCAGGTCATCAAGGCATATTGCCCTGCAGGCCTTCCAAGCTCCTCAGCTCCAGCACAACCGATTCAAATAAATGGGTCTTCAGCCTTCTACAGAGCTGAAGAACTGATGTAACTTTTGTATTTATCTATCAGATTTTAAAATAGACATTTACTAAGTCACCGGATGACACTGTAGACTAGAGTGATCCTTGTCTGAATCAATGGCTCCAAATAATCAGATAATTCAAAGGTTTCATTTTTGTCATAAGTTATAAGATGCATCTGAGATGTTTCCTGGAACAAATAATGACACAAATTGACAGAGGAATAGAAATAATATTGATAATATGTAATGGGGAAGTTGTTATGAACACAGCAGCAGGTGAGACATTTAGTTGCAGACATTAATTTTGGGTCCAGGACTAATGTGTAGTTGTCCTCTACCTGAGGTGTGAGGGATACAAAAATTGAAACAGCTCAAGGTACTAGATTCGTTGTTGACTATATGGTGCTCCTGATACAGCCATGTCTCTGTAAGAAGACATAAATCGACATGATAGACATAAGTCCTGTCACTCACTGACCAGGGAAGGAAAGAACTGATACTCTACAAATCACATGTAATAATAGTATGGATTTTGTCCAGTTTATTGTCTTTACTTTGAACGCTACATGGATTTCCCACCAGAACATGTTGAATCCATGACCCAACCACAGATAAGCAGATTAGAATGGATGGATGGAAACATCTTATACTCCATCCATCCATCCATTATCAATACCGCTTATTCCCTCATGGGGTCGCGGGGGGAACTGGAGCCTATCCCAGTGGTCAACAGGCGAGAGGCAGGGTACACCCTGGACAGTCCGCCAGTCCATTGCAGGGCCACACACAGGACAAACAACCACTCACACTCACATTCACTCCTAAGGGCAATTTCCCCAATCTCCAATCAACCTAACATGCAGGTTTTTGGACTGTGGGAGGAAGCCGGAGAACCCGGAGAGAACCCACGCAGACACAGGGAGAACATGCAAACTCCACCCAGAAGGGCCCTGGTTCCCCCGGGATTCGAACCCAGAACCCTCTTGCTGGGAGGCGGCAGTGCTAACCACCACACCACACCACCGTGCCGCCCCATCTTATACTCAGCTTAGCAAAAAAATGAATAAAGAATAAACAGGACACAGAATTCTTCACCACATTTGAGACTGTATTGCTGTTAACTAGTCATTCATGTGGGATCCATCATGGAGTTTTGATTTGAAAAAAAGTCCTATTCTAAAAAAGAAGAAATTGTGTTTTTAAAATAAGAAATTATATTTGAAAAAGGAGAGATTATATTTAAAAAAGAAGAAAGGAATAAGTTAATATTAAGTTATATAAAAATAATCATACTCGCTGTATGATGGGGAAGCAGAAAGATGATTCGACAAGAACTGTGATGGTATAATTAATGTGACATTTTGACACGGTGTTAAAGAAGTGGCCTCTAAATAGATCACATATTTTTATTAAGTTTTTGACAAGGAAGAGAGAACATGACTGTGTTTAGGGTTGAGATACAAGAAGAGGAGGAGAATGAAGGAGAGATAGGAGTCAGAGGGTGTTTATGGGACAATGGAAAATAGTTGTGACAGGGCAGATATATCATGGTATATGATAAGATTAAAGCTATTGCCAGCTAAATATTAACTTAATCACCTGGTGCATTGAACATTCTTAACAGAGATGATGGGAACAGAAGCAGGTTAGAAAAAAATAGAGAAAGCAGAGGACCATTTCATGCATTTTTATTATGAATAGATTGCAATAAATTTGATTAGAATTTAACTGTATATTTAAAATATACCGAGATCACATTAGTTGTAATTGGCAGAAAATATCAAACTTAAAATGAAACCATTTACATCATGAAACATGGCTTCAAGAAGTGTCTGTCCAAAGGAAAAAATATATAGTCGCTGCATCTGTTTGCCAAAGATGTTCATCCTGAGAAGTTACAAACAAAAGCTTGTTTTGATTGTTCGGTATTATCCCAGTTTCATCATTGCCAGTTTATGGCCATCTTAATTCAAGCTTATCCATTGGACTAACAGTAACACCTGACAACTGCACATAGTATTTACCAAATATGCCATAAAATGACATGTTTCATGTTTTCAACTCAATTGTAAATTATTGCCAGTTTCAGTGCATTCCAAAATAAATACTAAAGATATGGGATGCTATCATAGTTTATACAGTTACTGAACAGCAAGTACAAGCGTGATACTAATAATTACAAATAGGTCCAATAAACATCTGAGACATAAACATAAATGCAAAGTAGGACAAAGCTTGCTTCATTCAAGCTTATGTGGTCCGATAATAGATGACTCTTCTGCAACATTTGAAGGGAAATGAAACTCAGTTGCTGTCTCGACCTTTGGTACTGTACGCCTTGACTGTAATATTTTACAGCCTGCCATAAATCACAATTGCTGGAAAAGAGGAGCAGGTAAATTGCAAACTCTCCTTAGCAGCAGTGCCTGGGCAGATAAAGCCTGAGTGGGGTTTGAGGAAAACACGACTGTATCGACATGGACGCCCGGGCATGGATTTGGACTTTTCTCATTCTTCCTGTTTGTTTACCAGTCATTTATGGAAGTCCAATTGGTAAGAGAATTCATAGTTTTCCATGCGATTCAAATACTGGCAGATTGTATTTCAGACCTTTACCTGAATAACTGAATCTGTCAGATGTTTTAAGCCTGGATTGAAGGATCAAGAATTCCTTAATAGAGTGTTTATAATAATAATTGATAATAATAGCCATGTACTTGCATATGTACTAAAATGTTTATCGTGAGTATGTGTTTTTTACTTTCCAAGCTCTAACTAAAGTTGTAGCGCCCAGCTGCTTTGTTGGTGAAAATGCTGATTTCCACAAGTTCAATTATTCCGTGAGAATTAAAACTTTGTTTAATGTTAGTTAACTTAGATTAAGGTTTGTAATTATGTTCTTAACATCAAACCAAAGGGCGAGAGGACACATTTTTAAAGGGTCTTTGAAAATGGAAATGTGAGAACAAATGTGTGTCTATGGCTGTCCAGAGTGAAGAACTTGAATAAATACTGTTCAATGTCTCGTGGTCATGTCAAATTTGGACTTATTCTTGCACTTTATTCAACATTAGATGATGTTATGTAAAGATAGATATAACCAAACACGGTATGCAAAAACTTTTATTTTAAAGGAAAATTGGTGCTGTTGTTTTTGGTCTCTGCATGCTAAATCCTTTGGTAACAAAGGCTAAAACACAGAGACCGCTAAACCGTTGGAATACAGTTACGCAAACAGCGTGAGCAAAAAAAAAAAAAACGGCGTATGCTATTCACATACTACAGTTATGAATAAATGTCATCCTTGTCCATCAAACGTGTATTGAGGGTCACAAGGGTATTGAGGGACAAAAACATAACACTGTTACCTCTGACCAACTTCTCCACTCTCTCAGCACGCTCTTCTTTTTCACTGTCTTTTTTTGTTTATTTATTATTAGGATCCCCATCAGCTGTGCTTTAAACCCAGCTACTCTTCCTGGGCTCCACATCATTAAAAATACAGTATACAATGTAAAATGATGAACAATCATGACAAATATCATATACATATCAATAAAACTGAACATTCATAGAAAAGGGGAATTTACTATTTAAAATCTAAAACTTTACCATTTTTTGAATAAGTTACAATAAATTACAACATGAAACTATTTAATTTATAGATACGTTGCTCCTAAAAACTTCTTAAGTTGCATTTTAAAAGCAGACTTATGTACAATTTTTATGTCTTCAGTCTAAGTTACACTAGTTAGTACCACACTGCAGCAATACACACCAAACATCATATATTTAGAGAAAAACACACACTCAAAGCTCTCAGTCAGCAGTTGGAATTTTCAAAGCTTTCAGTCAGCAGTTAGAATTTTTAGGATAACACAAACTTATCCTAAGTAATAATACTCTGGGCATATGATCCAAGCGGAGATCTCAGAATGGATGTTTAATCAAAATGCAGTCAAACATTTCTTAAGCTAAAAATAGCACATAAGAATATTCAGAGAAGTTGAACTTAAACTTAGTAAATATATTCATTCATATTCAAATGCACTTCACAATAAATATTGGTATTCTATCGTTTCAAAAGAACAACTTTTTTCTTTACTAACACTATTTTTGTCTTGCAGGTACTTCAACCATTTCCTGCAATGCAGTTGGCAACACCATACAGTGGGGCCCAGTTGACGAGGGTTACCAAGGTGATTTGTCAATACAATCTTTTTAAACATACATTTTGACATTAGATTGAATTAGATTGACCATTCAGCTACAATCGGCTGCTATTTTTCTTTCTTTTTTGGGTTCAACAAACAATGGAGCCGTTTTCACGCAAAAAAAAAGTTCAAATGTAAAGTCAGAAGTGACAAATTTGAGCTTTACACCTGTCATCTGCTCCTACAGGGGATGTTGAGGTGGTCAATGGGATTGAGGCAGGACGCAGTGTGCAGCTGGTGCCTTATCTATTTCCTGACCACATTGAATTTCTGGAGATGAGCTTCACACCTGGGGACACCAGTGCGACAGTTCGCACCAAGATGCCCCTGGATGCAGATGTCTTAGCATCTGTGAGTTTGGCCTTGCACATATTTTTTCTTTAAATTCCCAATTATTTCTCATTTGCTGCAGATGCTTGATTGACATACGAATGTAAACAGGGTTGTTTTTTATGTAAATGTCAGAGTTTTAAATTCAAAAGGAACAAATTGACAAGTCTCAATGTTTTACCCTCACATAAAAAAATCACACTAGAAATGCCTTGATTATTTAATAAAGTTTATCACATATTTTTAACTACACATGTTTACTTTAACTCAAACATAACATCTTAATTCAATAATCATATAAAATGATCCGGCACACAATTACTGTTCAATAATGTTACAACTTTTGTTATTGAACAGGAATTTTGCCAATCAAGTCTAACATGGAACTGCTTTTGGCTTCACTTTCCATTGTAGAAGCACACAGATAAACCTTCAGACAATGCTTTAAATAATCACATTAACTGCACTCCAAACAGTGCACTCAGCCTAGAACATGGTTTCTTACAGGTTTTTTATTTTATTTCAAACCTGAAAGACAAACATTCTTTGTACTTGTGTTCTGTTGCCCCACAAAAGAAGAATGCTGCAACTTGGCTAAATGCTGAGAAGACATTTATATTCTTTATTTGTCTTGCAGACGGATAGCACCTTGTACTATTCTATTATATGTGATGGTGCTTCCCAGGTAGGTTGTCAACCTAGTATCAATATAGGCAAAGTCTCATTATAAAAACGATCATTTTTTAAAATAATGCTGTTTTTTTTTATAGTTCCAACACATGCGCACACTGAAACTCAATGATATCAATGACAACGGACCCCTTTTTACAGAAAAGCTCTACTCAGCCAATGTCTCTGAGGTAAGTCACTGTTATCTATCAGAATAAGACAGTAAATTATGCATATCTGTAAATATACTCTGCAATATGTTAGTCATAAAATTCCCTATTCATTTTATACTATAATGAGAACATTAATGGATGGATGGATGGATGGATGGATGGATGGATGGATGGATGGATGGATGGATGGATGGATGGATGGATGGATGGATGGATGGATGGATGGATGGATAGGCTGAAACTGATAAAAGAAAAAACAAAGTGTAAATATACTCAATGAAATAAAAAAAAGCCACATGGGACTTTAAATTTTACTAATTGATGACAAGATTTCAAATATCCATTTAATTATTCTTACAATAAAATTTCAACAGACTTTACAGTTTATTACCATTCTGCTGGGATAATCAGAAGAGATTGTTGTTAATAAGGATCTGATGATATAATGATGAAAAAATAAGTCCTATATTCAGGCTACACTTATTGATAAGTTATCTTCTCTTTCCTTTTTTTAGATTACAGAGGTGGATTCTCCCGTTCTTCAGATTAAAGCTCTGGATGCAGACAGCACTCCAGAAAACAACCAAGTGACATATACCTTTGTAATGACATTCATTTTCTTTGGAACTATTGTTTGGAACTATTTTTATAAAATCTTTGTCAATATTACCAGTCAAGATCATTTAGGCTATTAGGATACGTGACAGTAATAACAGTGATTTGATCATAGTGGTAATATTTGATTGTGGGTGCTATACATTGTCTACTTCCCGATGCCAATGCCTTCCATTTGGACATGTCTGAAACACTTCGTTAAGTATCAGAAAGTTACTCTGACAAGGTGTCACAAGCACTTGAGCTGCTTCTTCTGACTCTTTTTATTATAGTCCACAGGGAATGATCATATGTACCAGATTGGATTGCAGATTGAAAAATAAATCGTCAGATATTGTTCCTCCTCCCACCCCCTCCTCTCAGTTCAGCTTACACAGTATATCAGAAATAGTAAGTCACTCCCAACCTGGGCATGACAGCTCACGCCTCAGCAGATAAGGAAACATGATCTCAACCATGGAGGTCTATTTCTCATCCTAACCACGTCACATTTTCCCTTTGGCCGTCGCCCATACTTTGTTTTTAAAGCTTATAAACTGAGTCATTGAAATAGCTGTCCTGGCAAAGTCCAAAACGCGTAGTAAATATGTCTAACTTACTTAAAGTGTCAGCTAAGTCTTTTCTTGAACTACACAGAAAACATGTTGCCAGTATTAAAAGCTCTCACTATTTAGAAAAAATGTAAATAGATGGTAATCGACCTGATGAATTGCCAAATAGTATTATGCTCAATGGGATTATTATTTTCTTTCAAAAGGTTCCAGCCACAGAAGACTTTCTTTTGACCAACTCAGGGGTTTTCATTTTGAAGAAACGTTTGGACTACAATATTGTTAATCAATACAATTTTGAAGTGACTGCACGGGTGAGTGGAAAAATAAGTCCAAAATTACAGTAATTTAGATCCAAAAAATATGCCATGGATCATTTATTTCTGCCATATTCATTGACATGATCTCATCATTGTTGACTGTAGGACAACAGTGGGCTGAATGACACAACCTCTGTGGTGATTTGGATTGAGGACTTTGATAACTTAAATCCCGCTTTCAGCCACAGCTTGTACCGGGCCTTTGTACCAGAGAACCAGGTGAGTCTTATGAATACTGCTTCAATTCTCTTTTTCACAAACATGTAATATTTTATTATGACATGAATAGTAATGTGTATATTTGACATCCATCCATCCATTATCGTAACCACTTATTCCCTAATGGGGTCGCGGGGGGACTGGAGCCTATCCCAGTAGTCAATGGGCTAAAGGCGGGGTACACCCTGGACGGTCCACCAGTCCATCGCAGGACACACAGAGACACACAAGGACAAACAACCCCAGACACTCACAATCACTCCTAAGGGCAATTTGGAATGTCCAATCAACCTAACATGCAGGTTTTTGGATGGTGGGAGGAAGCCAGAGAACCTGGAGAGAACCCACGCAGACACAGGGAGAACATGCAAACTCCACACAGAAAGGTCCTGGTTCCCCCTGGGAACTCGAACCCAGAACCCTCTTGCTGTGAGGCAATGGTGCTAACCACTATATAACCCCCTTATATTTGTGAAGATATTTGTGAAATTGTTGATTTCACGACAGTCTGTGACAAAAAATTATGCATGCTAGGTTAATGGGACACTCCAACTTTCCCCCACGAGTAAGTGTGTTTGGTTGGTTGTCTCTGTGTGGCCCTGCAATTGATTGGTCAATAGTCCAGGGTACACCACACACTCTTAACAGCTGGGTTAGTCTCCAGCCCGGCTAAGACCACGTTGGGAATAAGTGGCATAGAAAATGGATGAATTTGAAAGACAGAATTTTAATCCCATTTATCTTACATATTTAGGTTGGGCTTTTCCACTCCATTCAACCTGAGGTAATAAAAGCCCAGGATGGAGACACTGGAATCAATGTCTCACTGATTTATAGCATCAGTGTTGGTAAATGACTACAAGCCTGTTCAGCTTTCTTTCAGAAATATCATATGTATAATATGTAGAGTTATCAAGAGAATTTGTGTTTTTTCAGTGTTTCCTGAGAGGTATGAAAGAAACTTTAATATAGACCCGAACAGTGGAGTTTTGTCTCTGATCACTGCAATTGACAGAGAGGAGATGAACGTCAGCACCATCTCTATCAACATCAAGGTAAAGACCTTTTGTTTTTCCACACCCTTTATGTCTGGTAGCCAGTTCGATCAGCTGTTGCAGCTTTTCAGTCTTCAAGAAATTTACTGAACACCTCTATTGCTGCATTACTTGAAAACAAAAAAAAAAATGTTTTTAAGATATCCAAAAGATGATATAGAGTAGCTCATACTGACATTTCTTTGAATTGCTTTCCAGCAATTACTCCAAATATTTTTAGTTAAGTATTTTTTGTTGCCTTTTTTCACCTTATTTAAACTGTATACAGTCAATTACATGATTGTTGTTCTATATTGCATAATTTTTTGACATAGTAGAAATGTTCATTTTCATGCATTGTCATTTAGCCTATGAGCCCAAATGTTGTGAAATATGTCTATTTATAGCAAGTTGACTCCAGAAGCACACTCTACAATTGAGTTTTATGCACCGTCCAAAGCACTGAAGTTCAGGATTCTTACAGAAGAGCACACTATTGAGATACCAACTGTAGCCTTGTCTCCCCACAGGCGGCCCAAACCGATAACAATCTGAAAACGGCTGATGCTGTGGTCTCTGTCACGGTTGAAGACGTGAATGACAACGCTCCAGAGTTTGATCAGACCGACTACGTTGTAACTCTCCTGGAAAATTCGCCTGTTAATGCTTTTCTTTTGAAAGCCACTGTCACTGATCTGGACCAGGTGGATTTGACATCAAACAACACTAACACGTTACTGTACATACATCATGTGCATTTCAAAGTTTATGCTAACGTTGTTGGGAGTTTCTAATATAATCTAATATGTTACTCATCCCTCAGGGAGGATTTGTGGGAACCCTCAAGATTCTTCCAGATTCTGCCCCTTTTTCTATTAGTCCTGATGGGACAGTCAGAGTGAAAAACTCCACAACTCTGGACAGAGAAGTCACAGAAAGGATTGTGTTTCAGGTGAACTAAATACCAGAATGTAAATTCCTATCAAGGAAATATTGAATAAAAATACACCATTTCATTTAAGTTGACTTTCAAGACCTCTTTTTCTTTATTTACCCAGGAAAAATAGTGCATAAATGCATTTTGAGTTAAAGAAACAAACAGATAAATACAAGTTAATATTTGTGTTTTCCTGTTGATTTCTTAAAAAATGTACACTTATTGCTGCTTCTGGGTTGAAACTCATCTCTGAACAGGTGAAAACACAGATTAACTATGAACTTTATCAGATATGACCGTTTTTACTGAGGCAGATTCTGTGTGTTCTATGTAATGGGCCTAAATACACTGCTATCCTAACCCTTGGGTGTTTTTCCACCGATGATAAGATTGAAGCCAGCGAGAGAGATCACCCCAACCGTAATGTGTCAGCTCAAGTCAGCGTGACCCTGTTAGATGAGAATGACAATAGTCCCGTCTTCACCAGTGAGACGTACGACGGAAAGGTGTTTGCAAATCAGACGGTGGGGATGTTGCTGGTTCAGGTAAGTAACTGAAACACATTCACAAATTTACATGATGTGTTATTGAATTATTTCATCTAGCTTTTACAATTTATGCCTATGTTATTTATATCTAAATATCTAAATTTATATCTAAATAGGATGTAGGTCAGCACAACAGATTCTATAAAGTGATATGACTGCATTTAAAAACCTATTAATTATTTACTATATACTTTATATTATTAACTATATAAAGCAACAGAGTGTTTGCATATTTGCTGTAGACACCATTTTACCATCCACTGCTTAGAAAAGGATGTAATAACTATCAGTAGGTCGGGATTGTACAGCTTGAACTTGAGCTTGAGTTAATCCTGTTATCACAAGCATAATAATTTCTTATATATTGTTAATTTTTTTCATTTTTTCTTTTTCCCTTTAATAACTGTTTGACTAGTTAATCTTATGACATGTTTGTGATGTTTAAAACAGCACTGTTAAGACATTCATTTGCATTACAAAACTTAAAGGTTAAGGCAGAAGATCCAGATGCTGATCTAAACGGAGCCATCAAATACTCAATTGACTTTGGGAATAGTGACGAGTACTTCTCAATCGATGAAGACACTGGAGATATCACTCTTGCTAAAACCATTCCACTGGTGGAAGATACGTCTTTGGAGTTCCCTCTTTACATAACAGCCAGAGATGGTAGATTTGAATTCCATATTTCCTGCATTGTCAATTACCATAATCGATCTCCTTTAAAAAATGACGGCCTAAATTTGATTTCAGAGCTAATCAGGACCAAATTTGTGTCATTTGCATGTGTTTAAAACAAATTATTTCTCTTTGTATTTCAAATTTGAACATGTTCTGAATCACTGTTTAAAATATTTTTAATGACTTACTCTCTGGAAACAGAAAATATGAGTTGATACTCAGTTCTGTTGACAAAGGAATTAAGGAAGAAGAGTTCAAATGTTATCATATCAAAATAAAGAGAATTGCTTTGGTATTTTCTGAATTATTTTTAGAAGCTTAAAAAATGTAAACTATTTCAAATGTATTTGATCCTAAGAAATACAAAATAACTTTACAATTTTGATACAAGGTTACTTTTCATAGTAGAGTAGTTTGAAACTATTGAAACTATTTGCGAGGATAATGCAATTAAACAGTCCTTTGACAGATAATATCTAAAGATTGTTGGCAAACCCTATAGTCTTACTATTCATTGTATTTATTATGAAACTGTCCCAATGTATCTTAGAATGAACTCCATTGAGAATCTTTGGAATGTGCTGTAGAAAGCTTTGTGCATTAATCAGATATAAAGGTAAACCCAACAAAATGGGGCCCTTCTTTTTCAGACCAGACAGTGTACATAATGTACACTGATTTATCAAACTCAGTTCCAATCATTTCCTTGTTCGTCTCTTCTGTAGGGGGAATCTTATCCCGTTCCTCTTCAGCACAGGTGACCATTCGTGCTCCTGGTAACTCAAAACCTCAGTTTTTACAAAAAGTTTACCAGGGCACTGTTGAGGAAGAGCAGGACCTAGGAGTTTTCATTACTAGGGTGAGTTTAAAATTGCATTTGGAATGACTGAAAGATTCTTAATGTTAGCTAATTGATCTCACGGGAAATGTTGTATCAACTGGCTTTCTAAACTTGTTGCTGCATCATTTGTTAAATTAGCTATGAAGTTCACAATCCCAATGATCATCTGTTTGTTTTTAAGGTTAACTTTCTTGCACTTGGTGAGATTCCTCCAACCCTCCAAGTTCAAACAGAATCGGACAAGTTCTCCATTTCCCCCGCTGGTGAATTTACCACCAGGGTTAGGCTCGACTATGATGAGGCTCCACATAACTACTCCGTGGAAATCTCCATCTCTGATGGGACTACCAGCGACAGTGCAGTGGTTGAGGTTCATGTCACTGATATCAACGACAACGCTCCAGTTTTTGCCAATACAACCGTCCATGCATCTATCCCCGAGAACACGGAAGTAGGGGCCAATGTTACCACCGTCTCAGCAACAGACAAAGACAGCAACTTCAACAAGGAAATCAGATACTCGCTCAAAGGAGGAGCGGGGGCGTTCGCCATTGATCGTGTTTCAGGGATTGTAAGTGTAACAGGACCACTCGACAGGGAGACCACAGCCAATTACAGCCTGCAGGTGCTAGCTGAAGATCTAGGTCGTCCCGCAAGGTCTGCCACGTCCACCCTGCTGGTCCATATATCTGACATCAATGACAACGTTCCGAAGTTTTTACAGGCCGACTATCAGGTTGAAGTGTTGGAAACAGAAAAAGTTCATACGAGCTTGTTAACTTTAGAAGCCGTAGACCCTGACGAGGGAGCAAATGGAAGAGTCACCTACAGTATCGCCCGGCAAACTCCCCCGTCTGAGCGCCCCGTCTTTGAGCTGGACGCTTCCAACGGAACCCTGCGGCTGGCACAGGCTCTGGACAACAGCGAGGTACAGGTGTACACGTTAACAGTCCAGGCCTCTGACGGGGGGGTTCCTGCTTTGGTCGGGAATAGCTCCGTGTTGGTCAAGGTGAAGGACGTGAACAACAACCCACCAGAATTCAGTCGGGACCTATACGACGTCGCCGTCTCTGAGAACCTGGCCGCAGGGGCGTCCATCCTGACCCTGGAAGTCACAGACAGGGATGAGGTTAGTGACATCATGTGGTTGTAGTTACTTTTAAAAGCACATTGTTAGTCTGGAGAACTCAGAAAATATCATTTATCACCATTTTTAAAATTAGATTTAGCACCATATTTTAATTCTCGCTAGATCTGTGTTAAATAGACACAATGAATTTAACTAACTAACTATTAACCTATTTTTTGGACTTTAAAGTTCTGTTTTATAATAATATATATTTGTTGCCATTGTCATAATTAAAATGATTACATTTCCAGTACAGTCTCACCTTGTTTTGAAGTGAACTGATACTGCATTTAAAACACTTATCTTTCTGCTCAGGGTGGATTTACCAAAGGTCACTTCCTCTATGCCAATGATACTTTTGACATAAACATGCAAGGCGTTGTCTCCTTAAGGAAAGATGTTTCCTTAGACAGAGAGACAAAAGACAGCTACATATTGCAGGTAAGACTACACATAGGCCTATCTGTTTTTTTGGACGTGCAACCCTCCCATAAAATCCATTTATTTTCTCCATATAACTCATGAAAAAAATAAAGTAATGCATATAACTTGTTTATATTTGTTTTCAAGACTGTTATTTTAATTACAGTATTTCATAAGATCATAGCACTGACTATAACTGGATGAATGCAACTGTCTTGTATCCAAAAAGTTCTTAGCTGTCTTTACTTTTCCTATGGTGCCAAGAAAACTTGTTGAAAAGATTAACTGGAAAATTAACCTATCGTTAATTCCTCATCTTTTACACAATAAAGATTCACTTTGATTTTCTTAAGTCGCCAAATTGGAAGCTGAAATGTCTTGAGCAGTTTCTTCAATAGGGCTTTTATCTTATGATGATGTCCATGTGCAAGAGAAACCGTTTCATTTATAGATTATGTTTAGAAATAATCTAACAAGAAGAGGGTTTAAGAGCAGTCTGAGAAGAAAATGGTTAAAAATTTTCCAGGAAGAATGCTTGTCGTCATTGTCTTTTGGTTCTTTTTCTAGGTTGTTGCTGTGGATCAGCCCACTGACGGGCTGAGAGGAACAGCTCAGCTCAACATCACGGTTCTGGACTACAATGACAATACTCCGCAGTTCCCGAGCATCCCTGACCCCTTGCAGATCTTTGAGGGGGATTATTCAATGGAGGAACCTGGAGAGATTTTCGCCATCGTGCCCACTGACGCAGACATTGGCCTCAATGGAGAGGTCAATGTCTCCCTTGCAAGCCCACACCCTCTCTTCACATTCGGAGAGGTGAGGCTTAAAACAATGAATCTGAGAATATTGGGGGGAAAAAGCACTTCTACAATGTGGGACTGCATCTACCTCCCTGCCAGTGACAGCAGAACCATGTTTATTTTTTATGATTAGTGCGTAGTTTTACTTCAAGATAACAAACAATAAGTTTTATTATTCTAAATCGGGACACTCAAAAATTCAACATGTGCCTTGTTATGGGAGCGTTAAAGACAAATAACGTGTTGGCAGACAATGTCTTAAGCATTTTTCCAATTTTAGTAATTGGACTTATCTCAACTTCCACCATAAACAATTTTCCCAGACACTTGTGCACTGTGTAAGAAATGTGATGCTTATGTTCTAGTTTTTAAAAGATTTTTAAGTTTAAAGTCACTCTAAAACAGAGCTGTAAGTTACTGTGATACATACAGTGAAACATTTTTTTAGTTAACCAATAGAAAGTACCCTTTATTACTCAGTTAAAATCAAAATATGTAGTTATCATAATATAATATGTAGTTATCATAATATATATATATAGTATGTATTAGGATAAGTATTGTAGTGTCTTAGGATACAAGAAAATGCTGGCAGCTATATTTTGACAAGTTTATTGAAAATTCTTAGTAACCATAGTTAACTAAGAATGGATACACGGTTTCTAATGAGTCTTGATGTATTCCATTTACTTATTATGTTTTGGTGTAGAGCAGCAGAGTGCACACACAAACGTATTGTCATCCAGTCATAACATAGTTGTGTGTGAGAGCCAAACTACATGTAGCTGTGTGTGAGAGAAAAAAAAAGCTGTCTAAGAGCAGAGAAGCCATTTTAAAAGTATGCATGAGATAAAACAGTCACGTGTGCGAGAGCCAAACTACACATAGTTGAGTGTGTGAGCGGAAAAGCCGTTTTAGTTGTGTGTGTGAGAGAAAACGTCGTTTTTGTCCTGCCCGGCGCCTCACATGATCAGACCCTCTGCTTCCACCCCAATGGTTTCCTTCCGCAACCTGTCACACACCCGTTTCTACTCTCTGTGTCTCCCATCCAAACACATTTTCCTCCCATGAGGCTAAAGGGGTCACAAACCCCTCTTCTCCACACTGAGCTCTTGTTTGTAAAGCCTGTGTTCTCGATCCATGGACCCTGCTCGATCCTCTCGGTCCCGCCCTTGGCTTAATGACACACTCTGATCGCTGCATCAACCTCAGAGCTGCAGGAAGGAAATGGCATGAATCAAAAGGTCCTTCAGGGTTAGCAAAATTCTGACCACTACTGTCAGTATTCTCATTCAGTGTCACTAATGCAGAAAAGGCTCTCTAGATTGAAAAGATTCACAATGCCACTGGTACCCCAAAAAACTGTGCTCCATAAAACTCGACTTAACCCTCTACCCCTAGCTACAAATCTGATGGCAGACATCTTTGCCTTTGTATTTTATTACTGACAACGGGGCAAACAAGCAAACAGCACACCTCTCACTGAGAGTGGTGTGTCCAATCTTCTCACTTGCAGCCGCCCTACCCTGTTCCTACTCATTTATTCCAGATAACACCTCACTGGTCAGTCATTCAAAGTATACTGGTTAGGTCACACCTCTGGAGAGCACCGGCTCACCAACTCTTCTCTTTGCCATATACAGACCCTTTCTACAAAGACAAAAAAATTTATAGAATATCATGGACCAGTTGTTTAATTTCCATAATTCCATTAAAAAAGTTAAACTTTCATAGATTATAGATTCAGGGCCCACAATTTATGTTCTTTTGTGGTTTACCCGGGGCATTGATGATGGTCTTCTGGCCATCATGTGTCCATTCTTCCCCATATTGAATCAAACTGAAGCATTTTAATGTTTGAGTTTAGTAGATGATTAATGTGCGGCACAGTAAAACATTCATGCCCTGCAAAACTTTGCAGTATTCTAATATTTTAAAATTCCTGTTTTTTGTGGGTTTTATGAGCCGGAAACCCAAATCATGTGAAGATAAACAAGTAAATACCTTAAATTGTTTGAATTGTCAGCCCTGAATCTATAATCAATGACAGTTTGACTTTATAAAAACAACATTTTCCATTATATTCTAAAACATTTTTGGAAAGGGTCCGTACACCACCTCAATGGGCCTGATCATCCAATCACATGGCCTCTCATACCCCCGCTATGCCGAGAAACTGCACGTTTCTCAGATTGTGTCCCTGTCGTATCAAAATGGATGAAGGCCAATCATCTCCAGCTGAAACCAACCATAAAAAACTGTATTTACATCGAAACTGAATCTCGATCTATTGGTCCATTTAAATCTAGCTAGAAACTTTGGTGTCATGATTAATGACCAGCTGACTTTTAAAGATCATGTTGCCTCTGTAACTCAATCATATCACTTTGCATTACTAAGCATCAGTCAAATCACGCCATACCTAATCCACCCAGCTTCTGGTCCAGTCTACATCTCCTGCGTATGGCAATTGCACTGTACAGAGTCTGACTTGTGAATTCCCTCTTTGTAGCTTTTTGTTAGTTTTTATGTTAACTGTAATGTTGCATCTGCATTGTAAGTCAATTTGAATGATGGCGTCTGCTAAATGCATGAACACAAACACATGAGCAAAGTTTGTTTGATTGTGTCCTGTGTTGCAGAACGGGATGTTGCTGGCCATTGGTCGTTTGGATCGGGAGAGCAGGGAAACTTACGACCTGGTCGTTAAGGCTTCAGACAACGGAATCCCAAAACGAGAAGTAAGACAGATGAAGAGAGGCAGGAATAGTTTCGATAACAAAATGTTGCTAAAACACATCGATGCAGAATATTGAATAGACTGGTAGTATGAAGCCACAGAATATTGTGGGTTCACACTACCAGAAAATACACAGTGACTGTAAAATAAATGTTAAAAAAACAACTTTACAGTTGTTGCAAACACTGATTAAGTTGTCTCTTTTCCTAAACAGGAACATATCCTGTTTGACAAGCTTGTAATGACTATTACTCACGTCTTAACCTGTAATTGTAATAGAAATCAGTGAGTTAGAGACTGTTACGCACCACGAATGTCTTATAGAAAAGTGTCAAAAATGGTAATAGACTAATTAACACGATAACAATAGACCTTATTTATATGAGAATGTACTTCGCCAAACTTTGAACACCAGAATATTACCACCATCCGAGTGAGCCTGGATGACATCAATGACAACCCGCCTAAGTTCAGCTCCAGCAGCTATGTCAGCAGTATCCTGATAAAGGACGCCGAGGAGGGGAAGCTGATATTGACGCTGTCCGCCACTGACCAAGACATCGGGGACAATTCACGCATCAGCTACAGGTCAGTTCAAATGTATGGTTCCGGTTGTGTTCCCAAGGGAGCTGGGAACCACTATTCAGCCTTCAAGGGGTGTAAATGCTGAAAGTCTTTATTCATTTCATCTATTTATTTTTGCAGTTTCACTGCTGGAAACTCTCCATTGCTAGCCTTAAACAATGAGACCGGAGCTGTGACTTTGACCTCTAACCTCACTGATGTAACAGAAGATACCTCACTGGCGCTGACCGCCATGGCCAGAGACAATGGTCGTCCTCCTCTCAACTCCACGGGTAAGTTTGGAAAGGCCTATTTCAGGGGCCATTGAGCGAGAAGCGGGGTACACTCTTAGCATGTCGCTATCGATCACAGGAACACACAGAGACAACCAAGACATACTATCATCCATCCATTCCATCCATCCACCCATCTATCCACTGTCTGTACCACTTATTTTAAGGAGGGCTTCAGAGGGACTGGAGCCTATCTCAGCTATAATTGGGTCATATGTGGAGTCCACCTTGGACAGGTTGCTATCCCATTATCGGGCTACACAGAGACTAACAACCTCACACACTCTCACTTTCACTCTTGCAGGGGATTTAGAGTCTATAAAGTCTATAATGATCCGAACTGGAATGTTTCTGGATGATGAGAGGAATCCACGGTACCCAGAAAGAACCCATTAATGTTAGAAACAGCGATAAGAGATAATAAAACCTGCCTTTGCAACATTACCAAACAACTAATATTATGTTGTTTAAATTACCCCCCAACACACACACACACGCAACACCAGCCATGAGAAACTGAAGTCAGGCTGAAAGAATAGTCTTCTATTAAACAAACGCAGCAATATTAAAATGTTTATTCTTGTTGGACGTACAGCCTAATTGTAACACGATCATATATTTTCCAGTCACCACTGAAGCATGTAATACATTTTTGAGGGGATATGGTAAAGGGCAATATAGGGATAGTGAGTTGTGTTGGCAGGAAAAATGGGACAAACAAAAAAATAACTGGAACATTGTATTGCTTATTATCCTCTGTGCCCTGTAATGCACTGTCCTTTCCAAGGTTTTTCCTCGCCTCTAACAGACCTAAAAATCCTTTTTCGGGTTGTCATCTGATCTTTATGAGAGCATAGACAGGTAGTGAGTGTAGATCAATGAACGAAAGGATGCCATGTGCCCTTTTCCAGGATGTTGAAAAGCACTGTCGCCTGTAGGGGTTTTATCACAAGTAATAAACCTCTTCTAAAGTAGGTGCCTTATTTTTGAAGTACCTACTTCATGTGTTTATTCTTCATGTGTTTATTAATCTGTTTGCATATTGCTACTTTTTAGCCTCAATAGCTTATTTTTAAGTTGTTTAAGATAGATTATACAAACTGGATTATACATAAATGCCGTGTATCTTTCAAAGTGAACCACTGAGTCTCAAAACATCAGGAATAAACATTGTTGTTTTTTTGGAGGCAGTGGTCTTTTGCAGATCTCTGACTGCAAGCTAAAGCGATATAATTGTGTTGTGTTGTGTTGTTTCTGCAGCTCGTGTGGTGATAAACCTGAGGGTTGCCAGTTTGGTGGAGGTTGTGGCCTTCCAAAGCTCCTCTTACAACTTCAGCGTGTCCGAGAATCTGCCGGCAGGGGTGACCGTGGGGCGGGTCTTGGCCTCTTCAGGGAGCGACCTTTACGACGTAGCCTACGAACTGAGAACGCACGCCGACCTGTTCTCGGTTGACAGCGACGGTGTCATCCTGACCACAGAAGAGCTGGACAGAGAACAGCAGGAGTGGCTCATCCTGGATGTGGAGGCCAGAGACACACGGACGCCTCCTACATCAGCCATAGCAACAGTATACAGCTTTAAAATCTTATTTGCAGCTTTAACATGAGCTAAATCGTGTTTTTTAATTGTATTTTGAGCATTTCAACACAATGTGTAGCATCATTTCATCTAGTTATATCTAGTTATATATATATATATATATTTCTATAGATGTTTCTACTATCAACATGCCTTTTTGAGAATTTAAAAAGTGTCATTCTTGTGCTAATCCTCAACATCAATATCATCTCTCTGCCTCTCTCAGGTCAGAGTTCATGTGGAGGATGTGAATGAGTCTCCACTATTCCCCGATGAGCTTTATGAAGCCTCTGTGTACAGCATCGCGCCATATAAAACCCCCGTAATCCAGGTCAAGGTAAACACACTCGACCTCTTTCAAATTCTAGTTTACGAGAAAATTTTGAGTTTGATACGGAAGGTGGTTAGCCACAAAACACATCCAAAGTTATATAGTGTGCAAGCTGAGTCCAAAACAAACAGTGGTGAAAACACGAAATGCATCAGAGTCCTTTGTGTTTACCGTCAGGCTTTGGACCCAGATGTTGGCGATGTGAACCAGCTGATCTACAGTCTGTCAGACAGTAGTCCGTCTTTCGATGTAGAACCAGATTCGGGTCTTGTGTATGTGGTCTCCGCACTGGACGTAGCTGGAGAAACAACTGAACTGAAGGTGAAGGCCACGGACCCTCATGGACTTTTTGCTGAGGCCACAGTGGAGGTGAGTTGAGTTCTGAGTCTGAACATACAGTTTCCTCATATAAATAATGACTAAATACATACTTCCAAATCTATATATAGTCTAAGCAGTCTAGGCACTAAAGCTGTAGCTGTTTTTGGCTCATTGGATGTTATTTTCACGGTTCAAAGAAAGTACCCGCTCATTTAAACTGCTTCAGTAACTTCTATGAGCTTCCATATTGTAGAAAAATATTATTGGCTGGAATTTGGATGAACTGATTAGTCATCCAAACAAATACTCTTTTGTATTTGGGACTCGTATCTTAAATGCATGCCCATGTGATGGTTCCTTGTTCTTGTTCTTTAAGACTATTTTAGTCATTTCTGCCCACAACGAGCCACGAAGCATTGATTTTAATAGGACTCCACTTTTTTTCTTGACCCTTCCATGCCTGAATTCTGACCCTTTCATTCAAGATTTTTTTCCAAAATGTTTTTTGAGTTTCTTAATGCATAAAAAAAGATTAAACATTATTTTTTGTCCAAAACGTGTTCATCCAAGGACTACTCCAGGTGTCCACTCAAGTGGACAGCACACTTTTTAAGATTTCCTAATAATGAAATACTGTATTTTACACTGTAAACAGATTTTGACATTTTGAACAGAATGCATAGAATTTTGCATGCAACTCTGGCCCATATCTGATTTTCACCACTATCTCATCTCTTTCCTCACACCCGCTGAGGTGTGAGGAAACCTCTCGATTTTATTTTAGTCTATCGCAGATCCTCTTTAACGATGTATAATTGCGGACATTTATTTTTATTGCATGATGCACCAGTGTCCATTTCAGTGCCCTATGCCCAATTTAAAATGAAAATCCCGAACACAGCCATGGAGAGTTGGCTTTGGTTGGTTTATTCTCTTGACTCCTGCCTCTCTAATGTTGTTTCTAAGTTTGGATAGCCAGGCCTGTCGACTTCAGTCCATGTTATCCGTGGTTACGGCCTTTTTGTTCTGCGTCAGGTGACGGTCCAGGGAAGCGCGAGCAGCGACGACGTTGTGACCATCTCCTTAAACCAGCCCGCCAACACCGTGGAGAAGAAGGTGTCAGAGCTGGAGGGGTACGTTTAGTAATGCTAATAGATGTAATGCTAATGCTAATGGAGAAACCTTTCAGAGGTTTCTCCACTGGTATATGAGTTATTTGGGGTTTTTTCTTTCACTGTGTGGATGCTCAGGACAGGAAGTTTTGATATCTCTTGGTTTCCTTGGTTAGAAAACTTTTTTTATTGGTTTTGTAGTGATACTACCAATTTGGATTTGAATAAAATCCATTTTACTGGCCTAAGATTTTGTTAATTGAATTAGCCTTACGGCTACATTCACATACACGAATAAAACGTAATTGTATGTGATAAAGTACACAATCCTTTTTTCTCTCAGGTCTTTAAGTAAAGTCCTGGGCTGGACCGTGAACGTCCTCCAGGTGTCCAGCGCTAACGGAGGGACCTCATACTCGAGGGAATCTGCGAGGTCATTGGTCAGCTTCGTTGCTTTGGATGGAAGTGAAGTTGTCTCTTCTGAGGAAGTCACAGAGTATGAGTTCGATTTTTTATTTTTATTTTTTTAGTATACATACCTTTTTCTAGGTGTCAACAATCTTATTCTTCTGTTTGATCGTCCAGGAAACTGCAGAGGCAATCAGCTGCCGTGATGGCAGAGCTGGCCCTTGTGTTTGGAGATGAGCTTCATTTCGATATAGAGCAAAGACCTCAAAGTTCTTCCTCAAATCAAGTTGCGGTCATCGTTTTGGGGGTCTTTCTGGCCTTGACCGTCTTCGGATTGATTGCAGCGGTGATACTGATCATCAAGTAGGACCGATGTTCTTCCAAATGGTTTTCGTTCATGTTGCATGCTCGATGGCACACAGATAGACTGAACACCGATATTTCACTGTCAGGTTCAAGAAGGAGAAGGAGAAGCCTCAGGCCTCGGACAAAGAGAGCTTTGACATTTCCCGTGACAATGGTTTTACGTAAGTCTTTCAGAAAAAGAAAACAGTCCGTCACCCTTTTGCATGAGAAATAGTCTTAGTAATTGAGACTTTGTGTTTTGTTTAAGGAACACAATGTTTTCAGGCGGGAATTCCAAAATCTCCGAGCAGGTAACAAAATATCACTCAGATTTTAATTGAACGTGTTTAAATGAAAGATATGAGAGAGAAATAACTGTCGTCTAGGCACAGACGAGCCCAGAAGAGAGCAGAGCTGAAGGCAGGATGCAGAAGATGGACATAGAGAAAGCTCTGTGGGACAAACGGACGGATGAGGAGCAGACAGCAAAGACAGACAAACCCAAACAGGACAAAGAGAGTGCCGCTGAAGATCGCCAAACGTCTGCTCTCTGATCTGCATTTTGTTCAACTGTAAACTGAAAACAACCAGAATAACGGTTCATTTTCCTGATGACAAATGAGATATGTTAAAACAAGCGACTAACGGAACTGCAAACGGTGTTTTTCTGGAAATATCTAAAAGTATCTTCTGTTTTACCTGCGCAGCATTTTCAGTTCCTAAAGGTAATCAGGTCTCAGCCTATATAAAAAAATCTAAGTAAGATGAATTCATTTCATAATTATATCCTTCAAAGCACAGAAACGTCATGAAAGAATCAAATTATCGTCCAAAACAACAGTTAACTTACATAGACATGCCACTTTTCAATTAAATTTAAATGTATATATATGGTGTCGAATCACAAATATACAGTTTAATTCAAGACTCTACATCTTACATACGGGACTATAAAATATTTTTTTAAAACTCAAGCAGTATAAAGATTTAGTAGGAATATCAATAGCTCTATTCACATGCCTACTAATAAAACATTATTTTATTAACATTAGCTCAATTTATGTCTGACTCGTCTTTTTTTAAGCACATCCAAAGGCCTGATACTGCTTTGAAGAACCCAAAGTTGTGAAGAGATGCAGAAATTCACAACATTTTGGGTTTGGGCAGGGAAACTTTTGCGTGATGGTACCTTGTAATATATGGCCAACAACAATACAATGGACATTTACCATATAAATAAATAAAAAAACGACTGGTATAATTTCAAATAAACCTTTAAAAAAAAGATGGTAACTTCCCTGCACTATTGGTACTATTGGTAAGACTTACTATTGGTTAATTGTTGACCCTCTGGTTCTTTTGTATTGTTTTGTGTAGAACTAAATTAATTAGATTTTAACTTTCTGAATTGTGGGTTTAAACTCCTAAAAAGAGTACAAACCTCATGTTCTCACCCTCCACTTTACAGGGGACTGAGGCTGTGGTTGAGTCCTTTGATAAAAGTAAAGCAAAAATGTTCATATTGCCCAACTTAATTAGAATAATTAAGCTGTGTCGTGGCATAAATGAAACATTAATGTTCAACAGAGGCATCCATGTTATGTTATAATTCAGAAACTAAAATGATAACTTTAAATTATAACACTTCAGTTCTGTATCTATGTTGAAAATAAGGGTTGTCAAGTGTTTTTTTTTTCATATCAAGTTCAAGCGTTACCTCATATCACCACTTTAAATAAAAAGTTACCTTTTAACTACTGACAAGTGTCTTACCAGCACATGGAAAACCTACTGAAATGTTATAAGTAAAGTAAAAAAAAATGTATGAGTTAGTGAATAAACAAGTCATTTTCAACTTGACATTGATGTCTAACCAACCTAGATACTGTATATATATATATATATATATATATATATAATATTTTATATGTTAAAAGAGCCCAAGTCGGGTTTGTTGGTTTATTAAGTTCAGTTAATTGAGGTTTATAAATAAAACTAGTGTGATTGGAATAGAATGAGTTATGCTTAAATGTAAAATATTAATACATATTAATATCTATTGATATGACCATAAGGCTTTTTTTTTTAGAGTTAACTGAAGTGTAAAACATAAGCTTGTGATTGGCCTGAATTTGCCTGTGTCTCTGAGGAGATAGGATAAATGGTGATTTGATAGTTATATAAAAAAAACTGAATTGAATTTAATTGAGCTCAGGAGACCTGGATGGTCTTTATGAAAATCAGCAATCTGTTGAGTCTTTCATTAATGAGATCCAAATTTGTTCATCCTTCCTCATGTCGTAAATGGTTACATTTGTAAACACGTTTTCCAACCTTTGTAGTGGAGCAGATCCAGGGTACATAATACGTTTATGCATTTAGGAGACCATTTTATCTTAAACTATTTACAATCTAGATACACTATATTGCCAAAAGTATTTGCTCACCCATCCAAATTATCGGAATCAGGTGTTCCAATCACTTCCATGGCCACAGGTGTATAAATTCAAGCACCTAGGCATGCAGACTGTTTTTACAAACATTTGTGAAAGAATGGGTCGCTCTCAGGAGCTCAGTGAATTCCAGCGTGGAACTGTGATAGGATGCCACCTGTGCAACAAATCCAGTCGTGAAATTTCCTCGCTCCTAAATATTCCACAGTCAACTGTCAGCTGTATTATAAGAAAATGGAAGTGTTTGGGAACGACAGCAACTCAGCCACGAAGTGGTAGGCCACGTAAACTGACGGAGCGGGGTCAGCGGATGCTGACGCGCATAGTGCGAAGAGGTCGCCAACTTTCTGCAGAGTCAATCACTACAGACCTCCAAACTTCATGTGGCCTTCAGATTAGCTCAAGAACAGTGCGCAGAGAGCTTCATGGAATGGGTTTCCATGGTCGAGCAGCTGCATCCAAGCCATACATCACCAAGTGCAATGCAAAGCGTCGGATGCGGTGGTGTAAAGCACGCCGCCACTGGACTCTAGAGCAGTGGAGACGCGTTCTCTGGAGTGACGAATCGCGCTTCTCCATCTGGCAATCTGATGGACGGGTCTGGGTTTGGCGGTTGCCAGGAGAACGGTACTTGTCTGACTGCATTGTGCCAAGTGTAAAGTTTGGTGGAGGGGGGATTATGGTGTGGGGTTGTTTTTCAGGAGCTGGGCTTGGCCCCTTAGTTCCAGTGAAAGGAACTCTGAATGCTTCAGCATACCAAGACATTTTGGACAATTCCATGCTCCCAACTTTGTGGGAACAGTTTGGAGCTGGCCCCTTCCTCTTCCAACATGACTGTGCACCAGTGCACAAAGCAAGGTCCATAAAGACATGGATGACAGAGTCTGGTGTGGATGAACTTGACTGGCCTGCACAGAGTCCTGACCTCAACCCGATAGAACACCTTTGGGATGAATTAGAGCGGAGACTGAGAGCCAGGCCTTCTCGTCCAACATCAGTGTGCGACCTCACAAATGCGCTTCTGGAAGAATGGTCAAAAATTCCCATAAACACACTCCTAAACCTTGTGGACAGCCTTCCCAGAAGAGTTGAAGCTGTTCTAGCTGCAAAGGGTGGACCGACGTCATATTGAACCCTATGGATTAGGAACGGGATGTCACTTAAGCTCATATGTGAGTCAAGGCAGGTGAGCAAATACTTTTGGCAATATAGTGTACATTATAGTTTGCAGCAAAGCTAAAAAGAAGCTGCATAGAGGGAAATCACTGGTCAGACTGGGTCAGACTGGGCAGGAAAGGGGAAAGTGTGGAGATTGATGGACAGGCTCCAAGTGTTAGGGGAAGAGATGCTCTGAAGACATGGGTCTTCAAGAGTTTCTTGAAGATAGACAGTAATAATGCAATAACGCTCCTGTTCTTATGAGTAGTGGCATTTTTAAAGATATTACTGTAATAACATGTTAGCCCACCGTCAGCAGTGCTAGAAACATTCACTTTTCGTAAATCTCTTCATGAATAAGATACATTTCAGCTTTATTAAATGAAGGAAAGCGTAGCATAAATAAAAACATACTCTGTGATTACATTTGGAGTTAAGAAAAAAAGTATTTAAAGGGAGGATAAATAAGCTTCAACAAGCAACGCTTCTAAATTGGGATTGTTTGAAGTGTCTGTGACTACAGTTCTGTTTATAGACCGGTAGATAATGTCTCCCTCTGTAAATGTAAATAGCTTCAACTAGACAGTGTTCTTCAGTTTAAACACATATACATACTGTGTATATATATATTTGCATAAATATACCGATTCCAAGATATAAAAATGACTTCATTGTGATAGGAATTTACATCTTTGACACCTGAATAAGTCATGGAAATATCATCACTGTTGCAATCCATTACCTTTTTTTACAAACAAAACCATGAAGAGTTTAATAGAGCGTTTAAACAAATTTATTTTTATACTTTTTTACTCTTTTCTGATGTCTCCATGTTTAAAACAACTAAGCAATTTATTTTTCCTAGCTTAGAGGCAGACTGTTAACTCTTTATAAATAGTTTAAAAGATTTTACTTTTATTAAATGGTAATTCAAATCAAGTTAAGTTACTAAAGTCATATCCAATATAATTATGTTGTGTTAAATGTCCTTTTTGGAGAAATGGAGCTGTGATGGTCACATTTAAAACGCAGTGAATATTGGGGAGATCTATTGTTGTAGCTATTTGAACGCTGTGAGAACAGGATTGGATCGGTCCGAAGAACCACATTTTCTGATCGGTTTACCATCCAGTGCATCCTCGGAGCGGCTTTCTGAGGCGGGCAGAACATTGAGCACACCTAATAGAACTGAACAAACCATGACTTTCAGTAAATAATTCTTCATATTAAAACTGTTTTATTAATTTATTCTCTATTAAAATAAAATCAGACAATAAGAACACAGCAGAAGCAGCAAAAATAAACAGCAGATTATGGAATGTACTTTAGTAAAGAAAATAAAAGCTCCAGCTGGTCCAACGTGTGGGCTTTATTTCAACTACAGTCCAATAAAGCACCGCTAACACACACACGCATATACATACATACATACACATATATATGTATATACGTATATATATATATGTATATATAAATTTATATACATACACATAAATATATACATATACATAAAGATATATGTACGTATGAACGTGTATTTATTTTATATGTATATTATACACACATATATATATACACATACATATATATGTATATATATATATACACATATATATATATATTGATATCTATAGTTTTTATACACCTTCAGGCAAAGATGAGAGGATTCTTTACAGAATCAAGATTCATGTGGTTTTCTTAATTGACAGGTAAACGTAGTTTTCGAATAATCAAACCACAGAAAAAAGTCAAGGCAGCTTCCCTTTGCCTCGTCCATAAAGTACAAAACTGGCACAAAGGACAACCATTTTCATACACAGTAAAAATGCAATAAAATTAAATTACATAAAGATGAGAAAGTTCTGTAAACCATTCCCCATTACAGCAAACCTCAAACAAATAAAATCACTTTCCAAAACAGATTAATTCAGTGTAAAATACACACGCCCCCCCCCCCCCCCAAAAAAAAAAAAAAAAAAAAAAAAAAAAAAAATTTTCTTTTTTTTTTTTTTTTTTTTTGCCCTTTGAAAAAAATGTGCTGCAGCTTGTACAATTTTTTTTTTCTGTCTTCTCTTCTTCTTCAAACGAGGAGGTTGGTTTTGCATGGAGTCAGTTTGATCAGAACAAGCAGAGAACCGCAAAAGCCACTGAAAAGGGTGAGAAACCCGACCGGCTGAAAAAAATCAGCGGCAGGCAACAAACAGCAGCACGGAAACAGCAGAGGATAGAGGAAATTCGAAAAAACAGGAAAAAAGTCTGGGGCTTCCTCTGAGCGGAGCTTAAATCTTCAAAGAGAGACAAAAGTTTGAGAGAAGAGACAGTGAGAGAGAGAGAGAGAGAGAGAGAGATCTTGTAATGGCCGTGCGTTGATGTCACGAGGAGGGCGGGCCTTTGACGGGTAGCTTAGTAACTATGGCGATTGTGGCTTCGACTGTCTTGTAGAGCATGTCCAGCATGTCGGTCGGGGGGCACGCCATCGGAAACACCTGCGAGGGGGAGGGGTGGCTCCCGCAACTGTCCGTCCCCTCCCCCACCAGCTTGGATCCGGCGTCCTTCTCCTCCTTGGATTCGGCCGAAGAGGAGGACCCCGCCTCCCCGCCCCGGCCCCCGCCCTGCTCGGCCTCCTCCTCCGGCTCGTCGGCGGCCCCCGCGTTGTCCGGCCGCTCGGGCTCCTCCCCCTGCGCGAATCCCTCCCCCGCCTCCTGTAGCAGCGAGGAGGAGGAGGAGAACGAGGAGGAGGAGGAGGACGAGGAGGAGGAGGAGGCCTCGATCTTCTCCTCCTTCCCGGCGGGGTCCGGGCGGTGCTCAGAGGTGGTGGGGACGGGGTCCGGGGAGGGCGGGTCCTGCTCGGTGCCCGGGTCGATGATCAGGGAGGAGGAGTCCCGCGTTTCGGTGTCCGAGGTGCTGGCCGGGGTCAGGGCCTCCGGGTGCGCGGGCTTCGGCTCGCCGCAGGGCGGGAGAGCTGAGGAGGAGGAGGAGGTGGAGGTGGAGGTGGAGGTGGAGGCCACGCAGAGGGGGGCCGGCGCGTCCCCGGCCCTGCCGTCGTCGCTGCTCACCCGCCGCCGCTTCACCGGGGTCGCCCCCTCGTCCTCGGCTGCCGCACAAACACACATTACGGGTCAAACTCAGGTTCTCCCACAACGGTTTAACTGACTCCACAGAAATTCCAATGCTTGTGAACAGAACATCTACACAAAATACGGCAGCCTGCGTTCAAACTTGGTATTAACCAGTGGCGGACCGTGCATTTCACACCTGGGCCTTCAGTAGTGCTCCGTCTGAATCAATTCACCCCTCAATAACTATTTTATGGTTATAGAAATCATCTTATTATGTAGAAATACCGTAAGGATGTCCCGATCCAGCTTTTTGTATTAAAGTTTGTATTAAAGAAAATTATTTTTCTACTTACTTAGTTGTCAGACTCATGTTGAACAGGGATTTACTCTTATAACAACTAAAGTTTACACAGACCTGTGGGTTACAGATGCTAATGCTCGGGTGGGATCGGACTTTTTTTTAAAAATGGATCTGTAGTCTGGATCGGCAGTTTCTCTTGCCGGCCGATACGATCCAAATATCGGATCGGGACAAGCCTAAAATACAGTCTAAAGATCAGGGGTGCACAAGTCTTCTTCTTCTACTCCTG
>JABUIW010000212.1:1533330-1576688 GCA_013363375.1 Menidia beryllina
TATCTATCTATCTATCTATCTATCTATCTATCTATCTATCTATCTATTTTTCACTTCCGATCCGATACCGGCCTATCAGAGCATGTATTAAAGTTTAAAGTTATTTCGCCTACTAACTTAGTTGTCAAATTCTTGTTGAACAGGGATTTACTCTTATAACAACTTAATGGTTAGGACACAGACGTCGGTTAGGAGATGCTAATGCTCGTGTGGGATTGGACTTAAAAAAAAACTGGCAGTCTGGATCTGCATTTTCTCGTGCCGGCCGATACGCATTTTTTTTGCAAATATCGGTGGCTGATCAGATCCAAATATTAGATTGGGACAAGCCTGCCTATCTACTGTATCTATCTATCTATCTATCTATCTATCTATCTATCTATCTATCTATCTATCTATCTATCTATCTATCTATCTATCTATCTATCTATCTATCTATCTATCTATCTATCTATCTATCTATCTGTCCTTATATCCATTTATCCATCTATATCCATCCGTTTATTCGTCCATCCCTCCCTCCCTCCAGTAAAGAGGAGGGACAGACAGACAGAACTCCTCCTACCTTTAGCTTTCTGGTCTTCCATTTCCTGCTCCAAAGCGCTGCGCCGCTGGAGGCAAAGGCGGCAGCGGCCCAGCAGCTCCTGCAGGGCCGTGCAGAGCGCTGGGTCGATGGCCTGCGGGGGCTGGACCGACAGCAGCAGCACCAGCGCTCTCAGGTCCTGCGGGCACAAAGAGACGAACGGGGAAATGAGCGAATGAGACGCCGGCGTTTAGCTGGAAGCCGTCGGCGGGCGGCTGGGCGTTCTCCTTACGGCGTTCAGCAGGCTGCTGGTCTTGTTGAGCTCCGCGTGGTGAGCCGCCAACTCCGGCTTGAGGTTGCTCTGTTCGCTCAGCAGGTTGGTCACCAGAACACCGATGAGGTTGGAGAAGCTGGGGACGGACAGCACCTGGACCTGCGGACCCACATGTTAGTTGTTTTATTTTTAGTAAATCGAACTGTTGCTGTTCGCGCACAGCCCGTGTTCCCGCGTTTTACCTTGTGCATGAAGCAGGTGAGGAAGGAGTAGACCACATTGTTGTTTAGGAACGTCCTCTCGTCCATTAGGATGCACTTGATGTACTCGCTGAAGGCTGGGTCCTCGCAAAGCAGCTTCACACATGTTTTAGCCATGACGGACTGAAAAGGCGGCAAACAATCCAAGATTATGTCTGTGGCCCCATAAATATTACCCAGTACGACCACAGCCTTCTATTTAAAAAGGCATTTTCTCAAAAAAAGTGGAGGAAATTAGAAAAAACTCATTGATAGATGGCTGGATTGCCATTTTACTGATCTCTCAAGTATTTACAGGGTTACTTGAAGACTTGCAAAACAAAATGGGGATATACCTGAGACTGACAGAGCTCCATCCACAGTTTGGGAAAGAGAGCCAGATGAAGAGGGAGTCCTTCATATGCTATTAGAACACCTGAGAAGGAAAAGGAGAGGGTATTTCTATATAAAAAAAGAATACAGGTGTGTTTTCGTGTCTATGTGTGTTGTGTTGCACTCTTCAAACACGCTCTGGGGGAATATGTCTGTCTCGTTGTAAGAAAGCCTGGGTTTTTTTTTGTGAAGTTATTCTGACAGGACCATTGAGAGCTGCCAGAAATCTGCCTCGGCTCCGACCGTCTGCTGCTTTTCCGATCCGGTGCGTTTTGGTTTCGCGCTACGCTCCGATGTGTGTCCGCTTAAGAAGGACTTCGGTGTGTTTTGCGGAAAAAGTTTAACTTGTAAGGAGCAACGGTGACTGTGTGCAGAGTTGGCTAAAGTCACTTTGCAGATCACTAACTGTTCATTAAACTTTAGGGGATCACTTCAGCTGCCTCAGTCAACCACTGCATTCTCTCACCAATAAGAGTTTACCAGAAACATGTGAATCTACGGGGGCTCTTCAAACCACCAACTTTGAATGCTGTCCTAATCTTGCAGGGACAAAAGCGTTGTGGGTCTTTGCTACTTTCACATTGATGCCTACCCTGGCCAGGCGGTGTACATTAAGCTAACAGGGGACCAGCATTTCTCCTGAAGACGGATGAACCTGTTCATGTGGGGGGAAAAAGTACTTTTGTCGGTAGGCATCATTACGGAAGGCTAAATAACGTACTTAATTTGACAAGTGTATCAGTAAACTTCTCGCAGTTGATGGCAACATGGCACAGCAAGTGAATGAACTGATGGTAGGACAAGAAGTATTCGAAGAGCATCCTGTCGTACACCTCGTCTTTACCCTGAGGGACACAAACACACAGTTCACTTTACTGGTCCGCTTCACGCTTTGAAGCTTTCATGTGTTGACCACTTTCTTATAAGAGTTCCTCTGCATTAACACAACATCAAATACTTCAGTTTTAAGTTAGAACGGGAGGCGGGGGGGGGGGGGGCATACCTTGCTGCTCTCCACCAAAGAGGGCAGCAAGCACATGTTGAGCTCGGGTCTCGGAGGCCTGATGTTATTCTTTGCTCCCATCAGCTTCATGTTCTCTCTGCACGGCAAGTAGGGGCCAAACGACACTACGAAGAGAAAGATGGATAAATAGACCAATAATTAAATCCAAGAAAAACACTTTGTGGAGTACAGCATGAAATATTGTTTTTTTGCCATCTTTTCTTGAGAAACTCTTGAGTCAGAATTTTCTCAAATTTGCTAAACAGATCACCCACTGACATCATGCTTCTTACTATAAATGTGAAAAAGTTTAGGATCTTAAAACAAGTCTTGGTTTACTAGAAATAGAACTTCACTCCAGAGAACAATCATGCTACTATATACATTATAATTTCTACCAGGAAGAGGAACATAGTCTGTTGGCTATGTTAACTAACAGTCAAAGAACTGGGTAGTTCTATTCAAAGCAAAAATATATCTATACAATGTGTACACACTGAAACATACATAAAATTCTTGGACTTAAAGAGGCCGAAGGGAAAGTTTAGAGGCTCGGGGAAGGTGTAGGAGGAGGGTGGACTGGTTTTCATCTATGTTGATATAATGCAGCTATCTTTTTGATGTGTACATTTTCTTTTATTTGTTAATTTCTCGTAATTTTACTTTTTAATTATTTATATACACATAAGTGGATGTGCAAGACATTCATGATTTTTCTTTTTAATTAGTATGTACTGTATATATAATTGTTCTTTTCTTTTTTTTAAATAATATTATTGGTTGTGTGTCTGTTTGCTAATTCGTTGAAACAAAAATTGTTGAAACAAAGAAAAAAAAGAAAGTTTAAAAGCAAAATTCTTTAGATTTATCTAACATAAAAGTAGAAAACTCCAATTTACTTCTCATGGTGGACATTTTAGAACCAGGAATTTTAGAATCAAATGTATTAAATACTAAAAATGTGCATTTTAAAATAGCGTATATACTGCTACAGTCTACTTGTAATCTTCTTGCTTAAAATAAATAATCCTTAGCATGAAAAAACCCCAGGCTTTACGTTTTGGACAAGAGAAGAAGCATTTCTACTCTCAGACATAATTGATTTTGGGACATAAATCTTTTTTCCATCATATTAATATTGCTCTAGACAATAGAGTCACTCTCAATGAGTTGCGTCCAGCATTCAGTAAGGATTTACTAGACAAATTACCAAAAATATTCTTCCTACATATTTAACTCATCAGCTATGCCAGCTGCCATTCGGTTGGAGCGAAAACACACCTAGCAGAGGTTGCCAGCAGATCACCTTTTCCTATTTAAAATGGGATATTTTAAATAATAAAAAGCAATCTTGTTAGCTTATGTCATTGTAAAAGAAATAAATGTGTATATGGGGGTTCTTAGAAATGATTGTGGTTCCTAGGTTTCCTGAATGCAGTAGAACTGGGAGGGTATCTCCAGTTTAATACAAAACACATATGTAGCTGAAAAATAAAACCTGAAAACACAGAAGTTTTAACTCGACAGAAAAGTGCTGAACGCTGAACTACAACACCTAAAAACACACAAATCAACATTTTTTTGCACTTTTGAAAAATTTGATGGCAAAATTTTTGGCTTCTTAATTTAAATACATATGAAGTGAAAACGGCGGCGACTTACTGGGGATGTTACTGTGATGGTATGTGCAGTGGTTGTGCTGTAAGAAAGGAACGAGGGTGTGTAGGAAGTCGTGCGGACTCAGCAACACCAGCTCCTTCAGGACATCTACAACAAGAACAATAACAAATGACTACTTTCAAACCTTTGTTGCAGTCTAGAACATCAGATCTAAATCTGACGGGGTGATTTTAGCAACTATGAGAAGAACTGAAAGGATTTTTAAAGGAAATGGATGAGAGATGAATAATACCTAAGCAGGCGTTTCGCAGCTCGGGAGGACTGTAGGAGTTCAAGAGTGTGAGCAGCTTGTGTGCAAAGTCAATCCTCTCCTGCCACTGGATCAGAGCCTGCTTCACATCTGAGACACGAGAGAAAGGCATAACTGCTCCACTCAAAAGAGAAAAAAGTCTGAGTACCTGTCAGAGTCATGTCTGTCTTTTTATATGGAAGATGATGCAAAAGCTTCTGGCATCATATCAGCAATGAACACTTGAGATTACCAATAAAAATAACTAAGTGTTATTCTATTCAAATTGATATCTACTCATTTTCCCATCACTGACATTAACGACAGAACAAAGGATTTTTTTATGCTGTGGAAATATTACCTTTTCTTTTCTATTATGCTTTTTTTACAATCTAACCTTTGCGCTGCAGGTATGGCCGGGTGGCTTTGAGGACCGACAGGAAAATGGAAAGCAGCTCCACCAGGTCTCCAGTGACGTGACAGGCCGTTGCTTCATGGTACATCATGTGCAGAGTGTTGAAGGACTGGAGGGTCAAACAGAGCGTTAGACCGTATACATTTCTACAAAACTGACCATCTCTCTGCTGACACTCATGGATTTCCCTCATCAATTCTGTGTGTTTTAATGTATTATTTTGGATGTTTTTCTAATACCAATTTATCTCAAAGGCAATGACATGTGTTTGGAAGTTTTTTTTTTAACAAATTCACTTCACAATGAAGGTAAAAAAGTTAACTTAATCCAGATTTTCTGGTTTGGTGGAAAGAGAGACGTACTTCCGTCATAAGTATGAGCCCTCTGTTGAACACCACAAGCAGTCTGTCCTCATCGTTTTCCAGCAGAACTCTGAAGGCACTGAGAAAAAGAGAAGACAAGGGCGGGATATTTTTTAAAACTCTATAACATGGGACTGGGTCAAACGATGGCAGGTCCGTTCACTGTGAAAGCGCGCGCGTTTGAGCGCTGACCTGATGAGAGTGGTCCAGCACGAGCGACCATCCAGGCAGCGCAGGTAGCAGCTGATGGTTGTCTTCTTAAACTGCTTGATGTCCTCCAGCTCCTCCTCTCTGGTGTCGGCTCGCTGGGCCACAAAAAGCTGCATCAAGTTGAACAGCTCCTCCACCGCCTGCGCGAAAGGGAACACGGCAAAAAACGCAAAAAAAACTCAGAGATTCAGCCTGGCTTCAAGCATTGTTGTTGGGAAAACTGCTTTTTATTTTTGACCTGGTGTTTTTTCTTAATCAGCCTTCTGGGAGGATTTTCTTTCACAGTTTTAAAATAATCAAAAAGTATAAAGTATAATGGGAGAAAGAGGCTTCAGTTACTGGGGAAAGCTGTTGTTAAATTAGATGATGGGTTTAAGATGTAGACATCCTCTTTACCTTGAAATTATACAAAAAAATGTATGTCTTTGTAGAAGTGGGAGATTGTGAAGTAAGTAAGATTAAAGTAAGACTGAAAATGTATTAAAACCACACACTTGTAGGTCCTAAAATGCAACCTCCTTGGTTTGCAAACGGGACTAAGGGCTGTGGAGGATGGGTTACATAAAAATTAAAGAGCAGATATTTAAAAACTCAATTTAGTTTAGTGCCCTGTTTTATGAATTATAATTATAACAACTAATAATTATAACCTCTGTCAAACAAATTAAGAATAAATTAGTCGCTTTAATTATTTTTCAGAAAAATTAAAGAAAAAATTGTTTAATAATTTAATTATATTCTCCACCATGCAATTCAAGGTATGGTAACAAAAAAAGCAGAGTCATCATGTTGGATTCCAATAATATTTACAATTTAAGGGATTAAAGGTAGTTAATCTATTCGGGGACAAGAACGTTTTTGTTGTTCTGGGTATTCCCGTAACTATGAAAAGGTCTCTGCTGGATGTTTGACTCCCCGCTTACCCCTGGATATTGGCTGGCGTGCGGCGTGAGATTCTTAAAGGCCCACTGGATGTTCTGATGGGAGGCCAGCTGGCGGGTAAAGGCAGGCGACTGCTCACAGCACATGCGCAAGATCCCATAGTAGGCTGGTAGCATCCCGCGGTTAAAAAGGACGACTTCTTGGTCATCGTGATCGGCCAGGATGTAGTTGAAGGCGATGTTTTTGGTCACCACGGGGTTCTGCACCACCAGTCGGATGTTCTCAGGACAGTCCACGCACACGTTGTACCAGAAGGATAACAGCGCTTGCTTGTTGTGGTTGGTAGCAATGGCTGGCTCTGACAGTTTGGGCTTAAAAGAAAAAATTGAATGGAGAATATAAGTATCACATAATATGGCAAAAAAAATCATTTTGAGAAGAAAATATCCATCACAAAAACGTAGAAAATCTGACAAAATAGTCTTTTGTTCCAACCAATTACCTACAAACCAAAAGCAAGTGTCTTGAAGTTACCTGGAAAAGGTTCCAGAGGTCCATGAAGTACCCGGAGAACATGAGCTTCTCAGTCTTGGAGATGAGGCAGTACGTCATGAAGCTGAAATATTGCACGAGCTTGGTTGTGCCGTGAACGCTGGCGTCCACGTACAGCTTTGCGCGACCGAGTAGCCCCAATAGCAGGTTGTAGACTTGGTGGAGCACCACGGTGGTGTCGGGCGACAACGGCAAGTCGCGCGTTGGCAGGTGAAGGGAGCGCGTTGAGCGAAACATCTGGCGGAAGGAGTTGCTGGGGATGAGGGACACCAGGAGGTATGCCGCAGCTAAAAAAAAAAAAAGATTTAGCTCTCTTCTCTGTCTCATGTTTAATCAATTCAATTCATGGTAACAGGAATCCATTCACTCCATCTCTTCAGAGTAACAAAACCAATTGTTAATCTCCCGAGTGTCAATATTTCAAATTAGTTATGTGTTTAACCCTTTAAAGCCTGATCCAAGAATAAGACAAAACAAAAAATTTGCTTTTTTTTGGTTTGAATTCCTTATTTGTCCTTTTAACAAAATATGTAAAAAGAAAAAACAGAAATACATTTTTGATATTAATAATTTATTACTATGAGATAAGTCAAGATTATTTATTGTGTAGTCTTCTGCCCCCTGTTATCAAGTGTATCTGATTGTGTAGAACAGGATTTTGAGAAAAGTTTTTACCATTAAATTATGCAAAAGGTGTCAGACCCAAAACATTTCAGAAACCGTATGTATCAAATATGATACATTTGGCATTACAGGGTTAAAACACAGCTTGATGCTAAATTTTGTTTAATTTCTGTTGACGGCAAATGTCAGGCACAACAAAGCACGGATTCAGTCTGAATTATCTCACATGTGCGGACTCGGGGGTAGTTGTGGGCTAGAAGAAAGCGCTCCACCCAGTTCTCCATGTTCTGCAGCACCCAGCTGTGGGCCAATTTGTTTCTGGGAGTTTGAACAGCCAGCCAGTCCAGGCACTGGGATGGATTGTACTCGATCACCTGCCGGCAGAGAAAATATATGTGAATAACGATTTAGCGAAAACTCTATGGATGCATCTATCCTCTTTTTTTTTATGTTTTCTATGCACGGTCTATGCAAAGGTCATTTTAGACAATCTTTAATGTTTTTTAATTATCTTTTAAAAATGTGTTTAATCTTAGACATCTCACAATCACAAATTTGACAAAGTTTATCTATCACACTGTTAAAGAGTACCAAAACAGACAAAAGCTGTGGGCATCAGGTTAAAATGGTTTTTAAAAAAGCCAGGTTTGTGATATGCCGAGGTTTGAACTCACATAATGTAAGGCATACAATACACCGATTTACAGTGATTTATTTTTATATACGTCCCATATGCATATAATTTCAAACATAAACACATAGAAAAATTAAGTGCTCTATTTACTTTTCTCCTACGTTTCACTATAATTTCTAATACTAAACTCAATCAAATAAACTGATAAATTGATGGATCGAATATGTTAAACATATTCAGTGTAACTGATCAGAGTTTTTGTGAACTTTAGTGGGAGAGAGGCAGTTTTTATTTACCTCCCAGATTCTTTGGAGTATATAGGAGGCAAACGAGGGCATCCCTGGAGGTCCACCTGCAAACTCCATCAACATTGTGAGCAGCTTGAAGAACGGATTAGCATTCTGAAGGGAGAAATAACAACAAAAAAAAACAATTAAAAAAACAGGAAAAATATTTTGTTTAAAAAGAAATTTCTCCTCACTTAACGTAAATTCTGATGCTGTACAATGCAAACAAACACTGGGAGCTGAAAGATTAGCGGCTGTGTTTATCTATATTGCCCCTAAAATGTTGCTTACCTCAGGAGTGAGCTTTGCAATGGAGGTGAAGAGCATCGACACAATCTACGCAAAGAGCACAAAGTCAATGCCACTTTCGTTTCTGGAAGAAATAAAAACTTAAAAACAAAGTAACCTACATGTTCAGCCAGTCGGTTATTATAGCGACAGAGGCTAAAGATGAGGTTGCAGCTCTGTCTGATGTTGATGCCATCTCTGATGTGCTGAAAGAGGAATGGGAAGCCCTTTCCTCCCGTTAGCGCCGCCATGTCACTCTGGGACAGCGTCAGATGTCTGGACGAAAAGAAGGAACACCGTGATCGTGTCTGCTGGAATAAGAAGGATAACTTCTCCGTCATCTCTGCAACCTGTACCTCTCAGAGCGAGACTGTTCCACCAGCAGAGCGATGAGAGCGATCATCTTTTCCAGAGCTGCGGGACGATATTTTTCCTCTGCTAAAGACAAGATGTCTTCCTCTTCATCGTCCTCCTCTGCTTCTTCCTCTGACAGTACCTCCACCTGCGGCTGAGGATTTTAAATTGTTGTTTATATCTGCTTATTGCGAATCTTGAACTTGAAATAGCCCTTTTGTGCAAAATGGAATTTTAATATAACCTAGCCTGCTGAGTGAAACAGATTAAATGATAATAAAATGACATTTATGCAGACATTTTATTACATTTAGAAAGAATTTGTATCATAAATAACATGGAAAAATACATTGACAGGACAATATGGAAGCTTTTTGTTATTTTTCCCCACTCATTTCAGATTAGTTATCAAAACAATACTTAAAAGGTATTATGTGTGGATCTCCTATTGCCTAATTCCCTAAAGTTAGTTTTTTAATGTGATACACACCACTGGGAAACTTAAAAAATAATGTAATTGCAAAACCAAACTTGTAAAATGAATTTCTGTAAAGCGCAAATCAAACTGGAGCATTTACATTTTTCATTTTCAAATGATGTAACTCAAGTTTCCCAAGGTAGATATAACTTCCATCAGCGTGAAAATGCAGAAGAAACCAAAAAGGTTTAGCTAGTAAAATCATGAAGTAGTTTCCTTTAAAAGGAGCAGGAAAGTAAAAAAGGTTGTCCTAAAAAAGAGAAACATAAGAGTGTTTGATGACATTTTCATTCGGTATTGGTCATATACAGGAAAAAAAGTTAGCACATTACATATTTCCATAGAATATAGAATATAAAAGTGTAAATGTATGTATGTGGTTTACAAGCACTACACAGTTTTCCATATTTTTTTAAATAAGAGGTGTTTATGTAGGAAACATTTTAGCTACACAGTATCTATGTAGCGTATTTTGACATAGCCTTTTACAAACTCTATAATCTGGGGAAAAAAACGAATGCCATGCGAAAGATTCATACCAACTCTTATAGTCACTTGTAGTTTTACCTGATACAAATGGGTGTAAACTTACATTCTCAGGGCCTTTGGTTCCCATGTAGAAGTGCACCATGATGGAGATGGCTTGCAGTGACAGCAAGAACTGACTCTGTTTGAAGTCAGACAAAAGACTCAATTATTACATCTTTTAAAAATTAAATCTTGATGACAATTCTAATAAATAGCAACAAAGCAGGTCAAAAAAAGATTGGAATAATTAATAGGGTATAAATAATCAATCATTTATAATAAATAGCGACAAAGCTGGTCAACAGGAGATGGTAATCATTTCAAAACTAAAAGTTAACAAAGCTAAAATGCAGTAAAAGATCACATGATTCAGCCCCTGTTGTGCATTTGTGACGGTCATCAATAGCAATTACCTTTCAAGATGTGCTCATTGACCTAATAGTCAGAAATATTACATGATATCATCTTTGATTAAACAGACCTTTGGTCTTTTAGGCTCAATCTATTTGAGTTAGACTAACCTCTTCCTCTCCCATCTTGGCAAACTCGTAGAGAAAAGCAAAGTACTCGGTCAGGTGTTTGCTGTGCGGCTTGACACCGTGCTCCATGATGGATAGGAGGGTCTTAACAAAGCGAGTGACACAGGAACGGCTTCCAATGTCCTCTACAGGACCGTCCATATCGTCAGAGCTGAAAACAGGAGACGGATACTCAGATGGGGAGGCGTAATAAAACTGGTTGATATAAAAACCCAGAATCCAACCCACTTTGACTGCTTGCATTATTACACCCTCCAAACATTCAATCACTCAGTTTTGTGAGCTACAGATGCTTCCCATAATCAAGGACGACAAAGACACTGTGTGACACACAGCTAATGTATGAATATCTGTAGCTGCCCGATTTAAAAGTTACTTTACAAGCTGATGAAAAGAAATTTATATCAGATGTTTTCTCATGAGAAAAATGCCAGCGAGTCCAATAGTTATTTAGGTGAAACATACCCATCTTCCATGCCGGGCTGCAGGTAGAGGTGAGCATGAACCGGCCTCAGCCTCTGGATGACATGAATGCACAACCTCTGGAACATCTGGAAAACGGGTATATGTGATGAGACGCTCAGTAATGTCAGAAGCTGGGATTGGCAATGATTTTCCACTTCTCAAATAGTCATTCTACTAAAATGCAGGCTTCTCGAGCTCTATTGAAAAATTGAAACACGTAGTACAGACAAATTCACATTCATCGGTGTAAAAATTGTTGACTGCAACAACTTTTTCCTCATTACAATGCATCGAATATGTCAGTCTTTAAGATTTATACAAAGCTAAAAAGGAAATATTTCAAAAGTTAAGAAGCTGATAATATAGACAAACAGAATTTCCGCCTGCTTTGGAAGAAATCTGCCTGATTTGAAATTCAATGCTTTTCAAAGTCCACCTTTTGTCAATGCCAATTATTCTGTGACTGTGAGTTTAACTGCCAACAGTGCTCTAACTAAATAAATGTCTCAAAGGCTCAAAACAGCAGACCATGACATTGAGAAAATACAACTCTTTCAAATAAAAAAATCAATGGAATAGGTAATGGATGGATCAATCAAAATAAAGAAGCACTGTGAATCGTGTGAATGGGTGAATATCAGTCTGGAGAAGATGTTAGTAGATAAAATTTTTTCTGAAGTCAATTAATTTCTATGATTTTGTTTATCATAACAGAACGTTGCCATATTTACGTAACTGACAAATTTAACTTGTATAACTGTCATGAAATCTTGTGCTTTTTTAAAAATGTTTTTGTAAATAGCCTGTTGTGTTTTTTGCTGTTTGTTTGCTTGGTTTGGCTCAACAATGATAGGCAACTGACCTGTCTGACAATTTGATTTGGGCATTTTATGAGGATCTGCATGGGCCACCAGTTGTCGTCAGCCATCTGATCTAAAAACCACTAAAACAGAAATAAAATCGTTAGATCAATGGTCGTGCAGGATACCTGTGGAAGAAAAAGCTGTACTAAGTCCATTCACAATGATAAAAACAAGATAACCTATAATACGTATGTTGTCATGTTATGATATTGTGACAAGTCGTCTAGAAGAAAGCAGGAGGAATTTTAAAGTCAAACCTCGCAGGCAGACTGGCTGTTGTTAAACTGCTTGGTCAGCAGTTCAATCCACTGCAACATGGTTGGCTGGAGGGAGGAGATCAGGAAGGATACATCGCAGTTATTTATTTATTTTTTGTATAACTGTTTCAAGTGGTCACTAGCAAACTAAAAGTGGGTGTACATACCTTTTCCTTAGAGTGAATGAAAGTCTCAAGGACAAACGATGTGCTGAGCTGTAAAATGAAAACAACTCTTAAAAAGCAATTACAACTGAACTTAACACAACTCTTCCAACCAGTGGTTTACAAAATGTGAGCTTTCTAAGAAACTTCTAAACCCCCCAAAAAGTAATCTGTTTGAAGATAAAAATAAATTACTAGAAAATAAATTTACCAAATGTTGAAGGACTCTATTGGCTAAGGCTAGAAAGGGAGTTCTAATTATGGTTGTGTGTCTGTAATGCATGCAATTTATTGCTGTGGTTTTTGCCGCGCCACTTGAAATGCATACTCTTAAGATACTCTTTAGAATTCGGATGCAGGTTATCAAACATGAGAAGATTTTCTGACTAATGTCCGACCACAAAGTGAAAGTTGATGAAATATTATTGCTGTCTTTGCAGTATCTCCATCTTATAAACTGGATAAATGTTGCAGAAACGTCTAAACCAAGATCGGGGAAATCAGGAGCATTTGTGAGAAATGACGAGTCCAAATAATGTTTAGAAATTTAAAACAATAATACAAAGATGACATTGACTGGAAGTTGATTACTACATAAATACAGAGAGATAAGAAAGATAAAGATTTTTTTTAAAAAATTATTAGAATGGGCTGCAAAATACAGTCATATGGTAACAGTGCTGAGCCTGGTTCAGACAATCAGTTCAGAAAAATAAAAGTTCATCTGACATAGCTGTAAAAAGCTTAAAACTGACAAAAGGCTAAAACAAAGTATGATTAAGATAAGTGTAGAGCGGCAAAAGTCAAGACATTATTTTATTTTATTTATCTTTTGTTATGTGCAAACCAGAAATATCTAAAACTAAGTTCAATATCCCTTAGTTCAAAGTTATCTTAAAAGCCAGCGTAACTTTATCATGGCTCACCTTGGCAGTCATGAGGGAGACAACTTTGGGGTCTGGCAAACTACTGGGGATGCTGCTACAGAGCTGCCACATGAACCTGAAAAACAGCAGTAAATGATCAAATAAAGTTACGAGTGATCGTTAAATAAATAAAATATTTATGATGACAAAGGAACAGAATTCACACTCACCCGAAGTAGGTGTGCTCAAATATGTTTTTGTCCTGGAGAAACTGCATGTTGTCGTGCCAAATCCACTGACAGAGACAGAGGTAAACATTAAAGGTTTGTGGAAAAGGTGTGAACGCGTTACTAGACAAAAATAGACCTGCAGTACCTCCAGCAGATCAGGAGAAACATCAAAGCTAAAGTCCTTCCCATTTTCCTCCACCAGCTCCACCCTTTTGTAGAAGAGCATGTAGGCACTGTGTGTCTGAAAGTCAAATTATTATCTCTGTTTTAATGCAGTTCTCAAAAGGGCCGTGTCTTAAATTATGACTGAATGACTGAGAAAAAGAAAAGAAAATCTCATTCACCTTCTCAAAGGAAAAGTCCATGAACTTGTCGGTGACCGAGTCGTAGGTTTTAGTCTGAAAGATTCATAAATAGGATTTATGTATGCTGAGACGGACAAATCTTTTTAATTTCTGATTCAATTGCAGCCCCTACCGTCATCTCTCCTCCAAAGCACTCAGCTGCCAACTGGGCCGAGTCGAAGGGTTTCACTTCTGCGTCGTTGAAAAGATACCTGGCAATGTGAAGCACAACACCTTTTAAATGAGAACTGCAGCTGATAATTCGATTGGTCACTCATTCGTGGGTGATGGAGGTCGAATAGACTGTTAGATGAGAGCAAATCTGTAGTTACCACTTGTTGTTCTTGTAGGCGTGTGGGTTGACGATATCCCTAATGAAGCTGTAGTAATGGCCGCCGTCTGCTGTCCCAGTATGGACCGTGACACCTATCAGATCATACTCATAGCTTTCCGTCATGCTTGCCTCTCCTTCTTCCTGAAAACCTGAGAAACATTACAGAAAATTGAACTGAAAATATTCAAGAATTGTTGCCCCCATTGTGACATTTTTTAGACAATGACATCAGAGTTAGTCAGTTTGTTGCATAATTCCCTGGATCTTCAAGTAAACGCTCAAAATCGACAGAATCAAACTCCGACTGCAGCTTTTCATTACAACTGAAAGGCTTTGCTGTATCATGCAAGCCTTGGATGGTGTGTGTTTTACAATGTTTAATCAAACTCAAAATTCTTATATTAATATTTTGATTGGACCTCAGGGTCAGTCTGCTGAGAATACATCATCTATGCTTTTCAGTCAGATTGGATTTTAGCTGTCAGAAGTGTTTAATCTGTTTGGAAAGAACCTTCTTTGCGATCTCCTTTGCCCATGAGGAAGTCCTCGGTATATGGCGTCATGTCAAGGCGTAAGGGGAAGGAGAAGTGCGTGTTGACCTTCTCCTTCATCATGGTCACCATGTTGAAAGTGTATCTCATGGTGTTGAAGCTAAGGATACGAGGCAGTTTCTTGAAACAGGCTCTGTGTAGGGAGAAAGAGCACAGTGAGATGGCCAAACTCTTTCTTTGTTTTTTTTATATTCCGACTTTTAACCTCAGGCTTCATTCTGACCTTTTTTCTGCTCGAACCTTCTTGCCACATTGTGAGCAGGTGTACATGTTGTCACCCTCCAAAGTGTCTTTGATGGTCACCTCATCCAGGGACTCCTGTTGAAAGACAACGTATTTGAATGGTGATTTCAAGATTTGGAAGTCGATTTCGTCAAAGCGGAAAGAAACGTCCATCTCTTGTACTCACATAGATGTTCTTCATGTCTGCTACTTGGCATCGGACTGTGTAAAACTCCTCGGCCGTCTGACTGACATGGTCACAGTCCTGCAAAAAAAGACCAAACAAAGCTTTAGTCAGGCACTGAAAGTATTTATAACCCTGCTACAAATAAATAAGCCGTTTAACTTTCACACCAAATCCATCTGGAGAATGATTGACGACTGGATCGACCAGTTTTAACCAATACAAATTGTAGATTGTGTGAAATTTATCTAAGCTTTTCAACTGTTTCAAGAGCAGCATATAATCGACAAAAAGAAATCAAAACTAGGTCAAAAACATTGCACTAGCTTATAGAATGTTATCCATAAGCTTCATAGTCGTGTTCATACAGGACCATTTCTGCACTGCTTGTGACTACAAAGTATACATTTAATATGGGCTGGCCAATTATTTGAGCCAAAAGCATGGAAAGAGAGTGAATGCATGAGGAAAGGAATCTGTGGACCCATTGAGAGGCAAGAAAGCTGAAGCTGGGACTAATAGTGAAAACTGTAAAGCGGCTTTGCAATGCTACATGAACACCCTTCCATCTATGTGTGCAGATGCACCAAATTAACAACATAGGTATTTTCTTCCACAGCAGATACAACCTGTAAACATTTTAGAGTAACAAATATTCAACACTTAATGTGTTGTCTACTATTTTTTTACCTTTTCTTTTAAAAATACTGTTTTGGATTACTTAAGGTTGTGAACGAGTCACATTAAAAAAGCCCACAACTTGTAATGGAGCATGTCCATAAAACACACTTTGATGATACCGACTACAAGTATTCTTACTATTAGTCTTTTCTATTTTGTGAATTTAGGTTGTGTTGCTCGTATAGGCAAAAGTTATGTGGAGGGAGAGTAGGGATGAACCCATCTTTGTCCCAATAGAGGAAATACCCTCCATATGGAGAATGTCTAGGGGCTTTTGCTCACAATGAGCTAAGTGTAGAAAAAGAATACATTTAAAACAAAGACGCAAATCAATGAAGAAAAAAAGAAACTGTCAAAATGATCAATCAAAAAATTGTGTAAAATCCGAGAAAATACTGCTGAAATGACCAAAAGGCAAGCTTCACAGTTTGAGCATACTTATTGACCATTTCAACTCACCAGAGAGACAACATTGTTGGTGATCACCCCTCCAAACAAGGTCTTCACTGTGTTTTTCTGTAAAAACACAACAATAAAAGCACCGATAAGCCACTCTGGGTAAGCGTCTCATTGAAACTATTACACATCTAGTTTACAATCCATGCAAGTATGCAACTTTCCACAAATGTACTATTTACTATTTCTTTACTATTCTTACTATTCTCTTAAGTGTTTATCTATTGATGAACACTACATCTTAAACTTAAAATAAAAAAACTTTACCAGCTCCAGGGACATTTCTTCTATCTTTGTGATGAGGTCTGTGAAAAATTCTGTCATGTCTTTTTGCTCGCCGGTGTTGAGGGGCTGTTTGTCCATAGTGTAGGTTTTGCAAAAAGGGCGGGGATTGTACGCTTTCCTCTCGCTCTCCTGAAGACACACAGATGAAGAGAAGGATCAACATAAGCAGTTGTTTGCCTAACAATGTCCATCCCCGTCTCATTTATTGCTCTCAGCCACAAGACCAGTTTATTCTATGAAAAAAAATATTTGCACATGTAATTTATTGACAATAGTTAGTTTTACCTATGAAAACTTACCATGAGATAAGTGAACATCTTCTGAAGCTCCAGAAGTGTAGTTTTGTGTTTGATGTCCTCAGCATACTGCACACACACAGACACACACTGAATGAGAGCCCACACTCTGGTGTGAATCGGATCAGTTTGGATGAATTTTGAGAATTAATCACGTTGTTCATTCGCTGCCTGAGCTCAGGGTTACTCACCTTGGCTGTGAAAACCGCCTGACGGGCCTCTGGGATCATGTAAAGCTGCTGGATGGTTGAGGCCAGGTAGCAGGTTGCACCGAGGTTAGTGAGCCCAACGAAGCGGCACTCCGCCCGAACGTCGTCGTGCGGCCAATAGTCCCACTTATAGGGGGCGTGAGAGGCTAAAGCATGCAAATTGAAACAGTTTAATTCTTAGAGGCCTTTCTTGACCATCTTGTCCTACAGAAACACTTGTTCTCACTCCTCCTAAATCATAAATTGAAAGAAGTTCTTTTGGTTTGAGAACTTCAAAGACACTTTACAGCTCTTTTTTTATTTTTTTTTTATTTCCGCATTGTTTGCAAAGACAGTTCCTACTGAACGAACTTGTCAAAAGCGAATGAGCTTGGGGCCTCACCCTGCATGTGCTGCGACATGACCCAGTTGTGGAGCAGACGGTAGTTCTCCACGGAGCCCTTCACCATCTCCACCAGCAGGTCGTAAGCGGCCGCTCGGGCGGCGTGGGATTTGCACTTGGGCTGAGCGCGGTCGGCCAGGCTGGGGAGGAGGAAGAGGAGGTTGTGGGCGTCCCGCAGGAACTCCTGCCCCTCGCGAGAGAACTTGAACGGGGGTTTGTGCTTGAGGACGCTGGAGGCGAGGCGAAGGAGGCCGGTCAGCCCGTCGTCCTCAATGGTTCCGTCCCGCTGGTCCAAAATCTCACGACTGGGAGGAGAAAAGAACACCGAGATGTTCAAGACTGTTGGATCACTGCCGTACTATGAAACATTCGCTTTACAATTGCCAGAAGTTAGATAAACTGACATTGATTAAACAAAAGCTCCAAAACAACATATTTTAGGACTGTCTGACCTCCTGATGCAGTCAGCAAGGTGTCGGGCGAGAGCGTCAAGGTCCAGCAGGGTGGTCTGCATCGAGCCGGTCAGCGACAGAGAGGAAGATACCTTCTGTGAGTTACAACAGACCAACGCTAACAACAGCTCATCCAAAACCAAAAAGATACAAAAAACTCATGTAGAAAGTCGGCAACCGATCGAGCCGATAAGCGGTTTTCCCACCTGGCTGGCATCTTTAACGTGGATGTTGTCTATGAGTTTGCAGAGCAGCCAGAAGTATTCCTTGCAGCCATTCCTCAACAGAGGCTCCTCTTCATAGTCCTCCATCTGTAAATTTAGGAAAAAACATTAGTCAGTCTGATGGGGAGTTAGTTTAGAGGTGGTAGCAACCATAAACACTGCCGTAAAAGCAACCAAAAATTATCTGTGACTCCAAGTTTGAATCTTCTGTTCTGATAAGATGGTTAGAGTAGCAAAGCAAAAATCCAAGTAACCAGAGAAATGGCGTAGGGTGTGTAAATGTCTATGTGTGACGTAAAGACCCACCCTCAGAGGTTTGAGAGCCTGAGCGTCGGGCAGGAATTTGAGCAGCGTCGAAGCGGCAAGCAGCAAGAAGGACCTGTTAATAGACTCTCCTCCCTCCAAGCCAGATAAAGAGAGCTTGTAGAGGCCATTGCATGCCTCGTGCCTCACGGCTGGCTAAAAACAAATGAAAACACACAATATTTCAGTTCTGCAGCTATTGGAACAATTTAAAGAAGTTTTGCTGTAATTGTTGATTCTGATTCAAAGCTGTAGACCGAGAGTGGCTCACCTCAGGAACCAGCAGGGTGAGTTTCTTTAGCCAATCGTGGAGGTGGTCGCTGTCAGCCAAACTGGACTTCACGGCAGAGGAGCAATGAGTCCAGCTTACCAGAAGCCACATGGAGTAGTGCGTCACTGACGGTTTAAAAACACATTTAGAAGAAATGAAACACCATCACTTCGCTGATTAAATTTAAGACCAAACTTTATTCTGCAAGATAATCAGGAATCCATTAAGTATAAAAAATAGAATCTGGGCGACAAAGCGACTTTAAGACAGCCCAAACAATGTATTCCCCCTTTTTTCTGTTCCTTTTTTGTTGCCTGACAAGTCTTACCTTCATGTCGAGATCTGTGGTCAGACTGAGCCTTAAGAACTCTGAGGATTGAAAAAAAAAAATTTGTAATATTAGATTTGCTAAATTAAAATAGTTTAGAAGAAGTATTCTTATAATGAGGTAATTCGAAGAATGTAAAACACCTGTGTGCGAGGTTGTCATAGGTGTAGGCCACATTGATGAGTCGCTGGATAAGATTAGTACCTTGGACGAGACTGAGGAACACCTGGAAATACAAAACAAGTTACGATTTGGGGCTGAAGGGCTATGCACTGTATCTGCCAAAAAGCTTCGGAAGCCAGTATGATAAATAGGGAAATGACAGGATATTGACCTCTGTCAGGCGGGGAATGTGCAAGCCTTTTCCATGATCCACTGTGGATTTGCGGGATTTGCCCGGCCAAGCCCGTTTGCGCTGGCTATCGGCAAGGCTCGACCACGAAAAGACATCGTGGTAAGCGAGGTCGAGGTCGGTGGGGTCCACAGCAAATTGGCATATTAGCTTTAGTAGACAGGCCAAACAGTCCAGTTGCCACTTTAGACCAAAGAAAACAGGGATTATCATTCAGGATTATTTACATTTACGGAGGTTTTTAATGTCAAACCACTCATATTTTGTCTATGCATTAAACTCTCAATTTTCAGTCAAATGTAAAATACAATTTCATGAACTGATTTGATAAATCTGCCTTACCACAGTCCAAGACTCCTGGTCTTTAGGCTCAAGGATACCCGAGTTGAAAATTTCCAAAAGCAGTTGCAAACCTCCAGATGAAACAAACTGAAGAAGCAGATGAGAGACATGAATCAAATACAGCGTTAGTATCATTCGACACCCTCTGGGCTTGCCGTTTATAGCTGTCCTGTTTCTCACTGTACCTTGCAGCTCCAGGTGTTTTTGCTGTTTTCTATTTGATCCTCAGTGGAGTCATCAGAGTCAGGGTACAAATCACTGTAGCTGCCCTGTAAAGGAACAAAAGGTTTTGTTTTTTTGAAAGTCAAAAAGGAAAATACCATTCACAATTCAGTTCATCTTGGCAGTGAAACATGCCCACATCTAAAAAAATAAATAAATACATTTCTAAAAAGAAAAGAAAAAGTACTTTAAAACTATTTGTTATCATTCATACCTGTACATACAAAATTAGAGCTAAAATAATTCACCATTTCACAGGGAATTTTACAAAAGTTATGGTAGTAGATTTCTCCAGCCATTGTTCATTGTAAATTTAGCTTAAGAATGGCTTGTTTAACGCTTACATTTCTAATGTCCAAGCAACAGAGTCCATCATTCTATTCAGTGATAAAAACCACAAGCTACACTTGGATGTTATAGTCTCTCATGAGAATCTGGAGATGAATCACTACCCACTTTTATCATCTTGTTTTAATGCTTGTCCTTTATATCTAGTGACGCATCATAAAAACACAACAAAAATATAAAAAGTAGTTTTGGTTCATGCATCTTTCTTACAGTTGACTCTCTGTGAATACGTCGGTTGGGCTTTCCGAGAGCTTCGATGATCTCCAGTGCGTACAGCAGCTTGTGGGGACTCCTGATCCTCAGCAGCTCCCGCCAACAGAGCCCGTCTGCATTCTACAAACATGACAACCGGGTGATAAGATGCTTGCCAAAGTCAACGACGGACTCGTGGGAGGGGATTTGCCTGGCATGGTAACTGACCGTTTCATCCGAGATGTTCTGGAAGGCGTGAAGCATCTTGGGACATGTGGGAAGGAGCATCAGCAACTCCCAAACTCGACGGGACAGATTCTCTGCATGAAGGTGAAGCTCCTCGCACCGCACACTCTAAATTTGGAAAAAAACCCACACCATCATGTAAGGCCATCAACTAATAGTTTGTTATAAAGAATAATGATGGTTCAAATCCAAAGAAACGTGCACATTTATATTTTGTCTATTGGACGCCAGATCTTACAAATGCAAACATGTTTACTGGACGGAGTCAATGTAATATCTTCCAACGCCTTATATAAGGTTACTTAAGTACTTCTACAGTGGGGGAAATAAGTATTTGACCCCTTGCTGATTTTGCAGGTTGGCCCACTTACAAAGAATGCTTATTTTTCCTCGTCTCAGTTTGTGTATAGAAACAAATATTGGACATATCTTCAGGGCACTTCCAAGCAAATAAAGTCTGTGATTTCACCGACATGACTGATGGTTGTCTTTCACCAAAGCGTGAATTTGGAATACAAATGAGAAGTTGACACACTCACAGTGCAAACTTGTGCCGGTGTTCCCTCACTTCGTGGATGTAATGCTGCAGGTTATCAATTTTTATAAATTCATATGATGTTATTTTCTGGAATTTTCTTTGGGATTCTGTCTTTCACTGTTAGAATGTATATATGATTAAAGTTATAGATCGTTGCATTCTTTGTAAGTGGGCAAACCTGCAAAATCAGCAAGGGGTCAAATACTTATTTCCCCCACTGTACATCTACCACAGCATCCATGATTTTCCACCACACCAAGTCCCCACCTGTGGGCTGTCCTTCATGTTGTCTGCGCTGGGACTGGGAGGTTTGAAACAAGCTAGCATTTCAAGAAGATCAAAGAGGGTGGTGAGGTGTGGTTCCTGAAGGAGCAGCAGCATAGGAATGTGCTCCTTCTGAGGAGGAGGCAAACAGGAGGCTGGAAGCTGGACCCCCTCGCCCTTCCTCTCCCGCCGCGGAGCTCCCAAAGAGACAAACACCATCTGCGTTCCGACAGACAGACGCGACACGCAGATTACTACCGTCCCCGCTGTGGTCGGGACAAAAAAGGACAAGAATATAGAGCAAAACAGCGTCAAGATTACCTGCATGTCTTTAAAGCCCAGCTCATGTAGAGTCTTTTCATCGTAGTCTGTAGTGAGTTCATGGCCAGAGGAGATCATTCTGACTGGTCCCATCAAACCACCTGTAGGGTAGGATAAAGGAGAGACTTCTTGAACAGGCTCCTGGCTGCGCGAAGGCTGTAGACATGATGCGGAGACGTCTGCGATGGAAAAAGTTGAGAGGTCTGACCTGGAAAATCTGACTGCCGGCTGCCCTGGCCAAACTCCTGTAGCTGGGCCTGCTGGTTCATCTGCTCTTTCTGCAGGTTCTCGTACCAGTGGGTCACCTCGGCTCGCAGGTCTGCTACTTGGTCGCTGGGATACATCTCAATAGTCATCTTCAAAACAAAAAAACAACATGGAGACTTGCTTTAGGTCCAAAACAGTGAGGAATTAAGATTTTGCTGATTTCATATATGTACTTTTCTTTTCCTCATGATATCTATTTTGGCAGTGGTCTCCAACCCCCTGGCCGTGGACCGGTACCGGTTCGAAGATCAATTGGCACCGGGCCGCCCAAGTAATAATCAATTGTTTCCGTTTCTATTCTACGAGTCTGAATAATCTTTTATTTTGTAAAACCTTTTATTTTGAAAGATGACCGGATACTATTGGTTACATCTCGGTCACTAGAGCACCCAAAATTTTACCCACAAGTTAGAAAATGGAATTAAAAAACAGATGTCTTTCGAAAGTTTCTTTTCGAAGGCGAAAAGGCCCAATGAAGAGACAGAGGACGAGCCGAGCCTCCTGGTCCGTCATAACATTGACGGGCGTTGACTGGTCCACGGTGATAAAAAGCTTGGGGACCACTGTATTATGGGGTGTAAGTCCGATGCAGCCACACAGAAATTGGGGAAATTGGTAAGTCGGGGGTAAAATGTCACCTTGTCGGGTAAACCGGCCGGCTGGCAGACGATTCTGAGTGGCAGAGATTGCTTGTCACTCAGAGCCTTCAGGTGACTGCTGATTCCAGTCCCCTCTATCTGCCACTGCCGCAGGTGATATGCGAACCTGCCAGAGGAAGTGCACAGAGTTTTAAGGGCATTCGTCATTTTCGACGCTGCGTTTCAGGGCCCGGCTTCTATCCTCCACGCACCTGCGTCGGAAAGCCTCCAGGTGTGTTTTCAGCATTAGCAGCCCCCTCTCTATGCTGGTCAGGCTGCAGTACGCATCCTTTTCCAAGTTGGCTGAAGCAATCAGAAGGCTCTCCATACATTTCCTGATAAACTCCTGCTCCTTTTCCAGGCCTGTTTTACCAGCTGTGGATACACAAAAATATATTTATTTTCTTTTATCCCCAGTCAAACAGGAAAGAGGAAGGGGGATTTATTCAGATAAAATTCTGCTGTAGATTCTAAATCATCCAGGTCATGGTTATCTTAAGAGATTGACTACAGGCAAACTTCATTAATTACTTTAATACAGTTCTTAGAAAACTTTTTCAAAGTTCTTAGAAAAACCTACACATTGCAACCATATACTTTGAGGAGGTGTTAGGAACCGCTTTTACTGACCATTGATGTAATAGGAATTGATGTATTGGATTGCAGCCCGACTGATGTCCGCAGACTGAGCTTTCAGAGCAATGCCCCACAGCTGATCCATCCCACACAGCTGGAAACATAAGTAATTTAACCATATGTCACATTCAAATATAAACAGGTTGAGTATAAGTGGATATCGCTTGCACATGCTTTTGTTTTGAAATTCATATACCTCGCAGCTGGAAGCATTATCCAACGTGCTGGTGGCAAGTCGAGCCAGGTTACAGAGGTGCTGAAAGAGGTTGAGACCCGTCATGCTGATGGTTTCCGGCTTCAGCTGGGGTATCTGTGGACACAATCACATCAAGATCGATCAACATAAAGCTGCTGTCCCTGTGGAACTGCCACACATATCATCTGAGCTTCACACATTAATTTCAGTCAATTACTTATGAAAAAATATATATGTGAAACAATTGTTTTGTGTATTCTCAATCTTGTGTACCTTCTCCAGAAACAGGTGTTTGTATGTCTCCATGCCCATAGCGTGCTGATCTTTGCTGCGGACCTGATTGAGGAACCAGTGCAGCGCATCATCGTAGCATTCGGCATCCTCTACGAGACAATGCCACAGTATGTCCACCTGCTCCAGACTAAGCCCTGAAATGCAGATCAGACATAAGGAACTGTATCTCATTCAGGTAAAAAAAAAAAAAAGCTTACTCCACTCAAACTTTTAACTTAAAACTGTGTATTCTACTATGAAAATATCCTCCTTGTCTCATTTTCGCTCAGATATTAATTTGTCATGTACTAATGAAGTGGAGAATAGGACCTTACAAACACAAATACAATTTTAACTGATTTTTTTAATTACTTTTTAACTTGAAGGTACTTGGATTTGTTTAAGATTTTAGTTCACTAGTGAAATAAGCTAACAAGAAAAAGCAACCTGTGATTCATTAATAATGTTAATGACCAAATGACAATGATAACACATATATTACATAGTAAGATTGAGAAGATATACATGACTTGGGATACTAATGCGTCACTAAAGTAAAAATAACTTTCTAAATAAAAAAAGGGTAGAGGATACAAGTCTGTGGTTTGTCCTCCAGTTCATACTAACATACATACAGCATGAAAATGTTGAATGTATTTGGAGCTCTTTCAGACTTGGTCTTGATTGCAATCAAAGATTGAAATCTTTATTCAATAATTAATTAAACTCGTTACGTGTCATTTAATTCTATACTTGGTTTTATCCACATTACACAGGAATGCATTTTTTCATTTAGTGTTTTTTAAAAACTTTTTTCTTTTTTTAAAAACAATAAAAATTGGAGAAATTTTGAATTGCAAACAAGGAATATTGTACTCCTTCTAAGCTTTTACATCCTTTTCCAATTTATAGAACTTTTTGTTTATAAGTAATAAAAATAAATTGAATGAATATATAATTTGTGTATGAGGGCAGAAACATATATTTTGCATATGTTGTCCTGGACACATATCATGTAATTTTCTGTATAAACACAAATTAAATTGGCTGTGGGAAACTTTTAAGCAGCTACCTACCACTGTACAGCTGTTATGGGATTTTTTCAACATAACATAAAACATGTCTAAAAAAAAAATAATATAAAAAATCCAACCAGGAATCACCTGGCTCATTTAACAACGGAAATGGCTTACTAAAGTGGTCTGGTGATCCCAGTGTGGAGAAGACACAGGTGAGGAACTGCAGACGAACCTGGACCTCCGCACTGTGGCCGTACCTGTAATAGGGTGCATTTCATGAACAGTGAGTATTAGCATGGCTGTGGAATATCTCTGAAAAAGAAGGAATTAGATCTATGCATAAATAATATAAATATGCAACACAATTCATTCATATGGATGAGAGCCCTAAATTTATGATTATGAAAATAATCTAATCACTGGTTAGCAGTTGTTAAGGAAGCTTTTTACTATCTCTTTAGATGTGTCCCCAAGGTGCATACATTTATTTGCATGATTTATGGAAAATCAGCTTAACTTTTCATATGAGGCCTAATCAAGATGCTTCATAGGAGACGAGATGAGTTTTTCTGAGTTTTTCCTAACTAAACAAAAGTTAAATTGCCCTGGGTATGAATACAGCTGTGGTTTTACATTTGAGGATGGGCAATAAAGTACTGAGAATCTGATTGTAATCAGCCACAAGTCTAATGTTTTTAATGCCATCATTAATAAGATGACAAAGTCAAATATTGAAAAATGGAAACTGAACATGTTAAAAGAAAAAAAATCAGATACGAGACTGAATTTCATCCGATATTTCTCTCATCAGCTGTTTATCTGCTTTTTAAATTGAAATAAAATAACCCAGTAATTGCAGATAAATCAAAGGAAGAGTGTTTTTCCTTACTTATTGGCTTTGCAAACATCTCACTTGTAAATTAATAAATCAATCTGAAGTACAAAGACACACCTCATCTGAAAAATGTTTTAACCAACTGGAAAAATGTACCTTTTAAATTAAACTAAATTCCAATGGGGTCATGTTCAAACTAGACTGGTTTGCATAATGTAAAATGCAAATAATTCGTCTCAGTTTGTGTATAGAAACAAATATTGGACATATCTTCAGGGCACTTCCAAGCAAATAAAGTCTGTGATGTCACCGACATGACTGATGGTTGTCTTTCACCAAAGCGTGAATTTGGAATACAAATGAGAAGTTGACACACTCACAGTGCAAACTTGTGCCGGTGTTCCCTCACTTCGTGGATGTAATGCTGCAGGTTGTCAAAAAACAGCTTCATCATGTGCAGCTCCTTTTCAGCCCACCTGAGAAAACCGAAGGCACAATCAGTGAAGAAGAAACTTTTTTTTTACTCTGTTGTATTGAAACCACAATTTTCGTGAAGAAAATCTGTTTTTTAAAAGCTTTATGCCCCCTTAAATTTCTGGATCAAAGATTTGAAAGGGGTGCTATAGGAAAAGATATTATCGACGAATAACTTGGCAAGAACAAGAGGAAAAAACAAGTACAAGTTTTGGACATGCTACTCTTAGGTAGCATAACGCTTAGGTAGCATAACGCTTGAACTAAACTTATATTAGATGAGCTTTTGTCATATAGTAAATCCGAGTTGCTATTTTGCCTGCGAAGAAGCAGCTTTACATACATGGTGATCCAGTGAGTGTCGTAGCTGGAGCCAAACTGCTGAAAAGTGCCGAAAAGCTTGGGTAGTAGTCGCAGGGAAATCACAACTGACCTGTGGGAAAAATGCATAAACAATTCCACATAGGCCAAACAAGGAGAAATAGAAAAAAAAAATTTCTTTATTTCCATTTTAAGAAAGAAATGTGTGTATCATTAATTACTAGTAGCAAACAGTATGTTGCTCTTACCGATGATGAGCCAAGTTGTCAAGGCAGCCTTCGATGAAGCGCATTCGAATCTGTCTGTCAGTGAACCAACATACCAGGGAGCAAAGCAGCTTCTCTGCTTCATTAATTAAACCCTCAGATAAATGGATCTAAAGACAAACACAAAAAAGTCTTAATTAAATCATGGATTAACAGGGGAGCACAAGGAAAAAAAAAAAATCAGTGTAGCTGCTTTAGGCTTCTGATTAGAAATGATCTGGTTGGGTTATAAGAGATCACAGTAATCTCAGAAAAAATAAATAAAGATGAGGGTAGATATTTAAGTTGTGATGGCGGAGCATAACCAAACTGAATTGAATGTCTTCCACAGATTTTAACCATTACAGCCACAAATTTGATTGAAATATTTACTCATTTTTGTCAGTAAGAATAGTCAGACTTAAACTGTAATAAGCACTGTGGCAACTTCCAATTGAATTTTCAAGTTGAAGCCAACAAAAAATCTGAAAGTTTGCCAGCCTGTATGAAATCTTAACACATGCTGTCAACAAAGACACACTGAAAGATTAAAAAAGGCATACCGCATCTTCGTCTTGCACCAGGTCCCAAAGCAGCGTGTTTCCCTTCTTACAAACGTTGTCCAGGTTGATGTCAGTAACGGCATGGCTGGAGTACTGATGTTTATGAACAGCTGGACCTGCAGGAATACACACAAATCACAAAGTCATCCTTTTTTTGGGGGGGGTTCCAGCCAGGTTGACATTCTCCACTTTTTGGGCATTCAAACAAAAGCTAAAAAGGTTAGTAACCTCAACACGGCAGATCTTCTGAGCTTTTACGCGTGCTTACCTTGCACCAGGTGCTCATGGTAGATGGAGGCCAAATTGGGCAAGTGCTGCTGAAGATGCGAGCTGAGCTCGGCGTGGGAGTTGATTTGAACCAGCTCCTCCTCACAGCCCGATTCTTCCCCGTCGAAGTCGGCCATGTTCTTCTCTGACTTGGCGCTGACCTGGGAGCTACTGCAACTGACGTCATCCGCACTCAACATGTCCTCCACTATAGGACTGTGAAGAAGGAAAAAAAGGTTTGAAAAACAGAGTTGCACATCCGGAAACATAAAAAAAAAAAAAAAACATATCAATTCATAATCAATTCAGACGTTCAGGTTCACTCGCAACGCAATTGTAATCATTTTACCCTTCGTGATGGTGATGATGGTGATGGTGGTGATGCTGCTGACCAATGAATTGGCGGCAGCTGAAGATTTCGCTGCCCATGGCCTCTCCCAGGAAATCTCCGGGTCGTGGGATACAGGGGGGTTCCTGCTGCCCCGGGGCCATCTCGGAGGGGCTAACGTCGGCCGGCTGTGGGTGGGGCTCTGTTCCCTTAGGCAGGGCAGAAGACGAGGCGGTGCAAGCATCCAGCATCCTCATGTGGCTGTCTATCGGCGTCGACGCTGCTGGGACCATGACGGCGGGCGTGTCTTGGCTGAAGGCGAGGCCTTTGTGTTTGGCCCCGCCTCCTGAGCCAATGTGACCCATCGGGTGACCCATGCCCTCCCCGAGCGCCTCCTCGGCCTTCCTCTTCCTCGACTCGGTCTGCTCCCTGGCGTCCTTCAGCCGGCCTTCTTTCGCCCCCGTGCGGTTGCCTTCGTCGTCCTCGTCCTCGTCGTCCTCGTCTTCGTCCTCCTCCTCGTCCTCTTCCTCCTCCTCCTTTAAGGCCTCGCTGTCTGCCATGTCGTCGGAGTGGATCTCGCTCCCGGGACTCCCCGCCGACTGGCTGGCCCGGCTGGAGGCGGCCTCGTTGCTGGAGGCCTCGCTGCGCCCGCTGCTGCTCCCCGGCCCGCTGCTGCCCTCCTCCACACTGTTCGCCGTCTCGTCGGAGCTGCCCTGCATCGACTCCTAAAGGGAACAACGGATGCGGCTTATAAAACCTGAAACGAGTCTTAAAACATCTGTTTTCTGGGGTTGGTCGTTTTAAGCTAATATGAAACCTCAGTCAGTCAGTGGGGGTCATGTACAGAAATGCAATGAGATCGGGGGAAATTAAACCAAAAAAAGAGTATATTCCGCAGAAAAACAACTTTAAAAAAAGAACAAAAATTCCTAAAATCATTTGTAGTATCAGCTTATAATACGTGGCTTATGTCAATCTATAGGTTTTCTCGCATGCTTTTTGTAAATCTACCTCTGTATCCGACAGCCTCTGCTGGTTCCTCTTGCTGCCAGTCACCATCATTTGATCTTCCATCTCCATGTCACTGCCTCCGCTGTGCTGAGTGTCACTGTTGTCACTGCTGTCGGGACTAGCAGCTGCTGAACCTGAATACAGACAAAATAAGGACTCAGAGCCATCTAGGGGGGAAAGAACATATGAGAACGTGGCACTTCTGAAAACCCTTGGAAAACATGACATAACTGCTTTTGAGGGATGTTAACAGAACAATCTAGACAATGGACTGACCTTTCTTGTTCCCCATGGAGATGTTGGTTTTCAGCAGGGAGGCAAATGAGCTCTGTTTGGAGAGCTGGGCCTTTGCTGCCAGGGCATTGTTCCAAAGAGCTTTGATCAACATAGACGCCAGGTATAACGTCTGAGGGGAAAAAAATATGTATTATTCTGATGCTTGGATGTAAAAAAAAAAAAAGTATAGAAAAAGTAAGAAAGAAAGAAATCTTATATATGTGTTGAATAGCCTGGTGAAGTTTAAATTTCTGGGCTTATTTCGGAGCGGCGTGAGTCTGCACAGCACCTGCTCCGTGTGGGCACTTGGATGCAGGCTGGAGACCAGGTTTAGGACATGACGGAGAGGCCCCGGGTCCAGGTTTTTAATGAGCGACGGGAAAAGGTCGTGGATGTAGCGGCTGCAGTGTTTCAGCTGATGATATAAGAAAACAAAATACAGGCTTTTATATCTGAAAACCAAATACCTAATTGAAACATGAACAAATGGGTTTTACAAATGCATTTTTTTCAAATCTAGATCAATGAACCAAAACAACCGAACACTAGTGCCTTTATCTCGTTTGAATTAACCCAACGGTTTTGCCGTCTCGTCTAGGAGGCTGTCCAGTCTTACCTGAGCCGCAGCCCAAATACAGTCAACATGCTGCGTGCTGAGTCGACCCTCAGCAGCCAAGAAATTAAGAATAACTTGGCACTGTTTGATGATCTGGAAAAACAAGAACGTGTAAGAATATGTCTTCTAATGTATTATATCTCATAAGTGGATCAAAGATCTCACCTCGATGTGCAAGTTGGGTCCGAATATGTGCTCCACCACATTGTTGTGGATCAGCCAGTCAGCTAGTTCCTTTGCTATGGACCTGGGAGGATAAAATTCAGTATTGGTGAAATTTTCAATAAGTTCAACTGAAGCAATAGTAGATTGTGGGACCTTTAAGGGTGGAACTACGGTAACTTACGTTTCTGTGTCGGACACAAGAGACTCGTTGTTGCATACATCATTGAAGGTATGGAGCTGATTCTGAGGAAAACACAAAAACCCAAGTTAAGCCATAGCACACCTTTGCCACAACATCTTTGCCACAGTGCGGGATTGGTGCAATTTCACAGTCTCTTTACAAGCTCAGGCATCCTGGTGTGTATTCAGCTTGTCCCAATCCGATATTTGGATCGGATCGGCCACCGATATTTGCAAAAAAAATCTGTATTTTTTAAGTCCAATCCAACTTGAGCATTAGCATCTCCTGACCCACAGGTCTGTGTCTTAACCATTAAGTTTTTATAAGAGTGAATACCTATTTCACATGAGTCTGACAATTAAGTAAGTAGGCTAAATAACTTTAGACTTTAATACATGCTCTGATAGGCCGGTATCGGATCGAAAGTGCAAGTACAATATTGGTATTGGATCGGAAGTGCAAAAAGCTGGATCGGGACATCCCTAGTGTGTATGCCCGTCTTTTCTATCAGACAATGAATCACTTCCCTGTTGCTCCAAAAATCAGTTTCACCCATTTTAATCCCCCTGGTGGGTGGGGGGTGTGTGTGAGAGAGGCTGTTCGTGTTTGCAGCGTAGCTCACTGTGATTTGGCTGAGTCCCGCCAACCGCATGGTGAGGGTCGGAGACATGAAGTATTTGAAGGCGAGGTCCAGGCTCTCCTTGTCGAAGCACAGCGCGCTGTCCAGCGGCTCCTTCACCGTGCTCCACATCAAGTCGGCCATGTTGCGCGCGGCGCTCTGTCGCAGCTCCTGGTCCGAAAGCTTGCACAGATACCTGGAGAAACAAATTCGATATTTTTTTGTTCTTTATTTATTCATCTCTAACCTTGTCCCGTTCAGCTTTATGGCAACAGAGCTGAAATCTGAGTACTGTGCTATAATGAATACAATTGCTTTGCCAAGGGAGGCTTACCCAATTGTTTGATCACTATTAAAAGGGTAAACAATTTATTATCTGAGCGCTCTTATTTCAGATAAGAATATAAACAGTGAATAATTTCATTGACTTGGTCTGCATGTGGAGACAAAACACAGCCATGAGTGCATTTACTCCAGGAGCATGGAGTCGCACAAAATTAAAAACGTTTTTTTTTTTTTTCATTTTTAAATTTAAGTGTACAGTTTCCTTTCCTGGCCCCATTATCTGACAAATTCAGATTTAGTATTTTCAGTTATTGGTCAAAAGCAAACAATATTTGGCTCCATGGAAAAAATAATGAACACTCTAGTAAACAGAAAATTTTGTTTGGTTACTATCTTGGTTTTATATCAGAATTGGCACTAACTTAACTTTTTAAAAAAGTTTTTGTGATATTAATCTACAAAAGTATAAAAATAGACAGCCAACGAAAGGCGCTACAGCTGCATAATTCCATCACACCATCATCAGGATTTTTTTTATCCTCACAAACATCTTGGTATTATGACACGGTAAACTTGTGACCCAGTCTGATTCCCAAGATTTGGAGAAATAGATCGTTTTCAAAGCTTTTTGGACTGCTAGATACCAGAATCACATATTAACTGAGCTGCATTCAGTATGAGGTAATTAGCACAAGCTAATATTTTTTCCATACTAAGGAAACACCTGCAATGGACAAGCATCCCTAAATCTGTGGGAAATTATCCCTTGAGGTGAGATTCTCTCAATTTTACTCATCTGCAGAAAAACTAACTTCTTATTGCAGTTTTGTTTAAATTGTTTGGTTTGAAAATAACAAAAAATGACGGGTGCTTACATTTTCCAACGACCTGTACTGCCATTATTTTTCTTTTCTGAACACAGCTATTGACACGGGTAACTCACCTTATTACATATGTGCGGAAGGGTATGACGTGCTGCATTACCGCAGGAATGTGCAACCAAATTCGTATCTGTTAAGAGGTCCGAAAACAGAAGTCAAATTATTGAACTCACAAACTACATTGCAGAGATGGAAATCATTCATTTTCACCAATAACCAACAGTGAAATTAATCAAGTTTTCAATGAGCAGTCAACATCAGATTTGTTATCATCTGAGCTACGACAGGAGAGCCAATAGAGAATCGAAGAAACTCACATTAGAGACTATGGTGATGAAGGCATGGGCGATGGGAAAGGGGAGGCTCTCTGGAGTGCCCCACTCGAAACATTCCTTCATCAGGGAGAGACCGTGTTTCCCACAGAACAGACAGACGTAGCGCAGAAGATGAAGGGGCACCTCCGCGTCCTGATCGACAACACGTGAGAATTACAGACAACCAGTGTATATACACACACACACACATACATACACTTCACAGCTGATATTATAAACTGTTAAACCTGGTATATAGCTCTCATTCAGTTCAACTTCAGAATGGAGAAATCGTGGGAAGGATGGCCTAGTAGCTCTACAACTTGCATTAATTTTCTTTTTCCAGAGGCAGTAAACGGAGCATACAGCTGTTCAGCCACATAATTGGAACTTAACAGATATCTGTCTGTCCAGAAAACTTCTGATTGCATTTTCAGACTCCATACTCGGAACACCAACTGCTGACACATTATCCCCAACAGATGTCCTCACGGTGTCACAGGGACGAAATGTACCATTTGTGGTCGTGGCGTTTTTAAGATGAAAGGGATTCACGTTAAGGAGTCGCTCATGGAGTCTTGAGACCCGCTGGCCAATCAGGGCCTGGCAGTCTGCCATCAGCACGTTTGGATCGCCGGTCGAATAAATGCCAAAATCAAATTTCAAGAGCAATGCAATGATAAAAGAAGTAGTCAAACCAAGCCACGCTAAGTAGGAACAAAAACAGAACGGACTAATCAGTATGTGGTCAACGCAGCCTTTTGGTTTCCCGTCCAATATTTAGAAATCTAATCCAATTCGAATAAGTAAAATTGAACACAGGGAGTATGATTAAATAGATCATGTACAAATAGTCTTCGGTTAGCTTGAGCAAAGAAGAGCCAAGAATACATTTCATCATCAATAACTATATAGCACAAATAAGCACTTGAATCCTTAATACAAAAAGATTGCAAAGGCATCTTCAACTCTTACATCGAGCTGCATTTACTCCTGTTCCCGCCTTCTCTCCTATGATAACGCCTGTTAGTGAGAGCATAGAACTTTTTTGCGCAGCTTCCAATGAAAAAAAAGAAAAGCAGTCGCCAGAAAAAAAAAATGTTAGTCCTCTCATCAAAAGAAAAGGCTTATTGGAATTTTGAATTCTTTGAAATCTATAACATAGATTGCACTCGTCGTTTCTGTTTACAATCACCTCTTTCATATAACACATCATATAATGTGTTGCATATCAAATTTTGCAGGACCGATAAGCTCTGTAAATGTCAAAATCAACATATCGAGAAATTATTCTTTTTGTGAACGATTAATTTTCTGGAAAAAAAAAATCAAATAAAGCAATAAAAACAGTAAACCTTGTCTCAGAACTTTTTTTAAAGAAAAATGACTGAATAAATTTTCTTTCTGCATTTTTCCGAGGATGAATATTTATCGGGTATATTTATCCTGAATAGATCCTAAAACGCTTAAGTGGGTGTGATTGGGATGCAATTCTTACGTTCATGTCACAGAAGGAGCCGAGAATGTTGCTCTCATGAGCGGATATGTCCTGGAGAGAAGAAACAAATGTCAACAGCTACGTCAGAAAACGTGCCTGAAAGCACTCATCAAAAGGCTTATCTGCAGTATTTCTGTCAAAAGGTTTACACACACCTTTCCAAACGTTTGAATGAGTGAATGTGTGAACTTCTGACTCGGTTAATATATTCATGAGTTTCTTAATTAAAGTTCACTTTACGGAGCTTGTTTAAAGGAGGAAAAAATAATGTAATTCATTGTCTGAAAAACAGTTTTCACTCATGAAGTCACTTTGGAAACTGATCAATGCTGATGAGGCACATAATCAGAACAAACAGAATGTTATTTTTTTGTTACATGTTTATAAGTACAATGTATTAGGCCTTTATATTCGACATTAAGCAACAAAACACTCTTGTTTGATAGTGGTCCCACTGGTTTGCATGCTGGAGGTGTATGGAAAGAGAAAAAAGGTGCAGGCACCTTATCTCTGCCACCTTCCCCCAGGGCAAGAATTGAAGGGTTTTTGTCGTGCATGGGTGTCCATCACCACCCGAGTCATTTTCCTATTTATCTCAGCAGATGTGTGCCAGTGGATGGGCGGAATGTGATGTATGTAGGGAGAACAGCCTCCTAGACAGCACTATCTGGTTCCTTTCCATTTATCTGCCCCGGTGGCTCTATAGTTTAGACTATTGGTGAGATTACTGATGATGGGTATAGAGCCTATAGAGCCTCCTATGAGAGCCCCAGCACACTCTCACATCAACGCCAAGACAATATAGCTACTTCTTACCTCTATGGTGGGGTGTGTGTTGTGTTTATAGGCTGTGTAGAGGGGAAACTGGATTTGGAAAATCTTGGCCGCGCACAGCATCAGCTTCTCCCTCTCCTCTGTGCTCCAGGAGCTAAAGGAATCCTGGCTGTCGACGCTGCTGTCGCTGCCCTCTCCGGTGCCATCCTCTCCCTCTCCAGACTCGTTGCCGCCATCGCTGGAGGGTCCTCGCGCTTCCCCTTGGCCTTTGACTGGCTGATTTGCCCCCTGGTCCTGAGGCTTGTTCTTGTTGCTCAAGTCGGGCGTGTATACGTCCTCCTCAGCCGAGTCTCTCTCCACGTTGACGGGTTCGTCCTCCCCGGGCGAGGACGGCTGGAGGACGGTGCAGGGCCCGGTTTCGTCTCTGCCCCATTTGAAATCTGTCCCGTCCGTCCCAGGGACGTGTCCCCTGTGCGCTGGATCCTTGGCATTGCAGAGTCTGTCTCTCAGGCTGCTTATCTGAGCAATGACCAGGTTTATGAGGGCGTAGACCAGCTGATTAAAGACCTCCAGATGCTTGTACTCCTTGAAACAGCAGAGGCATTGCCTGAGGACAAACAAGAGACGGGAAATTGTTTGTTTGTTTTTTCTTAAAGGAACAAACAGAGCATTTTTCTTCAATTTGATACATAAGGTTTCTGAAATGTTTTGCGTCTGACACCTTTTGCATCATTTAATGGTAAAGCTTTGCTCAAAATCCTATTGTACACAATTAGATGTACCCGATAATAGAGGGCAGAAGACTACACAAAAAATAATCTTGACTTATCGCATAGTAATAAATTATTAATTTCAAAAATGTATTTCTGTTTTTTCTTTTGACATATTTTGTTAAAAAGCCAAATAAGGACTTCAAACCAAAAAAAAGTAATTTTCCGTTTTGTTTTATTCTTGGATCGGGCTTTAAAGGGTTAAAACCTCTGACCATTTGACATTTGATTGGCCAAACATGGCTTTGCCTTTGTGGGGGGGGGGGGGCCTGAACCCTCAACCTTCATTCAAAAACAAGCTCACCTAAAACTTGCCCCAAAAGCACAGCTAGTAATGCGACGCTAACTCTCGCTAATCGGCAAATTAGTCTCTTTCATTCGTTTTTATTCCAGATCTCGCTTAGAGAATAAATTGGGACTCCTGGGTAGCCAGACAGGCATGAGCCAATTTGTAAAACCAAGTATAAGTATGAGGTGAGGCTGCACTAACATCTAGGATACACCACCTCTTGAAAGAGGGCCTTTGGGATTAAGAGGTCTCTAGTGGCGGCTGTGTTAGCGTAACCCTGAGAAATGGGTCATTCTATCCAGTGGCCAATAAACTGTTTAAACATAAGCTGCCAACATGTGGTCTTGCTCAGGACACAAACACTGGGTCCTGTCCAAATAAAGTTGGAGTGTAAACATCAGAGCTCTTCTGAGGCTAATGGCAGGAAATAAACTCCAGCTACTTTCATAAGCAAGCGTGAACTCAATCTCTGGAACAAAAGTGATGTTTGGCCAGAAAATAACATTTGTGGCGTCTGGGGGGGAAAAAAAATTAAGTACATGCCCAATGTGAAGGCAGCAAGGAAATCACATCCACTCATTTAGGTGATGCTAAAGCAAAAAAATAGATTCCTTTTAATGAGATTAACCTCAATTCTACTTATTTCATCCCTGCAGGGTCGTTATAAAGCAGGGGGGCACTGGATGCAGATCCACGTGCACATCCCAGTGGATGAGCTGTAGTATGACCACCATGGTAAAGGTCAGGAGTCATCGGCTGCTGGAATTTTTCTAGGCTTACCGTGCTCTGTGAAAATGTTACATTGACTACATGCTCTCGTCTCTCTAGGAAGAGAAAAGCCTTGACCTCAAAAGAATCCAGACGGAACGACAAAAAAAAAAAGAGACGCAGTGCGAGGATTTCATCTGCTCCTTGTCAAGTTTCCAGCAAGTTATCAATGTATAGAGCACTCAGAGACTTAAGACTTTTCACTTTTTTTTTTTTTTCATTCAGTATCTCCATAATGAAGTAGAATTAAAATACAGTAAAAAAAATATATATATATTAAAATTAAAAAGCAGAATTTAGGACATTTCTGCAGACGTTATTTAAAGGAATAACCATTAAAAAACAAAATATGTCTAACAGGAAATCTTATTTTTAAACCTAATGTCTGGAGGACATCAGTAATATTACAAAGCCTTCACAATACCATCCCAGACGTGAAAAACAGTGGTGGAGCTGCATGTTGTATGGGTGTTTTTCAACAGCTAGCACTGGGGGATTGGTATAGGTTAAGGGAAAAGTTGTTCCCTAGCCTGACAACAAACTTGAGCCCCATTGAACGTCACTGAAGAGACCTGAAAACGGCTGCTTACCAACACTCCCCATGTGACCTGACAGCCCTCTGGAGACTTTACCAAAAAGGACAGCGCAAAATTCCCTAAACCTGATGATAAAACCTTGATGCATCACACCCAAAAAGGATAAAGAATATACATTCTCCCAATGCACTTTAGCTTAGCTTTGAGTTAGAGGTGAATAACTCATGCCAATGTGACTGATGTGGTAAAAAAAAAAAACATGGGGTCCATACTAGTGTCCAGTATAACTCACAGTATGGGTTACTTACAGGAAAATTCATGGGCAGATTTGCACATCTTGTAAAAGGTGTGGCAATCATGAGCATCTCTATCTTAAGTTTATCCTGGTGGACTCGCCGGCAGCAAGGCAATTTAAATTAAAAAGAAGCAAAGTGAGTCATGCGCTGAGGTTCAGGAAGTTTTCATTTGAACTAATGACAAGAGGCCACACAAATGTTGGCTTTTTACGGTGGGATTGCTAGCTGTAGGGTTTGTTTGCTGGATCAAGGCTAAGTTAAACTTCCAAATGTGAAGAATTGCAGCTAATAGACAACGGAAAAGAAAAAAAACTTTACCTTGCTCTCGGGCCAGAGCTTTTTTACAAAAACGTAAAAAGCAAACAGTATTGCATTAAGGAAAAGCACATCAAAACCCTCTTTGGGCAGGTGTAATGATATTTGAGCATCTGACGAGGTCATGCGATAATATTGGCACACCAATCGAATGCTGTGAAAGAAAGCCATTCTTTCTGAACTTCTTTATAATAGGTTAAGCCATAGAAAGCTTTCATTTAAAAGCAATTCAGAGTTCAGTTGTTTTTTTTCCTTGAGGAGAGTATATGACAAAGCCAGGAAAAACATGCACACACATTGTGTGAGAGCTTCTGTCTTCAATCAGGGTGAAACATTTTCTTTTCTTTGTTGAAAATACTTATTTGAAACACAAGAGAGAAGCATAGACATTTGGCGGCGGTACTGAAATAATCACAACCACAATTTCAATCAATTTGGTTAGCAAACTTTTTACATAAGGTATAGATCACTATGTTTTTAAAACAAATCAATATTAACTGGACAAAAACTTGGAAAGCTTAAGAGCATAAAAATTGCATTCGTCTTCAAGGACAGTCATTCTCTTTAACATTCTTATCTATTTCAAAATACAAATCTAAAAATCTTTGAGCGTTTACTGTTAATTTTATGTTACTTGTGTTTGTTAAAATGAAGATACTTGTGCCTAAATTCTTATCTTTACCATAGTAGTTTGCTTTTGCTTTTAAATGTTTGTGGAGGTTGCTTGTCAGTAGAAGCAATACTGGGTTTAGTATGGGAAGCTAATACAATGTATTAGTATTTAAATATAACAACTTTGACCATAACACATAATGCACATTCTCCTAATATGCAACCCTATGATAAATACACAGGTATTACACCTCAACTTAAGAAAATACCACAAAAAAATGTGTCTGTTCTTCACATTTACATACTGTTAGACCATATAGGTTAAACTTGCTGTTTGTTTTGTTTTTTTAATCTGCATAAGAATGTGAAAAGGTGAGTTGATGTTCGACTTTTAAAAAGAAAAGATCAAGAAAGGCACATTCAGAACCGTTGTGTAAGTTGGTTTCCAAGGCAACACTGACCTCTGAGTCCAGGAGCTGATGTAGCCCAATACCCGCAGGGCATGTTCTTTCTTTAGTTGGAAGCCAACTTCACTTCCATCTGCATCTGAAACTGAGAGAACAAAACACAAAATATTAGAGTAGGTCTCTGGAGAATGAATCTGCATGAAACAGAGGCTTTAGCTCATCCTGAAATTCTGATTGATTTTGCACTTGTCAACGCCACCAGTTTTTAACAATCGTATAAAAACACGTTTTTCAAAATCTACACCACAAAAATAGAGATCAGCTAAACATCAGTTCCACCATTTGCCCGTATGCTTAATGAAATTGAAGTTAAATAATGTTATTAGCTCATTTTCATTTGAGATCTGGATTCTTAACAGTTTTTAATTTCCCTAACCAGCACAGAAACTATTAACTATCCGGCACATCTGGCATGTCTGGCAAATTCAAGCCCGGCCCCACCACCAAAAAAATCATACACAAAATGGATTTCATGGCAAATTGTGGTGAGATACTCCTTCACAAACAAAAAAAAGGCTAGATTTTTTTTTATAAACCTTATCATCAAGCTTTTGACACAAGTGCCAACAACAGTAAGCAACAGTGGAGTGAGCACACAGTCCTAAATAGCCTATTTATGCATTTTTCCAAGCTTTTCTCTTTTTAAAGTAAATATTTTTACAACAATTGTCATTTGTGTACATTGTATTCATGACATTCATACAAAGACAGTTTATAAATCAACTGTAGCACAAAACCTGCTAGTAATTGGGGGGGAAATCTTATTATTTAAGTCAATACAACAACAAAAAATCATTTTTCATGCTTAAAACGATTTATCACAACTACTGCTACATAGGCACACTCATCTATACAGACAAACACAGTCCCAAAGCCTCTGGGATTCAGAATGTCCAACTGACAAGCAGAGGAACCAAGCTTGAGTTTTATTTACTTTGTTTGGCAGCACTATGGTAGAGGGCAGTATAACCATTTCCAACAGTCTCAAAGACGTTTTTTTTTTTCCAAAAGGAATGTGTTTCGCAAAAAATGAAGGGAAATCCAGATGTAACTCACTATTTAAAAAAACTAGTGTCGTTTGTTTCATACTTTCATACAGTGCAGCTGGACCTGATTATCGCGCATTGATTAAATACCAGCTTTAGCTATAAAAGCAATTATGTACTTGCAATTGCTGGTTTGAAACTGGATTTAGTTATATTATAGGAACATATTTATAATCAAAACTAAGGAAGAATGAGGCAATTGTGTAAAAGACATCTGACGGAAAATGTGTGCAAACACCCAAAGCACAAAGCTATGCTTACAAAATATTAACCTGCACGCAGTCATACATTTTCTATGTTAGCTTAGTTGTTGCTAGCTTCAGTAACGATTTCACACAAAGCATTTTTTTCTTCAATGCCTTGATGTCAGCAAAATAAGGCAGGGGAATATTATTTAGCGTTTAGCAGGCCATTTTAAACTGTGAAAATGGCTCAAACAACGCGTGTCAGCTGAGTTAAAAGCGGACGGATTGACCTGACAAACACATCAAACAAAGTCAGCCTGCTCATTAGCTCAACTAGCTAACTTAGCTTGCTAACTTCCAAAACCCTACAACACTCGTTTTAAAAACCATCGGTATATTTGACGATCTTTTCTGTGTCCACCACTAAGCAGAGCTTAACCATTTTTAGCTAACGAGAAGAATGTCATACACAGGACTGGAGAAAATACTGCGAATTTCAAGTCTATTTCGAGGCTAGGTTTCTGTGAGGTGTGTTTAATGTAAGGCCTGAAGCTGTCTGGAAATGTGTTACAATAATTTATATAAAACACAGACCAACACGAAAGCCTAAACGTCGTCGCCTGCAAAACATACAGCCACAACGACATCTTGGTAGTTTATGTTTGGACCCTTGCATGAAGAGGCAAATAAGAACAATAAATAATAAAAAGACAAGTTATATTTAGCTTGACACTGAGCTAACATGTTTTCATTAAGCTTCAATGGGCGGCGATGCTAACATCAAGTAGCAGCTTTATGTAATGGGAATGTAAAAAATCGTCTACTTACTTTCATTTAAAACCTCAATCAGCTCGGCGCAGTTCTCACACATTGTTCATGAAGAAGATTGCAGAGTGCTACTCAAACCATTGCAAAAGAAACTGTTGGTGGCTGGTAGTTGTTTTGAAGGTTTAAAAAGGCCCAAAGGCGAGAGATATTTATTGAGATTATTCCACTTTATGAAACCTGGGGAAACAAATCAAGGTGGTGGATGTGATTTGCATCCGAACGAAGATGATGTATGCGAATTAATAAGAGGCACTGAAAGGTAGAATTATTCAGTCACCAATCTGTGCGTTACTTGAGAGTAGACACAGCAGCCATGTTGAAAAAGGAGGGGAGGGGGGGGAGTCGATACAGCATGTAGGTAGTTCGGGACTTTCCGTATTGTCTCATCTCCCATTCGGCACTCACAGGTAATCTCGCGATATTTTTAAATGATTTCGCTTTTTCCATAATGCCCCAAGAAAATGCATACACATTACACATACATTTAAATTATTATTTTTTCCATCTTAGTGACATTGTGTTAAAAAACTAACCAACGATATTATAATTTAAAATAAACTAAATAAGGAAAATTTGTTGGACTTTATTTCCTGTATCTTTGAAATGTTTTCCATAATCTGCAACTATTTTACAATTGACATATATGTTTGTTTGTTTTTATTAGCGTTGTGAAAAACCATATGCACAAAAATTAAAATTAAAATGCTGGTTTTGCACATTTGTATTTTTATCCCGCTACTCTTATAATCATTCTGACTTAATGTATGATTCATAATAGATTTTTGTCCAGGTAGAATTGATATCCACAAACTTGTTTTTGTTTTGAATTATGCACAATAATATCCATTGAAATACAGAAAAATGTACATAAAGATGTGTATTTTCCATTTTAATCCCAAATCACATTTCATGTTACTTTATCCCCACTAATCCCTGACCTACCCCCTAGGGATTAACTGATTCTCACTTTATATGTGTGAACACATGCAGCCGCTTTAAACATTGTCAAACACAACTGACAACACAATGCCATATACTGTATGCTTTACATTGACATGTAAATGCAGGGTTCAGAGGTAACTTCCAAGTTCCTCTGTTCATTTTAGACAACAGCAAACATTGCAATGGTGGAGGAGACCATGATAATAAACCTTAACAAATAGAACCAGTATTTTTTTTTTAGTCTTGTTTATTCCTGTGAAAGTAAAAGTGATTTGCAGAAACACTTCCCCTTCTATTACCAGTGTTAGTTTTCTATCTGCTGGCTAAGTACACTGGTGCAGATTTTTCAGAGCAACTGAAATACGAATTAAATGACAGAGGACTCCATACATATAGTTACATAGGTAAATATTTATTTATATTTTGATGTGGAATTTAGTATATATATATATATATATATGTAAAGACATGTATATATGCTGCATATACATGCTGTATATGCTGGAGTTAGTAACAAAAATCATTTCCGTCTGGGATCATCCATCTCAACACCCTGGAGTTTTTAAGGAAAGGAGTGCGAGACGGAAAACCCCATACCATCAAACATCACCCCGCCACCCCCACCGCCACCCCTCCCCACCTGTGGAGAAAGAGAAACACAGGGAACACAGTGAGGAAAGGATTTTCATTTGTTCAGTGCCAGATTATTCTTTAGTCATTATGTGTTTTGTTTTTATCCCTTGGGGGTTTGCTGCCATCTGTTTCCACTCCTGTGTTCAAGTGAGTCCTGGTGGGTTCCAATCTATCCTGCCTGTTCCTGCTTTCTTTAGGTTCCTGCTCCACCTGATGTCCAGCTGCCCACCAGAAAGACTCAAGTTTCTCCATTGCTAGACATTTGGTAACCCACCTGGAAGGCTCCTGTTCCTTGGCTGCAAGATGTCTGGTCACTCACTTAAGAGAGATTTCTTCCTGTTCAAGGAGAGTTTTTTACTTTTCACATATGCCTTGTATGCACTCAAGAGGGGCGGTTGGATCGATATGATGCTTCGGAGCAATCTGTTGGTTTCTTTGACTTGGTTACAAGCCAACCTGTCTGTCCTCTGCTGAAGGACGATTAACAAGATTAGCTATGTTTGGTAGTTCTACACAGACTAATCTGGCCTGGCCAGCTATTGGGTAGATTTCAGTGGTGCTTGGCCAACCCATACCTAAAAAAATAAAAAATACTTAACTTATTATATGTTCCATTACTATAAATGAGAAAGATAATTGATTAAATATATATGACAGAGATAAAGAACAAGCAGGATATGTGAAAAGAAAGCAAGATCCCAAACTATCCATCCTAAAATAGTAGACTTTGGATACTGCTGCTAAAGTAGAACAATCTGTACGCAGATTACCTGTACCGTTGTCTTATTCCAGCCCTTAATCACAACTCATGTTTGTGTTGGTATTTTCCAATGTTGTGGATGTGTTTGTTTCCATGTCTGTCTTTAATTCTGCCTGTTTAATTTCCATGCCTATTCTCAACAGAACTGAAAGATGACTCCCTCACTGCATCTGCTTCTCTGTCTGACAGGGTGTTGTGGATGTGGCATTTATTCCCACACAGTTTACAGCTTCCTCCTCATCTGCTGCTCCACCATACCGCCATCTGACAGGGTCCGGCCTCTTGGCTATCACGGATCTGGCTTGGTGCGTTAGTTTCCCCAAAAAACCCAAAGCTTTTGCCTTATTGGAGAAACAGCACAATTTAAATGACAGCTTGATAGAACATATGCAGCATGTTTAAACAGGCACTGAAGGACCTGAGCGCTCTCAAGAAGTGGTTCTGAGTCAACGCAGGCGGATTTCCATGGTGTTTTCAATCTAATGAAAACTACCACGAGCTTGTTGGTATTGGTGGTGTTCAGCAAGAGACAGTTGTTTTTTT
>JABUIW010000212.1:1577088-1601335 GCA_013363375.1 Menidia beryllina
AAAGGAGAAATGTGTATTCTCATCCTGGTGTCAGTCAAACATTCTATAACCCAGGAAACCAAGATTTCCCCAACCAAGAGGGCATTGGTCATACATAGTAGTCTAATAACTGATTCTCACATAAAAACAAGGAAAAAGCAAATACAAAATTGTTTCTTCTATTCATACGTTCCCAGTAAGCAAACTGGAAAGGGTCAACATTTTTTAAATCTGTATTATGGAGGAAGTCATTGATATGTCTTCATCAACATTATTTTACAGTAATATGAATGCATGTGAACAATACTTCAGGTGGAAATATTCATGTGGGCCCAAAGCCTTTCCTGGCATACGTATCCTGAACTAAGCTGCCACCTCTTTTGTTGTTAGACAGTAGGTGCTGCCCAGGTTGTGGTTGAGGGACAGCAGTATAAAGTGTTGTTGCCATCTGTCACTTAGGTGGTAGAGGAGGGATTCTGGAAAGAGCAGGTACGGTCAAATTTCTGTACATTGTCAGTAATGACGGCCCTTTGTATTGGTGTTCATTTTCCATGTCCTAGTCTGTATCATTAAAGCAGTTTCTTTGAAAGTCCACCTGTGCATGCTCATTCAGGCAGGAGGACAGAGAAACAGGGTTGAAATCTTTGTGGCCTAATACTTGGAGATAAAGCTTAACCTAGAGTATAATAGTAGAAACAGCAGAACAAAGTGTTAAGCTATACAACCAACACTACAGTTTAATCTACCGCCATGTTTAAACTGTGAGAAACCAATTCTACGGCAGACAAAAGCATACAAAATAACTGTAGTTTTTCTAGATCATTAGCAGAAATTATCCAAAGAGTTAAAGTGACATTAGGAACTCCTAAGAGAGGTTTGTTGTCAAAAGCTCTGGCCACTTGGGAAAGCGCAAACTTGACTAAAAGAGGACCAGACTTTGGGAGTAAATCATAAAATGTGAAATCAGTTTCATTGCTAGAATATACAAAGGCGAGTAATGGTAGAAGAGGAGAAAAAAAGCAAAGCTGGGTTGTTCTCAGAGACAGCCCATCAGTTCTCCCAATTTTACTGACAAGCCACGTTGTTCAAATTTTACACTTGATTGTTCTATGGGCAGGTTAATTTGTAAAAGCAATCACCAGCCTGCAAACAGCACTACTTCTCATTTGGGGTTGAATGGGTGTCAATCTTATTGGTGACAAAAAGGATGCTGAAAAGCTCCTGCCCTGAGCTCTGTCTGTACCTATTTTTGATTGTTAGATTTTCCAACCATGCCACAGCTCAAACCTCAAAACTCAAAAAGATTTACACGACTCAGGAATGAACTGTGGAAAATTGATAGGAGGAGAAGAGGCTAGAGCTTATCTGTCTGTTGAATCAGTTAATCGGGATTACCACACCAGTCCCCATGCTCACACAGTAGCAGGAACTCTCCTGAAAAGAAGGAAAACAAAGATAGGAAATCCAACTCATTCTCCCGCGCCCGGACAATCTGTTTCAATCTCAAGATATTTTCTAAACAGAAAAATTAGAAATGGTAATAAATATTAGTTTCAGATGCATATTTTTACTCTCAGAAAACATCTTAACTTTATTAGGTGGTTTTCATATGTTATAAATCAAACAAAAGTCACTCTTTAATCCAAACAACTGCTGACTTAATCTGATCAACTGAATGTGAAAATTGTGAGAAACATTTTAATCAATGATTAGATGAAATGAAGCGGTGAACGGTGCTGTCCTGGAACCTAACCTCACAGAGGGTTTCTGGTTTGAATTCCAAGGGTACTTTCTTGTCAGTGTTTTTCTGCTTCTGTGTGCGTTGGTTCTTTATATTTAACGGCTTCCTCCCATCATCTAACAATATGCATGTTGGATTAGATTAGTTAGTTATTCTAACCTGAGTGGATTGAGTGTGCATGATTGTTTATCTCATTATTCTCTGGGTGGTCATTTATTTTACTGGTAACCTGTCAAAGAAGTACCCTGCTGGGTCAGGTATCAGGGTTTTGCGACCCTACAAGGAATAAACAGTAGATAGAGGGATGGACTTTTAAACTCAAGTAATACATGTAAAGGGCTTTAAAAAGATCAAATGAATCATTTCCAAGTACCTCGTAATTTTTTTTCTTCTCATTCCTGTTTCTAACATCTCTCAATGTCACAAATCATTTTCTAAACCTCAGAACTGGGGAATACCGTAATCCCCCATTTATGCACGCAACACAAAATAAAGCGAAAGGGTCGGGATAGCTCTACCAAAGTCAGATTCTCAAAGCAGATCACAAACCATGGGAAAAGACATGCCACTTCTCTCTTTTTCCATTCTTTTTTCCAGCGTAAGTCTGAGGCTTACTTTCCTCTGACTTTCCACGCAACTTGCTCGGCGCGCATGGATTTGTGAACCGAGGTCACGTGACGGGGTCTGAGCGTTGGGATTACCGCTCGGTACCTGTCTTTATTGGGGGCAGGCCCTCGCGCACGAGATCTACATAATTTATCTGACACTAATTTTGCATCAAATAACGCAGTTTTAGAGATAGGGGGAAACGCAAAAAAAAAAACAGATGGCGAAGGCTCATCGGACTAACGTTCTGGTCACTTCGTGTCTCAAGACGCCGGTGGACCCGCACACCAGGACCCCGCTGGCCTCGTACGAGAGGGGCAGGGTGCTGCCGTACACGACGGCCCATCTGGACAACCGGGACTACGAGCAGGAGGTAAAGGCACCACAAGTGGGAACCCAGCAGGTGTAAAATCACAGGGACACGTCGCAAAGACACCTGTTCCGTTTGAGTTCCTGTGACTTTATTTTTAGTAAGTTCTAGTGTAAAAGCGTCGTGAGTGAATAGAAGTTTTGCTTATTAAGGATAACCCAAAATATTCAACGACAGGCTTTAATTGATATTTTTAAAGTGTCCTTGGTGATGGGAAACAAATTCAGTAAATGTACCTCAGTAAAAACAGTTCTTAAGTATTCCCTTTATATATATATATATACATTTAATTTTTTTTTTACTTTTTAATTTTTTATCCAAAAATGTAACTTAATTGTAGTGACACCAAAATGTTTTTAAAAAGTCCTAAAAACACATTTTTATCAGCAAAATCATAAGGGTTAAATAGAATTGCCCTCCAAACTATTTTACCTTCATCTTACCATCATATTCTTGCTAGATTCCCATTTTAGAACCAATCAAAAATGTAGTTTGACAGATTTGTAAAGGTTTGTTTCACCATCTCATTACCTCTCCATGTACTACTTGTCTAATGTTAGTGAAAATGTAATTCCCACAAAAAAAAACATTTTTATCAGCAAAATCATAGGGTTAAATAGAATTGCCTTCCAAACTAATTTACCTTCGTCTTACCATCATATTCTTGCTAGATTCACATTTTAGAACCAATCAAAAATGTAGTTTGACAGATTTGTAAAGGTTTGTTTCACCATCTCATTACCTCTCCATCATTTACTACTTGTCTAATGTTAGTGAAAATGTAATTCCCACAAAAGGGTCAACAGCTTTAGTCCCTTGTTGTGCACATTAAGTTGAAAAAATGAAGGGAAGGGATTCGGCCTGGAAGACGAGTCGTCCTCCCTGTCTTTTAGCCTTCGTCAGATCACCATATGCAACATTCAGTTGATAATCTGGGACTCTTATTTAACCAGTGGACGACAGCCCCGGCTGCATCCTAGACGGGTGTCGCAGCAGTTGACCCATTTCCGTAAAGCTCTCCCCTTAAACACCCTGCCGTAATGGAAGAAGTAACGAGTCTAGATACTTGATCCTTGGTGCACGGCTATATCGGCCCTTCATGACTAAGATGCCTTATTGGCCATACGGCCTTTGTTGCCTTTACAGGATAATAGGCTTACTGCTGTAGGAGACTTAGTGCTGCTTTTTGTGGGGCCACAGTGCTTCGGAGGGCATGCGGTCGAGTGCCAAGTCCTTGTTTCCGAACTGCCAGTTTGATCGTCGATTCCGAACCGATTTTTTTAAGGTGTGCGGCCATTGTGTGAACCTTTCCCGTTTCAGCTGGAGTATGACGACACTGGTTCGGATTTCTATGAGGAGGACTTTCTGGAGGACGGCAGCCCTCACATAGGGAGCAACTGCAAATTGTCGGGGGACCATTTCAGGCTGAGGGAAATATTCTTCTCCAACAAGGAGTACTACAGTAAACTGGAGGAGCTGAAGAGGGCTCACCTGCGCACCATGGCTGAGCTGGAGAGCTTGTACAAGCAGAAGCTGCAGCTCAAGTCTTCAGAGGTGACAGTGTTGGATCTAGGGGACAGGTGGTTACCTTTATTTTTTCTTTTTCTTTTTAAAAATTATTCAGATTTTTTTTTTTTTTAGTCCTATTCAATTTATTTATGTATTTTATTTGTTTTGTTATGGCATGAAATATCAAATTGTTATCTTAATTTCTTTTTAAATATGTGCTGTTGACAGTAATTCTATCAATTAAATGCACATTTTCCTGCCTTAATTTCACGATCTACTGTCTACACGTCTACTGCCACCCCAGCAGAATGGAGGTGGAAAGTTTTGTGTATGTATTTTTTTGAGGTGCGAAAATACAGTTTAAAAAACATGCACCTAAAGTTTTTGTTTCTCTGGAGTAGACAGAAACCACATTAACAAGAGTTGTGGGATTAGCTGTCTTCTGTAAAATCTGTCGATGACTTAAATTACAGGAGAAAAAAAGAAAAACCAAGTTCTCTGCATAATTGTATTCTAAATTAGAGGTATATTTTAAATGCCAATTAGTCCATGAAAAAGTCAACCCAAAATTCCTGGAATTAGCCAGTGATCTCTCTATTCATAAGCCACTGCATTCATATTTTTATAATAATTTTAGAGTGATACAAAAATGTGTCTTCATTGATAATTGTGCACTAGTTACCTAAATGTTTCGGTTGTATGAGTTTTATGTTTCTTTTGCTTGGGTGAGACATTTAAGAAATTCTTCAAAATTACTCTTGGCCATGTCCATTTATTAGTATAATTACATTTTTATCGACTCTAAGCAAAATAAATAGGAAATGTGTTGTTGCTGGCTTTGAAAATTAGTGATCTTTTTACACAAATCACCACTCAAGGAGGGAGAAAATAGGTGATGTGAGGAAGTATCTGTTTTATTCTTTTGGGTATAATAATAAGAAAAGTTATACATTAGCTCTTTGAATTAAAACAGGACTATTTTTCTTTTATTCCCACCAGCATGTGGTGGTCTCATACATGTTGATACATTTGTATGGCAGAGACACAAAGTCCACTTTGCTATTAACTCAGGTTTTTATTTTTTCCAAGTTGACCTAGACCTCATGAAAAGGTGAGTGTCAGTCAGCCCAGGTTGCGCTCACTCACGCTTCCTTAAATAATCCTCTTTTAATTGTACTAAAGCTTTAAACCCGTGCACCCACTTTGGCAAAGACTGTTCGGGTAGACTTGTTTGATGCAACAAGAAAAAGAAAAACAATGATGTCTTGAAGTAGAGATCCTGCTCCCTAACCCAAAAGAGTTGGACTTAATCACGATATGGAGCGTTTCAGGTTTCAACAATTGTGCCATTTAAATTACTTTTAACTCATTTTCTTTCCCTTTTTTGGTGGGGGTTTCAGGCTACTATGGGCAAATTGCAACCAAACACATTCATGTCCTGGTTTGAGGAAATCGCACTCGGCCGTAGAGCTCAGGTGGACCCCTGACCCTTTGGATGAGGGTGAGGATGAAGCTACCGCCAACGATGTGGAGAAAGGCCTGCTCCTCTCTCCCAAAGAGCACATCAAGAACATGTGGAAGGACTTTAAGGTGACCCCCTACAGCCATCACATGTCCTCCTCGCTGCGCAGCCTGCAGGTGGACCAGACGAACCCTCAGAGGAGGAAAGCCAAGCAGAGGCACGGAGAGCCAGAGCACTGGAAGACCCGAGTGACCGTCCCCCAGCCGTTCAACATGATGCTGCGGGAGGCCGAGAAGCAGAAGCACGGGGTCAAGACGCGGGCGGAGGCGGAGCAGGAGAGCAAGGAGCTCCAGAAGCAGATCGAGCAGCTGGCCGAGTGCCAGCGGCAGTTCCGCGCCAGCCCCGTGCCGGCGCACGTCCACCTGCCGCTGTACGAGGAGCTGCAGGAGCGCCGCGAGGAGCGGCGGCGGGCCATGCGGGACCGGGAGGAGCTGCACCGCCGGACCGTCCAGAAGCCCTTCAGCTTCCTGGAGAGGGAGCGGCTCAAGAAGGAGCAGAGGCAGCTGACCCAGGCGCGCCGGCCCTCCGACCCGGGGAAGGCCCGGCCCTTTAAGGCCAAGCCCGTGCCCAAGTGCGTGTACGCGGCCGCCTCGGCCGAGCAGGCCAAAGAGGAGCAGCTGTACCGCTCGATAAAGATGCAGATGAGGGCCCAGGAGATGCTCCACAGCGCCTCGCTGCCCCCCAGCATGCTCACGCGGCGGCTGGCCGAGCACAAGAAAACCAAAGACGGCGGCGCCGCGGCCAAGGGGGGCGATGGGTTCTCGCACAGCCCGCGGATCAACAGGGAGGTGCCCGACTTCGAGGCCAGCTACCGGCGCTTCCAGAAGCACCTGGAGAAGCGCAAGGAGACCAAACCCACCACCGCGTGCGAGCCCTTCGAGCTGCGGACGGCGCACATCCCCTCGCACCGGGAGCGCATCCTGGCCGAGATCCAGAGCGAGCAGAGCTCCCCCCGGGCCCCCCGCCGCTGGCCGGGCCTGGCCAACGGGCCGGCCAGCACGCCCAACTCCAGCCTCTGCTCGTCCCTCTCGGGCAGCCTGGAGGTCCTGCCGGCCAAAGTCACCGACGCCACCAAAAAGCGCCACGACGCCGTGAGGTACCACATCAGGAGTCCAAAATCTCCTCTATTTTTATCAGAATTTCTGTGAAACCCACTTTCCCCAACAAGCCCTCTGTAGTGTTCCAGTAGCCAGTTGTTACACATAAATTTTGGAACAGTCTTAACTCCTCTAAACGTTCCTCCGCCCGTGAAACCGATATCCCCCCCCCCCACCACCACCCTCTGAGTAGAAAGGTGTTGGAACAGAGGAAGAAGGCCGAGGAGGAGGAGCAACAACGGAGGGAGAAACAGAGGCAGAAGGAGAAAAAACTCAAGAGGGTGGTTTTGAAACGCGCCCAGGCCAATGACCCCCACGTGGCTCTTTCACAGACACATGTCAACAAACTCAAAGAGTTCAGGTACCCTTAAAAACTAGAAATGTGGAATTTCTTTTGTTTTTATTCAATGTTGCTCATGCTTAACTCTAAATTTGAATGAAATATTGAAATTGAAACGGTGGGATGCAAGTTATTTTTATTCTTTATTTATTTATTGCATACATGGATAACTTAGGGGTTATTTATAAAGGACTGAACATGATGGTTAGCACAAGGCTTTGGCCTTTTTAAGGGTTTATAGGCTTCCCTTTTTTATCTGGATCCACCTGATCTAGAAAATTGATTATTGATTAAGTCTGGTTCAATAGTATATATTGCTAATTTTGTTTCCAAACTCAGTGAAGGAATTCAGAGTTGTTTTAATTCTATGAGGGCTTAAGAAACATAGTTCATTCATGCTTTTCTCTTATCTATTATCTCCTTTATGTATCAGATACATCAGACCATCCGCAAGGAATTTTATAGTGAGATTCATGTAGATGAAAATGTGGACCAGAAACTGAGGATGAGAAGTCTGTGACAACGCTACATTTCACAGTTTCAATTTTTTCTTTCCATTTTCATATACAAAAATATGAAAATCAAATCATTTTCTGTGATATCACATATGAAATAAGTCACATATCTTACATATAAGTTACAAACATGAGTTGTATATCTTCAGCTAACAATGTTATAATATTCCATTGGATTACATATGTGTTTTTTAATGTAATATTCATTCATTTGACTGAAGCCCATAACTGGTTGGTCTCTACAGGAAACAGGACATTCAGCGGAGAAAAGAATATCAGCAGGAAATTAAAGAGATGAAGGAGAGAGTGAAAGGACGGCCGCTGTTGTTGGAGCAGGTGGCTCAGGTGAATGTCAGCAGTGGTTTGAGTCTTCTGTGAATGTGCAGACCGATTTATTTGGAAATGAGTACATTTATTCATGTTTTTTGTACGTAACAGATGAGCATTTATGTGTCAATATGCTTTCAAATTCTCTTTTTTGGAGTAGATTGTGCAAAGTGTCATATATGAGTCCATTTTTCACAATGTGCTTTTTTGTTATGCATTATAAAGGTATGAAAAAAGGAGAGTAAAGAGTTTTTTTTTTGTTTGTTTTTTTTACCATAGTGGGTGTTTATTTTGAAAACATAACCAAAAAAAGGTTAATATTAGAAATGTAGCTTGTTTAATTTGGTTGCGAAAAAATATATACAAATCTAAAGCTTGTGTGTTGTATTTTGCATTTTATTATATTATTATTTTTAGTTGGTCAAAGGTCTGGACTGCAGGCAGGTTATGTCAGCGCCCAAAACATAATTATCACATTCATTCTTATTATTCTTGTTATTAAAAAACGGATGTGCCATGCAACTTTGCATTGTCAAAAAAAAAGGCCAAAAAACAGGTTCTTAAATATCTCAGATATAAGTATGCATCTCTCAAAATATGTTTCTCTAAAACTTGTATAAAACTTTTAGTTAAATTGTGAAAAGTAGTGTCTCTAAATTATCTGATACATAACTGAAGGTATTCCATTTTAATACAGTTTGTTGACTAATAACAAAAAATCATAGAAACTGTATTTCTTTTATGTGAAAGCTTTGATGATTATCCGTCAAAGATTTTCTAAATCTGTCGACCGATTACAGAGGAACGCCAAGCAGGCAGCAGAGAAGCGCTACGCCGATACCCTGCACAGGCTGGACGTGACCGAGGAGTTTATCAGTAGCAAGGCGGAAAAATCTGACGCACGAATCCCAGCCTCCCCTCCGAGTGAAAACAAGCACGGGTAAATATTCCTTTTTTTGTTTTTCGTGCAATCTCCCAGAAAAGGTTCGTTATCCATGAAGTGTAACGAGATCGGTCAGTCTGGACGGTCAGCTGTTCGAATAGGAAAAGTACACAGGCTGACATTCTTGTTCAGCGTGAAGTTACTGTATGACATGTCACTGAAAAGATGCTTTCCGGAATGGTTTAAACGTGACAACCATGGAAAATGCCTGTATTATATCAATGTTGTCCCTAAGTTGCATGAACCAGAACAACTGAGCTCTGCCTAAAAAAAAGTCCCTAGAATCTTTGCCATAGTCAAAAATAAGTACTAAATTGAGTCCATTTAAAATCCATTTAAATCAAATCCAGTTGCAGTGACCGTTGGCTAAAAAAACCTTTTTTTCTGATGTGTAATGCCTCCGTAATCTGAGACTGGTGCTGTGTCTTTATGTGGATCAGTGACCCGGGAGAGGCAGACGCGGACTACGAACTCGTTCTCTACAAAAAAGTCTTCTTGGACGGCGAAGATGGCCACGATCAGGCGGAGAGTGAGGGGAAAGGCGAGAATAGTGAAACGTCTTCTCACTTCCAAGAGGGCGAGGATGCTGACGGTCATTACCGGGAGCAGGATTACCACTACTCGGACGATAGCTACAACTCCAGCGATCATGACAATTACTCGGATGACAGCAATGGCAGCGACCGCGAGGCCGATAGTGGACAGCAAGAAGCAGGAGACTGATGTCAAAAAAGAAAACAATATCACCGCTGTGTGGATTGTTACAATATGTTTTTGCTATAGACGTATGACTACAAAAAATCACCGAACAAAAATGTGGAGAATTGCATTGGAGAGGAAAGTGTCAAAGAAATGTTCAGAGGTTGTGTCATGTTTAACACGAGATTTGCCACATGATGAATTGCACTCTAATGTTGACAGTGAGGTATGAAATGATTCAAACACACAGATTGGGATATTTTATGAGTAAATTATTTTCTTTTTTATTGCAACTTAAGGCTTATCCTATTGGAAGTACACAATGTTTGAGTAAATTAAGAAACGTTTCATTTTCTGTCTAATGCTCTGAAATGGGGCATGATTGAAATGGTTGTTTCTAAAAGAACTGGAACAGAATTTTATAGTTCTGCTCTATTAGAGAGCGGTGATAACATATTTTTGGATAAAGAATTTAGAGCACACAGCATGTTTTCTAAGAGTTTTTTAAAGTCTTATGTTTATGAAAAGTTTGTTCAAGATGTCCGTTGTGGTTTTTCTAACAGGCAGACTACTAATGTTAGATGATAGGGCCTGGGGTTGGAGGGGGGGGGGGGGGGGGGGGGGGGTCGGGGGGATCAATCAGAGGCTTTAAAAGGCACCCGGTCAAGATCTGAAGGCTACCGTGCTTTAATCATGGGCTACACAACAGGAAAAGGCCTGGCAGTGTGTGTAATATTGTCGTTTGTATGCTTGTGGGTGAACTGACACCTGCTTGGTTGTGCGCTCACTCTCTGCCCCCGAGCCTTCTCCAGGAAACCAGCCGCGACCGGTTCAGCATCTGGGATGCTGAGCTGTTCCCTCTCAGTGACAGTAGAGGATTACAGCTTCTGTCGTCAAGCACTGGATCCTTATTTTACACTTAAGAGCTGCCTCAACAACAAATTCCCTCCCCGATATTCATTCTGTGACCTGATCAGTGATCCGAGCTCGTGGAATTTGTCTACCATTTTTCAGGTTGACCGCTTTTTTTTATTATTGCATCACACCAAAAGAAGCCTTCTAGGCAGCGCCAGCTCCAAAAGAATGTTCAGGCAAATGAGTTTTTTTAAAAGGAAGACACAGGTTTCCCCACGCTTCTGCAGCAGGCTGCATCTGCAACATAAAACATGTAAATATGTCACTGTGAACCCATGTGTAGACAGAATGGGAAGAAATGTTGTTTAACCCGACTGTGACGGCAGTAGTTGTCTGAGATGTCCTCGTCTGCCAGTTCAAAGCTGAAAAATGTTCATTTAACAAACAGAAAGCAGCAACGAACTGCCCTCGCGCCTTTCTGGCTTCCTTGTGTCAAGTCGTTTTCCGTGTACAGCTCAGCCGGCGTCTCTCCATAATGGGACTGTAACGACGAATGAGGATTTTAGAGAAAAATAAACGTGTGAGCCAGCTTTGACTTCCTGTGTAACAGTAAAGCGACACATTTTTCTATGGATGTGAATGGTGAACAAGCATAATTTAATTTAAGTAAAGTGCTGTCTTTAATTATATATCCTGGATGGCTTCCTGTTTTATTTAGCATAGGGGTCCAAGAGGCTTTTTTTTATTTATTTTGCCCCAATTTTCACACCTGTGGGTTTAAATAGGCAACAGGGCTTCATTGGTGTAATTTTGTGGAGGACGTCATACGTCATTCACCCATTGGTAATCACAATACCAAAACATTTACAATAACTTTTAACAGGATCTAACCTTGAAACATGCTAAGTTTTGTGGAGCTTGAAGATTGTATGATTGAGATAGAATGCCTTCCAGTTCCACGGCGAGGCGTTTCATTTGGAACAGATGCATTTTGTGGAAATGCATCGTTTTGATAAGGTCCCATCATGAAAGTGCATATTATTTAAAAGAGGGGTGACCAGTCTGGGAACTCCCTGGAGTTACAGTGGTCATGGCTTGCGGTCTAAACCAGAAGAGGTTAACGGAGGAGGAATAAGGAAACAATGGCAGGTAAGTGACCCACAGAGGTTGTAGCAGAGATCCCCACCGAAGGTTCTCTGAGGAAACTTGTAACCAAACTGGTCAATTGAGGAGAAAGGCGGGGAATGATGATCATTTATTTAACATGGATGGGTCACTTTATATAAGTGTTACACCTCATAACTCTGAATAGTTTATTTGTTCCAAATGAGGAAGAAATATTTTCTTGGGGAAACTTGCTGTGATCAAAAGAACTTGACTAAAGTATCCTTTGGTTGATTTAATAAAAATAATTGCACTTTTAAAACTTTAGCATGGAGAATATCTGTGAAGTTTTCTATCAAGGCTGGACAGCTGGATTGATTTTCCTGCCACTCATGTGCTTTTTGGTCCAACAAAATGACCCTATCTTAAGGGAAGGTTACTCATAAGAACATGGAGAGTAAACAATGCCTAGTGAAAGCTTAATGGTCTATGTGTCGTCTTGACAACACAAGAAAAATTCTTGAACCCCATTCGGTGAGGGTGAATGATCACAGCAAATATCACACTAAGAGGATTTTGATCAGTTTACTCGCAATATTTCTGTGTTAGTGACTGTATTTCTGAGCAGTGCAGCAGCACAGAAGCAAAATGATTACACATAATCATTTAATTTTTGCCATAATTAATTAACATAACAGCATAGGCTACCCTTTTTTGGCAGTGTAACCATGATTTTTGGACTAAAATGTTTCATGTCCATAGAAGACACAATAAAGATATTTAAGCTCTTTGCTTTAAGTTAAATGTTTTGCATTTTTAGTGATGCAGTAAATGTAAATGTTACTTTGAAGTTTGAAGGATAAATACCAACTTCTGGGTTTTGTAAATGAAACTGTCATCAATTAAGCATTGCAGACAGATCCAAATCAGTCCTTATTTTTATTCATTATGACATCAACTAGAGATACCAGAGTACTAAAACCTCCATACATTCATTTTGAACTTTCTTTTGGTATATATGTCATCATTCTAACACTGCAGCCAAAACTCGAAACGGGATCTTTGATTGTCTCCCAGTAGATCACTGCAGCAATAGTTATGCTTGAAATAAAACAGAATATGCAATTATCTTTATGCAAGGGCAAAATACTAATAATAACTTAACTGCAGTACTGGAAATCTAGCAAACTTACAAAAAACTAATCTAATCAAAAAGCTATTTGTTTTTATCTCATATTATTAAAACAAAAAAAATAATATTTGGGAAGTAAATCATGAAAAAATTCCCAAGAGCACTTTTTTCATCCTGTTCCACTGAGGCAGGACAAACAACGGATCCTATCAGGCTCCGAATTTCCATTTCTAACAGCTGGAGAGTAAAATAGCACAAGCCCAGTGAAAGTATTTTTCATACATATAGAGATCTGAAGCTACTTATATGGTTTTATCAGCCTTGTCCCAAATTAAAGGTAATTCTGAAATATTAATCATCATATACTGTGGTTGATTGGACATTTTTCAGATAATACTTACGGATGTTTGCCTTGAAGAAATGGCCAAATATGCTGTACAATGCAATGAATTAAAGAATGTGGAAGAAAACATTAAAAAAATATCACATTTCAAAATAAAAAATGAAGATAGTATAAAAATAGAACAACTAGATACATTTGTTCTGAGGACAGGTTCTGTGAGGTCATCGGTAAAGCAAGTCTAGATATCAGTGTTTGATTTAGCAGGAGAAATATCACCAATCAAGTTACATATGCCTGTCATAAAACATCTTCATGTTGGTTACAGTGTGTACCAGTTGGTGGCGATAATGCAGCAGTTAGTTGTTTAGCAAGCCGATGTTAAACTAAAGAAGGAGAACCTTAAAGGAAACGAAGAAAAAGTCGGAACTAAAATAGAAAAGTTATGTTATCAATTTCAGCACGATTATCTCCCGGAAATTAGCTTCACGTAATTTTTTATTTGGGAGCTTATACAGTAGTTTTGCCTTTGAAAAAATACTTCTTCTTCTTCTTTGTCTTCTATTTACGGTGTTGGTAGTTGGCAGACAGCCAATGGCAGCGTGCTGCACGGGGAAGCATGCTCACTAATTCTATCCGTCATGGGGACAGACCCCACCTACATTTAGACAAATGACCAATCACAGCAAAGCTTCGGCCCAGTCTCCGATCCAATCTTGTAGCAGCAACTTCCGGAAAGGGTTATGTGTTTGGATGGCTACATATAAATAATATTTTGTCGACTTAAATACTTGACCTTTTAAAGAAAATCGTCTGCGATTCCACTAAAAAAAATGGTAAGATGACATTAATAGACTAACATTAATAGTAACCGGGGTAAATCTGTATGGCGGATTAACTTGTTTTTACGTTAATTTGCTGTTATCTGTCGAAACCAATACCACGTCTTCCATTAAAAGTTGACTTCACTGTACTTACATAGTGCTTTTCTAGTCTTGCTGACCCTTCAAAGCACCGTTGGCAACGTGGGTTACCGTGTGAAGGGTTCGACACTAAAGTGGCCTATCCATGCTCGTTTACCATTGCATACAAATGGTTTTTGGCCTTTTGTAACCAACGAAGCATACCTGCCATAAACAAATAAAATAAAATAACTACCAATGTCATGAGTAAGCGAAGAAGATTTAGCCTTTTCAACTATATCTTGCAAATTAGTTGAAATTTACACACGAGGTACACGTTTTGTCAGAGGGGGAAGTCACATGTATTCCTCCGCCTCATTCTTAGCAATTCTCGCGTTGACAGAATGTGTTTTGGTCACAGGGACTATAAAACAAATTGTCAGTATAAGCTGACCACGTTATCCATAAATAGTTATTGAATTTGTTTAAATAGTCAAAGAGGATGTTTAATAGGAATTTAGTAGCGTTGAGCTGTTTGCCCCTTTAGCTTGTGGTCAGATGATGCCTAACTGCTTGATGCTTCATCTAAAGATCTTTTAAGTTTCCAATGAGAGGTCTGTGTGTGGCAGTAGGGCTAATTTGGATATCAAGCCATGACCATTAAAGTCATTATAGGTCACAGGAAGCAATGTCTTTTATTTAATAACTTACAGCATCCCAATATTTTTAATCTCCTCCCATTTAAAATTGTGTAAGAGCTCATACTTGATGGTCCTTTCTTTTTGTTCACAGTGTTATGACCATGAAGTACATGTTAATTATTCTATAATAGGCATAACCCTGTCCACTTAAACACTACTTGACTGCCCTCATCTTCTTTATGCATGATTATTTACATGTGTTATACACGTGAGTAAAGATTGAAGGATTGTTTTTTTGTCTTTCACAGCCTCATCGAAAGAAGAAAGCATTCATTGAGAAGAAGAAAGCTGTGACTTTTCACGTCGTCCACAGAAGTCAGAAGGACCCGCTGGCCGCAGATGAGAAAGCGCCGCAGCATGTCCTGCTTCCCGCCGTAAAGGTGCAGATTCTCTACCGCGCATTTACTCTGTTGCCACTTTAAAGGGGGGTTATCATGGAAACATCCGCTTTGGGCCCAGTTCCTATTTTTTATGAAGGTGTCTTTCATCACCAGCAACTGAAAATATCCCCCAAAACTGGTAGATTTAATACTTTTTTTTTTTTTAAATTCCATTGAAAATAGCCATTCTGACTTTTCTTAAAAGTAAATCACTTCTACAGTTTAATCTTGTTCCCCTGCAAAAGACCAGCTTCTGAGGACCACCCCACTTATATTCCAAGTGTCTGATAGACCTTAAAACAAAAAAATAACCCAAGTGTGGGGCTGAGCACTTGGTCTAAGGCTTTTTCTTACTTGTCAGATAAGATGAGACCTCAAATAATCTCTTCAAAGCGTGTCATTTAGCGTGTTGTTCCTAATGGCCAGGTGGAAGCCGAGGCGAGGCTCGATGAGCAGAGGAAGTTTGGGGTTTTCTTCGACGACGATTACAACTACCTGCAGCACCTGAAGGAGGCGTCCGCCCCCTGTGAGCTTGTCGTTTCTGGCTCCTCGTCCCAAAACAGAGTGACCTTTGACCTACACGATGAAGACAACGACCACGAGGGAGAAGGAGGCGAGAGCGAGGACAGCCCTGTGAGCATTTTTGATCCTTTAACAAGTTCTTTGTTGTCCAATTTTTCTCTCATCTTAGGTTGCTTCCATCCAGTAGGTCATATTTTTGGCTCTGTCCTAGTACTTTTTGGAAAAACTGACCACAGAGTTTTTCAGTGATGCTAAGTTACCGCAGGTTTGGATTGTGGGCGTGTCTCCAAGTGACCCTCGTCCAGTTTAGCTGACATTATACAGAGCTGTGTACGCACTTTGTAAACAGACAGATTGCAGGCAGGGAACTGAAGAAATTCATTTATAATTGCTTTTTAAAGTGGATTTAGGAGATTCAGACATACACAACCCTAAAATGTTTTATAATTGTATCAAACATTGGCAGAAGCTTACAAAAAGAGGGTTTTTTAAAGAAAAAATCACAGAGTTTGTGTATGTGACAAAAGCAAACTATCACAGACAAAGCAAAATGTGGGGATTAGGTCTGATAAACATCTGAGGGTTCAGAAGATACTCAGAAAGTGTTGGCTCGGACACGGACCGGACAGAAACTATCTAAATACAATTCAGGTTTACGGGGGTATTATTCAAGCTGCTGTCAGTGGAAATAACAAAGTGATACAAGTCTGGAGGATCCTGTGGATATTCTTTTTCTAATTGGAACAATCTCATTGGTGCTGACATGGGAAGGAATGCACGGCTCAAGAGATACCGAGCTGAAGGAAATCTGGGATTTTTAAAAATTCTCTTCTGTGAATAATGAATAATGAGAACCCTGGGTATTCGTCGGGGGTCCAAGCTCGTGATGATCGAGGAAGAAATGGTTTCACTCCATTTCATCTGTTTTGCTGCTGCTCTGCGTCTTCGGCGTGTCCTCTTTTTTGTGATGAATTGGCTGTACCTGGGTTTTTTTCTGTCTCTCGTGTTCTTGTAATTCCTCGTCGGGACTTAAAAGACTCATCTCTGTGGCGTTTTACTCGTGGATTTCAAATCTGAAATCGCCAAGAAGTCCCCTTTTTGTACTAAGTCAGTGAATGTCTTGAGAAAGACTTGAAGCATTATGGGTAGCGGTGCAGGTACTAGTATAAGAGACAGTTAGTAAAAGATTTTTAGTTTAGTTAGTTCAGTTATAAACCTAAAACATAAATAACCTCAATAATCTACAGATACTGTATTATAGATACACTGTGCACTTAGCATGCCAAGATTGATAGTTTAAACAATATCATTTAAACATTTTATTTTTTAGATTAGGTCTTTTTGGCAGTGGTTAACCAAATTAACAAAAAGTGAGCAGCCTCTGAGTGTCTGCATGCCCACGGTGGCCCGGGTCTGACGCCTCTCTTCGTTTGGACGAGCAGGCCGCTGGGATACACCTGCCCTCGTCCGTGTTCGCCTCCGAGTTCGAGGAAGAGGAGGGACTCCTGAACAAGGCGGCTCCCATTTCTGGTAAATCGCCTCAAATCAACAGTTTATTGTCTATATACCTTTAGTCGATCAGGTTTATTGATTAGGTCATTAGTTGATGAGGTCATTTCCCACTGACTTTTCGCCTGGTTTCCTGCAGGACCTCGGCTCGACATGGACCCCGACATCGTCGCCGCTCTGGATGAAGACTTTGACTACGACGATCCCAACAACATCCTGGAGGATGACTTCATCAGCAAAGCCAACTCCGTGGGGGGAGCTTTGGGCACGGCGTAAGACACCAGACCTTCCTGAACTCCGGCTTTGATTTGCACAGTGCTTCATTTGGTCGTGTTTTCTACAAACTCTGGGATTTCAGCACGCAAGACCCTTTTTTTTTTTTTTTTTATCCTTTCCACCCTGAATCCCACCAACAAGACACAGAACAGTTGAAAGTAGACACAATTTGTGTTTTAACATTTGTGTTTTCTTTCGAAGCGAAGAGATTAAGAGTTTCAGTGGACCATTCATAGTTTTCCAGAAAACACTCCCAAAGTCTTGGATCACAATCTTTTTAGAGCCAATAGGAGCTAAAATAATTATACCCAATTAATATATTTATGTGTTTCTCCTTAGCTATTAGTTTAGTGTAGTTAATAAGAACTTGTTGGTTAAAGAGTGTAATTGAGAGGCTACCACCAGGCTGAAGATGGCATTGAGAAATTAATTTGATTCATGAAATGTATTTTCCTTATAATATGCTAAGTAGAACTATTGTCTTGAGACGTTTATGCAAAGACTTGTGGTGTAGTGAAGGCTACCGTGTTTAAAGATCATTCAGGTAAGTTGTGAATATAGACTTTATCTTGGCAGGATATATTGGGCTTGAAAGAAAAATAGTCAGTTGAAGGGTGAGGAGCCAAAAAGAAAATCCTTAACTCTCAGGATTTTTGATAGTTTGTGTTGGGCTCTCAGTTCATAGAGAACAAACATGATCAAAATTATAGTACGTGTTCAGTTTCCTTTAGTATGAGGAAACTGTGTTTGTGCCTTTTTTCCTCCAAAAAATACCACCATCATTGATGCTTTCCAGGAACCTTTTTTCTCTCCCTCCCTCTTCTTTATTTTTTAAAAATGTATATTTATATTTATTTGAATTTTTTTAGGGGGGGTGTAGAGTTTTTTTTTTTGTCTCCAAAACACATTCAGCCATGTAAAATTAATTTATATTACTGTGGCCTGCTTTTTATTTATTTATTTATTATTATTTGTTTTGAAGAGTCATGTATTTTTACAGATGGTAAAGGTATAAGTTCAGCTGTGATTATGATTAATTTAACATATTTACATATTTTTAGGTTGTTTTGATGATTCACTTGCGTTTAATTTCCTCCATGATTTGTAGTTGAAGTCAAGTCGACAAATTATAGCATTCTGCTGTGGGGTTTCCGTTGAACTCATTTCTTCTTTGTGCACAACTTTCGACAGAGACGACTGCGAGGACGGCAACGAGGACGACGAATGGGAGGACACAGACGAGGAGGGCAGCTTCAGCTCCGGGGACGGCTTCTCGCCCGACATGCGGGGGGAAGGCGTTGGGCGAGAGTTTCTCTTTATGGACGAGGAGACGAAGAGCCGCTTCACGGAGTACTCCATGACGTCATCGGTGATGAGGAGGAACGAGCAACTCTCCCTGCTCGACAGCTGCTTTGAAAAGGTTCACCTTTTACCTAACTTACAAATACTGTTCCTGTCTTGTTAATATACGGGCTGTCTAAAAAAGTCTGCCTTCACAGACGGTAAACCCCCTATTATTATTTCAAAACCAAGAGATAAAACAGTTTTGTGGATGTTTTCACACCTAAGACGTTTGTAGGACTCTATAAGCATGTTATAAAGGTGGATTTTGACTGAGAAGTTCCTGAACCTGAACTGACCAAGGCTTTTTTTTGTTCAAGAAGCTAAAGATTTTCCACTGATTTCTTAGCTAGAAGTTCCTCTATGTGTGTCTCTTCCCTTACTCAGGTTGTTACTAGGGATGGGACGGTTTCTGAAAACCGTCCGAACCGTTCGGTTCGACTGTCTCGGTTCGGTTCGCGTGTGTACCGCACGGTTCATGCGCTGCTCCTTTTTCTCAGAGGGAAGCGTTTACACTCCAGACCAGAAGGGGGCGCTACTGCACCCAAAGCCAACCACCAGTAGTAAACAAGAAGAAGAAGCGAAGCAGCGTAGCCTTTAATAAAAATCAAACGCGCCAGCAGCAGTTTATAGTTATGCTGTATGGGACCGCTTTGCATTTAGAGGGAAGCACATGTTGGAACTAGCACTGTTTCCTCGCTTGCAATGCCAGAATCTCACCTACTTTTAACCTAAGACTGTCACAATGATGTATCAAATGTCAGACTGCTTTTTTCTTTCAGTTTTAACTAGGGATGGGGATCGAAACCCGGTTCTATCAAGGACCCGGTTCCACTTTTTTCAAAACCCGAAAATCAATAACGTTTGGGCGTATCGATACCACTATCGAGTCTGGTCGTTTTTTTTTATTATTACAATAGTAATTGTGAAGTCCGTGTTGTAATCGGCAGCATACAAGCTAGTTAGCTTGAAAAGTAAATAAAGTTTCAGACGTGCTGCGTGATGATGTGTTCAGATTGGCTCAGTAAAACGACAATTAGGTTATCACGATGCGTTCAAGTGTAACGTAAAGAAAAGGGAAATTTAGTTTTTGGCGAGAAACATGAGTAATACAGTTGTATATTGCTCTAATTATTTTAGAATATATAATTAAACTACTGATGCCAACATTTATTAAAAATTACATTTAATTTAAAATACAATTATTTATTTGTTAAATATTGTTGCATCGTCTTTCCACCAAATAACAGAAAATTATCGATAGTGGTATCGATAAAGACTCGGATCGGTATCGATAAAAGTATCGATATCAATAAATATTAACGATCCCCATCCCTAGTTTTAACCTGACTATACAAGACATAATAGATTTTCCTAACAATCACCATATACCGAACCGAACCGAAAACCGTGACCACGAAACCGTGAAACGAACCGAACCGTGGATTTTGTGAACCGTCCCACCCCTAGTTGTTACATGGGAGAGTTTTTTAATTGACAGAGATTATCATTCATGGCTGATATTGAATGTTGCTGTTTTTCCAGATTAGGGTCTTAACAGTACAACGCGTTTTCTATATTAAATGTGACAGAGATCGAAAGACGTCATTGTAATTCTAGGAGCACTTTTCATCAAAAGGCGTCAGGTTGTCCACATAATTGCGTCCGGACACATTTAAACCTGGACCAGACAAAGTTACCCACCTTCAGTTCACAGTACACAGAGGTTTATTTTGCCCTGCATTCTTATGTGACAACAATGGAATTCAATTCCCATTTATTTGTTAATATCTGCTGCTAAATGTACCGTATCCAGAGTTTTTGTTTTTCTTATTGGATTCTCTTCAAATTACTGATGAGGCCTTTCAGAATATAATGTCTGTAGATTATTGTTGTTCATGTATACAAAATTCTTGTAGGTCAAAAACTGTGAACTCATCTTAAAATGTAAAAGTACAACGATTCAGATCAAACATCCACATAAATTTTTTTAAATAATAAATTCAAGGAGATTTATTGTAATTACAATCTGCAACACTGTCGTCATGTGTCTTTGTTCTTTTCTTTTTTTTTCAGTTTTACGAGCAGTTTGATGACGATGAGATCGGCGCCCTGGACAACGCAGAACTGGAAGGCTTCATCAAGCCGGACAGCGCTCGCCTGGAAGAAGTCATCAAGGACTATTTTAAACAGAAAACGAAAGAGTGAGGGTTATTTTTCGTCCGTTTGATCAGAATGGGTCAGTAATGCCCCAGTGGATTAGATTAGAAATGAGACATTTGAGGTTCATTCCGGTTGTGACTCCACTCCCTCAGGCCTGATGAGGGGAGATGCAAAGAGCTGGCGGTCGTGAACGAGGAGGAAGACGAGGAAGAGGAGTTGGAGAGCCTTGTCATCGAGACCCCGCAAGAGAAGTGGGACTGCGAGACCATCATCAGTCAGTATCCATTTCTTTTGTCTGTAAATTTAAGGTGTCCAAGTCTGATATCTGATATTATTGTATCAATTCTACACGTATTGTTAATTTTTTTTTCATGAAAAAACATTTTTTTGACTACATCTTTTATTTCTTCTCTAGGTACATATTCCAACATATATAACAGACCCAAAGTAATTCAAGAACCCCAGAAGGTAAGTTTAAACGAAGAAAAAAAGTTTTCTTTTAAAATAGAACTTTTTTTGTTCATTCATTTTTATATGATTTACCTTGTAAAGTATTGATATAATAAGCTTTAATGCTTTTCTAGCTTACATTATTTGCAATTAGTTTTTTTTTCGTTGCCCACTTTCCTTTCGAGTATGCTAAAAAAAAAAAAGTACTGCCTTATAATAACCAAAGTAGTTATCAGTAATTGTCTTGGTCATGATAATGGGTATGTCATAACAACAAGATATTCACATGTATATTTATACATATATGTGTGTAGATGCGTGTATGTTTCAGAATCAGTATTATGGCAACTGACGGGCATCCTAATGGCTTTTTTTTTCCGTCCTCAGCCGAAGGCCATCCGTGTCTCAAAAAAGACGGGCATTCCTCTGGATGTCCTTCCCCCCCGAGGCTCCGCAAGCAAGCTGGCAGACCCCAAGACCAAGACCGATGACTCAGAGCTACCGCGTGTTTCCGCTCAACCCAGGGACAAAAAAGAGAGCAAAGAAGAGAAAAGAGCAAGGAAACAGGCCATCAAAGACGAGCGCAAGGTGAGGAGAGCAAGCTTCATGCCCCAAATGTATTTTTCTAAACTAAAACAAGATGTTCGGCTTCTGCTTCTTAGGAATAGTTTGTAGGACGCCCCCTGCTCTGTGGATACCAGTCTCTCTTAATTCAATTGAATTTGAACGTGGCTTTAATGTTTTTGAATGTTTAAAAACTTAACTAGAAAGATTTATAGTAATGTCGCAAAACGATAGCATTAGAAACATTATTTTTTTTAAAAAGAAGAAAAAAAAGAAGCAATATTTATTTCAATTGTAGCTAAGACAAAGATAAAAAAAGAGAACTAACTCAAGGATGACTCTGAATTAGGGGTTGTGACTTTTATCGCCATGTTCTTTTTCTTATCTTGTGTTTTTGGGGTTTTTTTGTTTCCAAAAAAAGCATCAAATTATCATTTAGGATGCAGTCTTTGTGTTTAATTGTAAGATTAGACACAATTTGTAGAGCTGTTGGAGATGGTCTGAAGACGGCAAAAGAAGCAGCGTTAAAATATATGCAGTGTCATGTCTTAACTACTCGTTTTCTCTGTTTTTTCAGGTGAGGAGAGCTGAAAAGAAGGCCACCAAGGTGGCATTCAGCGAGGAAAAGGTGCGGCAGGAAAAGCAAATGATGAATCTGAAGACAAACGTCCAAGGCCTGAAGCTGTAGCGGTCCACTCCGAACACCCCGGGAAAAACCGGCGTTCCAGCTTTCGTCGGTCCGATCGGGAGAGACTCTGGAGATGCAAACGCAGCAGAGATCCAACACGGGCAAAATAAAACTGCTGCCGGCAACCACCACAGACAATAATGTTCGTGTTCAAATACGGCAAAGTGCCGCAGTGGTTAGGCTGTTCTCTCGCCACAGGTGATAATGATCAATTGTCAAGATCATAAATCACAGATTAAATGGATTTCAGAATTCATGCTGCATTCAATGTATTCAAACGTGTAAAATAAACTCTTCCTTTCCATTGGAAAACCTTGGGAATGTGAATAAATAGGAAATACAGCAGCTGAACAGGATACGCGAAGCTTGTCAGAGGTAGAGATTTCAGGCTGGACAAACGTGTTTCAGGTGAAAGCCGGTGGCTTCCTCAGTTTGAAAACTTTTTTTTTTTAAGTAATGCACATGCAATCTCCACACAGGAAAGGCAACCAGTCCCTCAAAGGATTCAAACTGGGAGCCCTCGTTATGAGGCCGTAAAAAAAAACATGTATGGTGTATAAACATGATTTTTTTTTTTTTTAAATGAGGGATAGTGCAGATGGCATTTAAATGTGGCTTATTGTATATTAATATATTTTTTATCTAGAATATTTGTACACACATTCAGGAGTTGACTGTCATCCAATATCAATTTCCTGATTATAGGTGTCAAAACTGCTATCTGAGAGCCAGGATAAGGTTCCCCTAAAACTAGACTTCAATTAAAAATGTCCGACTTCCTGATTGATTTAGTGTTGATCTTCAGGGAGATTTTTTTTTGTACACCTTGGCATGTTATATCTATGCACCAAATGGAGTTCCGGTACCACATTTGTGGTTCCTTGCCCCCCCTTTAGGCTTGGAAAGAACAAGCTGGAGTTTTCAAGTCACTAGTCTCTCTTCCCATTAGTTTTACTGATCAGCAAAGATGAATACATAAGCTAACATCATAGGAATGCTGTCAGTTTAGGTTTTAGTTCGAATAATCCCACAGGAGACAGAGGAGACCAACTGTCGATATGTCCGAAAGATAGAAAAAGAAAACACAAAGTACTTTGGAGTGCCAAAAAAAGTAACGGCTTAGTTTTATTAACTTAGACATGGCAACTACTACACAGGAAATCTGAACAGACCGACGTCCACTTCATCCGATCCCTAGCAGAACAAGCAGGTTTAATGGCCATCCAAAGCAGATCCACTTATCGTGTGTTCACCTATAAAAGAAAAAAGAATTGAAAAAAAGTCAATCTGCAGAATCAGTTTTTTTTTTAAAAGACCAAAAACAAGAATGTGTTAACTTACCACGTCGTCAATCTTGAGAATGCTGCGAACCGTCTCTGTGGCCAGTGTCAGCGCGCTGGTGGAGACCAGCAGAGGCTGCACCACCAGCTCCTCCAGGATGTTGGAGATTCCTCCCTGTCGGGCGCAAAAGTCACGATTTCAAATAAAAAAACGGTTCAGTTTTGAAAACCCTGTGTCATTACATTGTAATAAAAACTAGGCATGTCCCGATCCGATATTTGGATCGGATCGGCCGCTGATATTTTCACAAATAAAAAATAAAAAAACGTATCAGCCAGCACAAGAAAATGCCGATCCAGACTCCAGATCCCACACGAGCATTAGCATCTCC